>OY757188.1:59619234-60001954 GCA_963583895.1 Melanophora roralis
GTTGAACCATGTCCTGTATCTTTCTCCGTCCATATTGTTCCCTGCAAACTTTGCCCTATTCAACAACCTTTTTGTTATGGTTCGTTACTTCCTGGTCCACCAACCTGGCTGTTTTCTTTTAGCACGCAAGTTACATATGCAAACAGTTACATTGACTTCAAAGCCAATGCACCTGATAAGTTCGAAGAATTTTTAAATGAAATTAACAAAAGCGGTAACCCAATATCAGTTTCCGGCACATGTCGCAATCCGTAATAATTTCCAAAGAATTTTACAGTTTTACCTATTTAATCAAATTCAACAATTTTATTTGGAACAAAATTAAAACAATAATCTCCAAAGAATTGACAATTTTTATTTTTAAGCAAAGTCAACAATTTTAAGTAATTTAGCAAATAAGAAAAAACTGAATTGTAAGAAATTAAAAAGAAAATAAAGTTAGTCTGTTTCTTGATCTTGTCTCGTTTAGACGGTTCAATTGTCCAAATTTGGTTTTTTAAAAATAACTAAACGGTGATTAGTTATAAAAGTGGCGCAGTTGGTAGGATCCTTAAACGTAAATAAAAAGGATCCAGTGTTCGAACATACGTGCAAAGTTTAAATACTAGTGAACACAATTAAAAATAAAAATTCAATTCAGTGAACTCGTAAGTTATAGAGGACACAATCAATAAAACTTAATTCAGTGAACATTTAATAACAGTGGACACAATTAAGAAGAAAATTAAAAATATAAAGGACACAATTAGAATAAACCTAATTCAGTGAACATTAAATGAGAACAATATACACAAATTAAGAAAACAAAATATAATTTAATTTTTAAAGTGTATTCCAAACGACAAAGAACTTTCGACAAGGAGAGACTAATAATGGAGGAACAGGCTCACTCATCAGGTGTGAACGTAGCAGAAGAACTGGCACGAAAGGAAACAACTTGAGAGGTTACGCAATGCATACATGCAGTTACAAGAACAATTTCAACAACAACAACAACAACAGCAACAACAAAAGCAGCAAGTTCAACAACAACCACAGGAACATGCAGTTTCAAATTTGGTACTACAACAACATATGGAACATATCTATAGAAATGTATCGCATCTACCAACGTTTACTGGAGAAGATCAGGTGACCATTAATTCATTCATGAGTAATGTGGAATATTTTCTTTCAACAATAAGCAATGAGGCAATGAAGAAAGAGGCGATTAAAGCAATTTACTACAGAAACATATAAGGAGAGGCAAAGTATACCATAATTAACGTACAACAAGTAGACAACTGGCAGCTGATAAAAAGACTTCTTAAACTAAGATACAGGCCAGACACCGAACCACATCAAATATATAAAAAAATCAACAATCTGTATGTAAGAACTGTAAGTGAATTAGCAATAGAAATACAAAAAATTAAATATAAGTCATATGAATTAGTAATATATCATGGTGATGATCACTGCATAGATTTAAGCAATATAGATAGTGTGTTGGTGGTGCATTGGCTTTGAAGAAATGACGCAAGGCACTTTATTAAACAAAATCTATGACATGAGGGATTTAGATAGCATATTGGACATTATGACAAGACGACGGTACGAAGACAGTTGCATTCGACCAGAGTATAGAAAGTTTAAAGTGAACAAATACAATAATGCGAATATGAATTATAATAGAAATCAGAATGGAATTCAAAACAGTTTTAAAAACCGCCCTAATAATTATAATAGCAATTTTAACAATAATAAAAACAGATACGATAGTAATTATATAAATAGAAATTTTAATTCCGGACACTTTAAAGTCCCAAACAATACTTCAGGAAATTTCCAGAGGCCTGCACAGGTAGGAAACCCTAGGCCAAATTCCGGCCAATATCGTTGGAATCAACCTAGGCAAGACCGAACCGAGCCAATGGAGGTAGACAACATAGAGATAAATCAGTTTCAAAGAATCCCACAAATGGGAAACCCCGGGCCAAATGTCAGCCAAAATCGCTTGACTCAACCTGGGCAGTATCTAAGGGAGACAATGAAACATCAGGAAAATTACGAAAACAATTTTTTTCGGGAACAGCCCCAGATTATTTACCCATCATAGAACTTACTATAAACAATAAAAAATATACTGCTTTAATAGACACAGGAGCAAGTGTAAGTATAATAGATAAAGACATAAAAGATTTTAGAAGAACTCCTTTAAGACAACTGATAGAATTTAACAGGAAAAGGTATAATTGAATTCGAGGTCATTTCGGATGCACCCGAAGAATTTAATGCAGAAAATGCTAAGATTAAGTGGAATGTTGCTCAGTTAAGAGAAAGAAAATACAATTTCATAATAGGGATCGATCTATTAAACTGTTTTGACACAATGATAAATTTGGTAGACGGAAATGTTTCTTTCAATAACAAAATAACAAATTTTATATTAAATCCATACAAAAATCTTCAAATATGTACCTTGAAAGAAAAAAATCCTGACTGGAATAGGTTACATCTGGAACATTTAAATGCCGAAGAATATAAAGAAATCATGAAAATTTTAAATAGATTTGAAAACTTATTTTTTAAACTGACTAGTACAATGAACATAAAACATACGATTAGAACAACGACGGAAGAACAGATAAACGCTAAATTATATAGATATCCACCACAGCACGAAACTAAAGTAAGACGACAAATCAAGGAAATGGAAGAGCAGGGTATCATCAAGAAAAGTTGCTCTCGTTATGCGAGCCCATTGATAGTTGTGCCAAAGAAGTTGGATAGTTCAGGGGAGAAAAAGTACAGGATAGTAGTGGATTACAGGAAATTAAATGAAATAACAATAAATGACAAATTCCCACTACCAAATATCGATTCAATTCTGGACAAGCTAGGAAGAGCACAATATTTTACAACCCTAGATTTGGCTAAGGGATACCATCAAATTTTGATAGAGGAAAAAGACAGAGAAAAGACGGCTTTTGTTACACCCCACGGACTATATGAATTTATACGAATGCCGTTTGGGCTGAAAAATGCTCCAGCGACATTCCAACGACTTATGAACAAAACATTACGCGAATTTATTTATAAAACATGCGTTGTTTATCTAGACGACATTTTAATATTAGTACTTCTTTGAAGGAACACGTCAAAGCAATAACAGATATTTTCAGAGTATTAGAAGACGCAAATTTAAAAATACAAATAGGCAAGTGTAATTTCATGAAAAAGGAAACCGAATTTCTAGGTCATATTTCGACAAATGAAGGACCAAAGCCCAATCCAAACAAAATAAAAGTAATTCAAGAATTAGATACACCACGAAAAGAAAAACAGATCAAAAGCTTTCTGGGTCTTACAGGATACTATAGAAAGTTCGTAAAAGATTATGCCAAGGTGGCCCAATCGATGACGAAATATTATAAAAAAGGAGTAAAAGTGAACACAAAAGACCCTACCTATGTCGAAGCATTTGAAAAATTGAAACAGCTGATAAGTTCCAATCCAATATTAAGATATCCTTATTTTGATAGACACTTCACATTAACCACGGATGCATCTAATTATGCAATTGGTGCTGTTCTTTCACAAGAAGGACACCCGATTTGCTTCGCATCCAGAACACTAAATAACCACGCACGAAATTATTCAGCAACAGATAAAGAATTTTTAGCAATACTGTGGAGTGTAAATTACCTGAGACCATATTTGTATGGTAAGAAATTTAAAATTCTTACTGACCATCAACACAAAGGAAAGGATATATCGCTAAGACACCAACGATGGCTACTCCAACTAGGAGAGTACGATTTCGAAATAGACTACATAAAAGGAAGAGATTTCCTTAGTAGAATAGAAACAAGTAAGAGCGCTATATTCGGCTGTGCCGAATCTTATATACCCTTCACATTGGTCTTTAAATATACCCAGCCGAGTAATTTTGTACTGCAAACAATATGATAAAAAACCTTGTGCGAGTTTTAAAGTTCATAGAAAAAATAACAAAATTTTAACGTTCGTATGAATAATAGAAATAGATGAAGAAGATTTGAGGTCGAGAGTTTTAAAAGTTTTCGACATTATTCATATTTAAAGGTTAATAAAACTTGTTATATGTTCTAGTCCCCCTGCCCTTCTCCAACTTTTTCTCCAAAATGTATGAATTATTTGATTATTACTTTTTGTAGAATATTCGAAGTCGATAGCTGTAATAGAGTTTCAGAATTAGCGTATCGAAAATTTTATAAAAATTGTCAATTTGTATGGGAGCTACCCCTTCTTCACCCCCTATCCGAAAATTTTTTTCTTCAGAGCGTAGCCCTTGATGTCCAATCACTTTTTGTAGAACATTTGATTTCGATATCTGTTATAGATTCCGAGTTATAGCGTATCGAAAATTTCATACAAATCGTTAATTTGTATGGGAGCTACCCCTTTTTTAAAGCGTAGGCCTTCTTGTCCAATTACTTTTTGTAGAACATTTCATTTCGATATCTTTTATAGTTTCCGAGATATAGCGTATCGAATATTTTATAATAATTGTCGATTTGTATGGGAGCTACCCCTTTTTTTGCCCCCACTCAAAAAAATTTTTCTCTAAAGCGTAGGCCTTATTGCCCAATTACTCTTTGCAAAACATTTGATTTCGATATCTGTTATAGTTTCCGAGATATAGCGTATCGAATATTTTATAATAATTGTCGATTTGTATGGGAGCTATCCCTTTTTTTGCCCCCACTCAAAAAATGTTTTCTTTAAAGTGTAGGTCTTTGCGTACAATTACTTTTTGTAGAACATTTTAAGTCGATAGCTGTTATAGTTTACGAGATATAGCGTATCGAATATTTTATAATAATTGTCGATTTGTATGGGAGCTACCCCTTTTTTTGCCCCCACTCAAAAAATTTTTCTTTATAGCGTAGGCCTTCTTGCCCAATTACTTTTTGTAGAACATTTCATTTCGATATCTGTTATAGTTTCCGAGATATAGCGTATCGAATATTTCATAAAAATTGTTAATTTGTATGGGAGCTACCCCTTTTTTTGCCCCCACTCAAAAAATTTTTTCTTTAAAGCGTAGGCATTCTTGCCCAATTTCTTTTTGTAGAACATTTCATTTCGATATCTCTTATAGTTTCCGAGATATAGCGTATCGAATATTTTATAACAATTGTCGATTTGTATGGAAGCTACCCCTTTTTTTGCCCTCACTCAAAAAATTTTTTCTTTAAAGTGTAGATCTTTGCGTACAATCACTTTTTGTAGAACATTTTAAGTCGATATCTGTTATAGTTTCCGAGATATAGCGTATCGAATATTTTATAACAATTGTCGATTTGTATGGGAGCTACCCCTTTTTTTGCCCCACTCAAAAAATTTTTTCTTTAAAGTGTAGGTCTTTGCGTACAATTACTTTTTGTAGAACATTTTAAGTCGATAGCTGTTATAGTTTACGAGATATAGCGTATCGAATATTTTATAATAATTTTCGATTTGTATGGGAGCTACCCCTTTTTTTGCCCCCACTCAAAAAATTTTTTCTTTAAAGCGTAGGCCTTCTTGCCCAATTACTTTTTGTAGAACATTTCATTTCGATATCTGTTATAGTTTCCGAGATATAGCGTATCGAATATTTCATAAAAATTGTTAATTTGTATGGGAGCTACCCCTTATTTTGCCCTCACTCAAAAAATTTTTTCTTTAAAGCGCAGGCATTCTTGCCCAATTTCTTTTTGTAGAACATTTCATTTCGATATCTCTTATAGTCTCCGAGATATAGCGTATCGAATATTTTATAACAATTGTCGATTTGTATGGGAGCTACCCCTTTTTCTGCCCCGACTCAAAAAATTTTTCCTTTAAAGTGTAGATCTTTGCGTACAATCACTTTTTGTAGAATATTTTAAGTCGATATCTGTTATAGTTTCCGAGATATAGCGTATCGAATATATTATAACAATTGTCGATTTGTATGGGAGCTACCCCTTTTTTTGCCCCCATTCAAAAAATTTTTTCTTTATAGCGTAGGCCATCTTGCTCAATTACTTTTTGTAGAACATTTCATTTCGATATCTGTTATAGTTTCCGAGATATAGCGTATCGAATATTTTATAACAATTGTCGATTTGTATGGGAGCTACCCCTTTTTTTGCCCCCACTCAAAAAATTTTTTATTTAAAATGTAGATCTTTGCGTACAATTACTTTTTGTAGGACATTTCATTTCGATATCTGTTATAGTTTCCGAGATATAGCGTATCGAATATTTTTTAACAATTGTCGATTTGTATGGGAGCTACCCCTTTTTTTGCCCCCACTCAAAAAATTTTTTCTGTAAAGTGTAGATATTTGCGTACAATTACTTTTTGTAGAACATTTTAAGTCGATAGCTGTTATAGTTTACGTGATATAGCGCATAAAATATTTTACCACATTTGTGCAATTGTAGGAAAAATACCCCTTTCCCTGGTCCTATCTGAAAAAAATTTGTCCATTATTTAGGTCCCTTCTTTAAAAGTATCCGTGCCAAGTTTTGTGGCAAGAGTGACTATACTTACTGAGATATACAGGGATATATGAACGGATTTTGTCCTAAAAAAAATGGGTTACTCTGGGTTTTCGCTTATATCTCGGTCAATAGTGAACCGATTTTGCTGATTTTAAATAGCGATTGTTAGCGGGATATTTCTGATCGTTTGACACCATTAACTGGTCTGTATCTTTTTATTTGACTCCGGAAACTTGATTTCAACAGACGGACAGACGGACAACGCTAAATCGGCTTCCCTATCTATAAGGATCCAGAATATATATACTTTATGGGGTCGCAAATGAATAATAAAGAAATTACAAACGGAATGACAAAGTGATATATACCCTATCACTATGTGAAGGGTATAAAAAGCGTAGAAAATATTTTAGAACATGAAGATGATGACAGCTTCAATAGTATAAACTTAATTTCGCCCGATGAGGAGGAAGACAACGTAAGCATGGCAACAATACATTCAGCAGAGGAGAACTTGGGTGACTATTTTGCGATTAAGGAAGAGATAGTGAACAAATATAGAACACAGATTATTCTTACAAATAATAAAACAGAAGAATTTAGAGAGATACACGGAAAAAGGATAATTTTTATTGCAGAAGGTGATTTTGAACAAATGGGAAAAATTTTCAGGAGATATATTTCAAAAGGAAAAATTGAAATATTTTCTGAACTAACCGACCACAGTTATAACATAGTACAAGAAAAACTGATTAGTATGCATTCGAATGATAACCAATTTCAATTTACTAGGTTAGGTTAGGTTAAAAGGACATGCAGTGAGAGACGCTCACCGCATCACCCAGAGACAATTTGTCCATTGTGGTTGTCCTATAAGAAAGAAATAATAAAGGAAAGAGTAATAGAAAGGTATGCCCAGATATTGGAACATGAAAAATATAGGTAGAAAGGACAGAGGTTAGAGTAGTAGTAAGTAAGTAAGTGAGAGTGTGGCACTGTCCATCACGAGTCGTTGCCGGTTGTCCATTTGGCACGTGTTTTGCTTCGGATATCAGTTGCAACCTCTCGCCAGCCATGTCATCCCTCTCGCAAATCCTAGTAAGACCCTTGGGTCACAGTCGGCGAGCGTGAAGAGGTGGTCATAGTAGGGTACACCAAAGTACCGGTTCCTTCTCCTAGCGATCGCCGGGCATCGACACAACAGGTGCTTCACAGTCTCGATCTCCTCTTCGTCTTCGCATAGTCGACAGAAGTCGACCGAGTTTGGCTTCCAGTTTGCCTCCAACGATCTTATACTGCAGTGACCGGTCAAAAGGCCGGTGATCAGCTTAAGGTCCCTCTTACCCAAAGATGGAAGGGTTTTCGTCCGGTTTTCCGAAGCTGCTTTCCATAGGGATTTTGAGACCCTACATCCAGCAGTATTCGTCCGTTTCTGGTTCGCAAGGACTCTAAAGTACCCATCGATTATTCTGTAGAGTTCGCACAATGGGGGAAGGATCGATGTGACCGCCCTAGTGGCCGGTAGTTCGGTTCCTTTTCGTGCCAATTCGTCGGCATATTCGTTACCGGGTATCTCGGAGTGACCGGGAACCCAGCACAGCCTTACGGCCCTGCCAAGCTCCCGAAGCGCCGTCCTGCAATCTCTAACCGCCTTCGACCTTACAGAGTTTGAACCCAAAGCCCCTAGGGCGGCTTGACTGTCCACGTAAATGTTGACCCATTCATTATGGCCTTGATTTGTGCGTCCAATCAATCTTGCGGCCTCCTGTATCGCAAATATTTCCGTTTGGAAGACACTGCAGTGATCGCCTAGCCTGAAAGACTCCGCAATGTCAAGTGCTTCGCTGAAAATACCAGCTCCAGTACCACAATCAGTCTTCGATCCATAAGTATAAACGACTTTTCCTCCGTTCGGAACGTGGCCACCATCCCATACCGACCTTTCAGGAATGGTTATCGCAGCGGCGGAGTTAAAGTCCAGGTAAGATGGCAAGTAACCCGTCCTCTCGAATAGGTCTCTTAGCTGCTCAAGCCTCCCCATCTCGATCAAAATGGTGGCATGTCCCGATTGAGAGTCGCGCAAAGTTCCTGATTCCGAAGTCTCAAGGCTCCTTTAACCGCAAACCGCTTCACAAAAAGTGCCAGAGGTAGAAGGTTCAGCATTGTATCCAGTGCAGCCTGTGGGGGCTCCCGAGCGCTCCCGTGATGCAAATAAAAGCGCTTTGAGGAGAGAGGTTTTCGTTGTGGCGGTTTACCAAACCAGGCAACCATAGGTAACAATGTGTCGGACAATTGCCGTGTACAACCAATGGACAGTACCAGGCCTTAGTCCCCAACTCTTTCCTATTGAGTTCCTGCACGCATATAGAGCATTCAGCCCCTTAACTCTTTCCTCGATGTTCCTTTTCCAGTTAAGTTTATGGTCCAGGATAACGCCAAAGTATTTAGCGTCCGGAGACAGTTGTAGCTCTACTCCATCCAGTACCGGTCCACAGAAATCCCCGATCTTCCGCTTGCGAGTAAAGAGAACTTTTTCGGTCTTCATAGGATTTACTCCGAGTCCATTGGATTTTGCCCAGTCAGACAGTGATCTCAATGCCCCTTGCATTAAATCTGTTAATGTAGACAAGAACTTCCCTCCAATAAGTATGAACACGTCATCTGCGTATGCCACGACTTTCGTTCCTTCCCTCTCGAATTTCTCCAGTATTCCATTTATCACCAGAAGCCACAATAGAGGTGAAAGGACTCCACCCTGCGGTGTGCCCCTGGTAACAATTCTCCGTATGGAGCCTTCGCCCATTTGCGCACTGATAATTCGGCCCTTCAGCATTTTATCAATCCAGCTTATCAGAAAAGGGGAAACACCAGTTGAAACGAGGGATTCATGTATCGATTCCAGCTTCAAATTATTGAAAGCCCCCTCAATATCCAGAAAGGCCGCCATCGTAAAGTTGGAATTCGCCATATTGTGCTCGATAGTCCTAACTACATCGTGAAGCGCACTCTCCACCGACCTACCCTTACGGTAAGCATGTTGACAGCCACTTAGTGACGTAATGTTCATCGAACTCCTGATATGTAGATCTATCAGTCTCTCCACCGTCTTCAGCAGAAAGGAAGACAGGCTGATAGGTCTAAAGTCCTTCGGCTTGGAGTAAGACGTCTTCCCTGCCTTCGGAATGAAGACAACGCTGACCTCTTGCCAGGCCAAGGGAATGCACGATAGTTGCAGACAGGCCCTAAAAGTTTTTGACAGTGATGCAAAGCATGTGTATCATTGTCCACACAAGAAACTGATGGTGCATTGTGTATTATGCATCATCAGCACTTTCCCACACTAGGTTTAAGTATATGTATGTATTCTAGCTTAGCTTTAAGTTTAGTTTAGAATTCAATTAACAAACAAAAATAAAAAAGTCTTCTTGATATTTCAAACATTACATGGCGATCCTGCCATATATATAATTAAACATTACATGGCGATCCTGCCATCCTGGAATCTTGATTATTTCATAGAAGAAAACCAAACCAACAACAGATAATAACAAAAAGAAAATGTATACAGCTTCCAAGGGTTCCAGCAAAATTGTGGTCAAAATACGTACCGGCTTATCACAAAACTTTGAAAAATTTAAATCTATAAGATATAGACCAACAGAAATCACGCAACAGAAATAAAGCCGCTGAACATCGCCCGGAAATACAGATGTGAATATTTAAATCGATGGATGAATCATGTATGATGGTTAAATCAGTGTCAACATCATCACTTCATCAATTCACCTCCTATCAGGCCTTCTGGAAATGGTTTTAAGAATTATCCACAATTAAGTATGTATGGTTTTTATCTTAATTCTAATATGCCTTAAAATAAACCAAAAAAAAACCCCCCCAAAAGCGAACATTTAAAATGGAATATAAAAAAAAATTTTTTTCAATGAAGTATTGATTAAATGCAAATCGAAAAGAAAAACTTAATGAAAAAATACTGTTTTAAAAATAATCCTTTTTTAATTTAATTAAACGAACGAATAATTCTTTTTGCAAAAATTAAAACGAAAAAACTAAGGAGTGCTCATTTACCAAAATAATAAAATAAAAACAAATAATTCTAAAATAAAATTATAATTTCTAACGAAGAGAGAGAAAAGAAGAGATATAATTAAATATTTTTCAACATGTATTTTAAAGCTTGAATTGTTGTATTAACTAACGTTAACTTAACGGAAAAATCATAAATATTTCAATTTTGAAAATTAAAACATGTAACTAATGTCTTCTTAATATTTTTTTTTGCTTTATATATTTAATAAAACGAATTGTCAAAAAAAATATATCAAACAAACTCTTAAAATTAAAAGAAAAAAAAATTCTATAAATAATATAAAAATAATATATAAAAAAATTTTTTTTTAAATAATTCTTAAGGGAGAAGGTCTCTCAACTTTGCATTAAATAATTCTTAATGGAAAAGGTCTCCAACGAACCTACTGCGATACTTACGAGTCCCTCCAGTGGCATAGAAGGGGATCAAACCTGTTCGGTCATGGAAAGGTAGTGACCGACATATGCCGGTGTATCTTTACCCCGTACAAAAACACGGAGTCGAGTAGCCTCGGCATATGTTCCTTTAATTAGGAATTTATCATATTTTTATTAGAATTGACAAATAACTTACAGAGTTTTATAGATACACTGCAATTAGTAGATTCCATAAGGGAAACCCACAAATCTACAGCAGTAGACCTTATAAAAACAAAATTACGGGGTTCGGCCCGTAATATTATATCTAATGAAACTACAATTTCTGGGATAATTAACAAGCTTGGGGCAACGGTCAAGGGAGAATCTGTTGACGTTGTACTAGCTAGGCTTATGAATGTTAGACAACAAGGCAAAACGGCCAATGGCTATGCCAAAGAAATAGAGGACCTCACTAAAAAGTTCCTCATTTTCACTTAAATTTTGGGATAATTCTTTAATTTTTTCCGTCGAGGCGCATCCGTCGCTTTTGTACCGAAAGAATTTTTTTTCCTTTCTCTAAGGTATCTCTTGGTTTTTTTTCGATATCTCTGATACCTGTTTTCCGTTTCTATTTTCTTTTATTTGATCCTCAAGGGCATGTAAAGTTGAGAGAGTATTGTGTAGTGACCCTACTCTGCTTTTATTATGCCATAGTTAGAACTTTATCCGGCGTATAAATAAAAATAATTAAAGTCACTTGTTTTGTTTAAATAAATTTTTAAAAATATACCGTTGAAGTGTGTTCTATACAATTTTCGAAATTTTGATAATTGCTCTTTAACAATTTTCTAAAGAAAAATTGATAATTTTCTTTAGAAAAACTGATAACCATTGGGAATATGTTTGATATATTTTTATTCATGTACTTGGTTTATTATATACTAAAAGTCGTCTTGTCTTGGCACAAGATTTAACTTTTGTTCTCCTTTCTACATCAGGATTTATTTTATATTGACAATTTAATTTCCTTCGACAAGCGAGAAAATTGATTAAGGACAGTCTACTAGTAGACTGAACCTAATAACCCATCATTTGACATTTATTGCATTAAAGGGATGTTTTTGTTTAATATATCATTTGATTATGATGTCAGTTGAAGGACCAGTTATTAATGGAAATGTCGACTTAGGTCATCTCTATCCAAGGCTTGAAAAAGTAGCCGGTAACACGAGTCCAACAACTTCGCGACCTTCACAAGATGATGGTCTGAAATTAGCCCGGTTCAATATAGGATAAAAAGAAGTGAGAAAAAGCTCCTTCCACTAATTAGTATTCCCCTTTAGTATAGCGGTCAATTTTAACATATTCCAAATGTTCACATATATTTTCTCCTTTTGTCGAAGCGAAAAAAAAAAGAAAAAAGGGAGAGGTATGTTCATTTAAAGAAAATTTGAAAATTTGTAGACGTCTAACGTATCGTTCCATTATTGTTAAAAGAATAATCAATCGGATGTAGATTATTCTTTCCGTAAAAGGGAGGTGTAGTGTGTTTGACTGTAGAACGTTGCCAAATATTCATTTGGTAACATGATACTCATGCAAAGTATGTATATCATTGTCCACACAAGAAACTGATGGTGCATTGTGTATTATGCATCATCAGCACTTTCCCACACTAGGTTTAAGTATATGTATGTATTCTAGCTTAGCTTTAAGTTTAGTTTAGAATTCAATTAATAAAGAAACGTAAAAGAGGGCAGTCGCACTAACGGCTGCCCTCCAAACAAAAATAAAAAAGTCTTCCTGATATTTCAAACATTACATGGCGCTCTATGAATGTTAAACATTACATGGCGATCCTACTATTACACATTTGCAACATTGCTGGGATGATACCATCCGGCCCAGGTGATTTGAAGGGTTGGAAGGAATCCAGCGCCCACGCAATCTTTTCATCATCCACTATACAGTCAACAAGGGGTACCCCCATGCTCGGATCGACCATAAAAACGTCCTCCGTCATGGTTTGTGCCTCATCCATTTCCATGCATCCAGGAAAGTGGGTTGCAGCAAGTAGATCCAATGTCTCCGAGCTCGTATCGGTCCATGAGCCGTCTTCGCGTTGGATGCTATCCAGAGTCTTCGGGTCCCTAGAGAGCAGCCTGCGGAATCTCGCCGTCTCATTTACGCCTTCTATCGATTCACAGAATCTTAGCCAGGAAGCTTGTTTCGCCCTTCTGACTTCGCTCTTATAGCGATTGAAACTGACTTTATAATCGTCCCAATCTGATCTCTGCTTGGTCTTGTTGGCCCTATTATACAATCTCCTCGAATCCTTCCTTAAAAAGGCCAGTTCTCGATTCCACCATACTGGCTGTGATCTTCTACCTGGGTATGACAAGGGACAGGATTCTTCAAAGCTCTCTGTAAGGTAGCCAGAGAGTCTATTAACCGCTAATTCAACCTCCGTTTTTGTCGTGCAGGCGTTGACCGGATTCGACTCAAGACGAGAGGTAACTAGTTCTGAAAACCTTGACCAATTCGCCCTTCTAGGGTTTCTAAAGGGGTTTTGCCGGTTTTTCCTAAAGTCTAACTTAAAGAGTATCTTCCTGTGATCCGAAAAGGTGCACTCGTTGGACACTCTCCAATTTCTTATGCGCGATTCGTCCAGGTTAGTTAACGTTATGTCTATCACCTCAGCCCTATCTCTAATTTGAAAGGTGGGGGTATTACCCCTATTACAAATACGAAGACCTGAGCGTAAAATGAAGTCAAAAGTTAACTCACCTCTTTTATTAATGTCCTTGCTACCTCATTGCGAGTGGTGAGCATTGGCATCGCATCCAAGGATAATATCCCTACCGTGCAAGGCGTAATTCACCAGAATCCGGACGTTAATATTTGGAGGATCGGGCTCATCATACGGCATATAGACAGATGCCAGGATTAGTGGTCGACCAGCAACATTTTCTAGGCATACTGCCGTCATATCTCCACTACTGTAATTAGAGAGGTGGATTAAGTTTAAATCTTTTCTACCAATTACACAAGTTCTCACCTTGTCCCCATTAGGGGATGCGTATAGACGGAAGCTAACATTGCTTAGCCCAGCAACCTTATTTCTAAAGATATAAGGCTCCTGGACTAGAGCAATGTCTACTCGGGTTTTTGTGAGGGAGAGTAGGAGTTCGTCAGAAGCTGCTTTGCAGTGGTGCAAATTAATTTGCACTATGCGCAGCTTCTTCTGAGTTCCTCCTATCGTCAGGATTGGGAAGGCGGAACCGAATGGTTCCAAACCCTAACCTTACCCGTCCCTCACAGTTCCTCAAGAATTTTTCCGATTTGGCGCTCAGTCTCACCCTCAGATTCAGTCCGCAGAGGATGATACTACCACCCAGCTGTCTGTGCGAAGACCGGCGTTCTGCTTTTCAATGAGCTTCAGTATTTTATCCGTATCCTTAATCGGAGGTGAAATCCATACTGAAACCATCGGCCTCAGAGGAATAGCAGACATTGGTACAATCTCCAACTGAGCTCCTGGCCAGGCCTCGCCAATCTCACTGACCGCACAGTTAAGGAAATTCAATGACTCCTTATTTGCGCAGCCAATGATTTTGACACCTCTTTGCCAGGCCGCCCCGTCGAAGAGCACATCGCTACCACTCCATCTGTCTGAGAGCATCGCCTCCATCAGCCTCTCCCCCAGTTGCAGCCATCTATCAGGACTAACTTTTCCATCAACATCAGCCCTATCAACAATTGAAACCTTATGGTCACCGAAGCCTCCTGCGTTGATTTTTCTCTCAGCTGTCTTCGTAGTTGATTTGGCCGGATCACCAGAGATCTTCCTTTTGAGAGTATTTCCAGTGGGGACAGCTTTGCCTTTCTGCGAAACCAGGTGAGAGCCTGAGGAGTCGGATTTCCCCAAACCTGGGGTGGTCCCGGCATCATGCCTTTTCGCAGCAGGCTGTGGTTCCTCGTTTGACCGCCCTCTTTTAACACATGACGTGGATTTGGAGGGGGTTTTCGATTTCCCTTTTGTCTGCTGCGAAGTTGAAGATCGCTCCCGATTTGGCGCTACTCGCTTCCCAGATTCTCCTGCTGCATTCGACTTGGCAGATAATTCGGTATTGCCCTTTTTAGGAGCTGTGACCGTTTTATCCTCCTTGGCCCCTGCTGTGACTACTGATGTAGCAGTGGCACTTTTGAGCCCTTTCATTAGAGGAATGGAGTCGATAAAGTCTCGCTTCTTGGAAAATTCCGGGTGATCCCGTTCGAAGCGAGCAACCGTTTTAAAGTTGCTCTTTATCCACCCCATTTCTCTTTCCGAGAGCAGAGAAGAGTCCTTTCCTTCGAACTTTCGTAGGAAGGAACAGGCTCTTTTGTAGCCATCTTTTGCCTTCTGCTCTTTCGTCTTCTTTTTGGTGTCCTTTGCCGACTCTTTGTAGCCGACCAGGGTTCCTTTGGTTGCTGCTGGTGTTGCCTTCACTTCTGGTTTGTCCGGAATTTGCTGATTAACAGCTTTTCCGGCCCCCCTTCCGCTGCAGCCTTCACCAACAACTTCGCTGGAAGCCTCAGTCACCTCTACTGCCTTTTGTCGGATAAGGACTGCGGAATCGACAGTGGCCGATTCGCATTGTCCTGACACCTTTGCTTTCACATCCGTGGTGCCAATCAAGATATCCGCTCCATCCGTCTCATCCAAAGTACTGTCATTATCCAATGAGTGTAGCGTCATAGTGACATTAAGTTCCTCATCGGACAACAACAGTTCCTCAGAAAGACCATACGGAGCGCTACCCTGACTGAGACTTCGATGTGGACTCTTCACTGTCAGGGCAGATAGCTGCTGCTGTAGTTCGTCCTGCTGCTCCAATAGAGCAGAGTGCAGCACGTCCAAGTCATTCCGTCCTGTTCTAATGCGTTCGTCAGTAGTCACAGTGTCTGTCGCTGTCCTCACACCTGCTTCTGTGTCAGTTCTGTCCGTTACGTCCGCTACAGGTTCGTCCCCAACTATGACCCGTCCTGCGGCTACGCCCAGAGAAGCGTCTGTTTCCCCTACCTTCACAACATCCTTAATTTTCTTTAGTTCTTCAATTTTGTTCCCGCGAGTATGCTCGTAAAAAATCGGACCGTCGCGCGCAGTGACGGCGTACGCGGACTAGGCAGCTAGAACTTACAACCGACCCGTGCCCTAGCGCCAGAGGGGAGCTGTTAGCGACTAGTTTCTTTCAACACTAACTAGCCATCCAGGTCCTCGGCACTGCTACCAGCCACCTTGACCTTACAAGTGCTGTCTGTTTTTATTTGGTCCGCGAGAGAATTACTCTAGGGCTAGATATAAAGTACGGGAACCTGCCCTTTCTCATAAGAGTTTATTTAGAAACCCTCACCTTATATTAAGCCCCCCCTATCCGCCACCTGGGGACGCGTTCGATGGGAGTAAAAACAGACTCAAAGACTCCAACACGGATATATTTACTAAGTGTACAAAAAGAGCACAAGACATTGAAACAGAGGTTGACGCCATAAAACAAATCTCCTTTTACCATGTTAGAGAAAGTTTACATTCAGGTATGTTAGAAACATACAATCAAATTAAAAACAAAATCTACTATTCTAAGTTAATGGAATTGGTTCACTTGGTTATAAATCAATGTGAAATTTGCCAGGAAGTAAAATATGATAGGAGACCCATAAAACCGAAATTAAATCTTTCAGAAACGCCAACAAAGAAAAATGAAATTATACACATAGATACGTATGTCATGAAGGGAAACCATTTTTTAACGGTTATAGATAAATTCTCAAAGCTCGGAGCAGCGTACTCCTTGAATAATAGAAATCATATTATCATTATTAAACAGTTGGATTAACATTTTGCTAAATTGGGGAAACCAAGGAAAATAATTGCAGATAATGAATTTAAGGCAGCAAGAACAAAAGAGTTTTTAGAAAAGGAAAATACACAATACGATCGCGGAAAAGTTTAGAATTTCATATAAATTAGAAAAAGGTTTATCAATTAAACACTTAATACAGAAAGCTATACGAAATTATAATGATAGATTCCATTCGACAATAAAATGTACACCAAACAAAGTACATGACAGTAAAATAAATCCGGAAATAGTAAAGAACAATTTAGAAGAAAAAAAACATAAAATTATAGGTAAATTGAACAAAAGCAAGGAAGATTATAAAGAGGAAAGAACAGAAGGATTCATAAAGAATTATAAAGCGATTAGGCATAAGGAACAACCAAAGTATAGGAAGGGAAAATTAGAAAACATTCATCCTAATAATATTAAAAAACCACTAAAATTTGCAGATACTACTTACGATACTAGTGATGACATTGATCGGACATAATGACAGCACGATAATTCTAACGGAACTGACGGACCAAACAGGATTTGTTGACATACAATTAAGAGACCAGGACATAGTTAAGGACAGTGATATAGTACTTCATATAATTGACGTTACAGAAATAGAAAATATTATTAACAAAATGACAGAAAATATTATACAAGTAAAGACAACTAACAAAAATATATTGCAAACAGAATTATCAGAAGCGAAAAATAAGTTAATGACCCTAATACCAATAGAAAAAAGACAAAAGAGAGGACTTGTAAACGCAATAGGTACTGCATCAAAATGGACATTTGGCACAATGGATGACGATGACAGACATACAATTCAAAAACATTTAACACAAACAGACGAAATATTAAATCAACAAATACATATAAATGAACATTTTAATTTGGCAATGAAACGAATAAAAAATATTGTACAAGATGACAGGAAGGAAATTGAAAAAGGACTTAATAGTATAAATAAATTCATGGACGAAGAATACCAACAACACATGTACTTACAAAAAATTACAAAAATTCAGTTAATAAAAAGTAAAATAGAACAAATCCAAGACAATGTAGTCGCAGCCAAATATGGACTTGTTCACCCAAATATTCTAACAAATCAAGAAATTACCAATTTTAACATTGATTTTAATAAATTAAAATATTTACAGCTAGGAATAGCAACTTTTAATAATACTAAACAATAAAATTCCAAAATCATTTATACAAATAAAAATAAGAAAAATTGTACCACTACCAAATAAGGATCAAAAAGAAATAGAAGCAGATATAGAAGAAGTTTTTACTTATAAAAATAAAGTTATGAAATTTGAAGAAAATAAACATTTCAGACAATTAAAACCCAGCACTCATTGTATAATAAAGAAAAATTGCAAATAAATATTAAGCAAAGAATTAGAAATCATAGCACTGGACGAAAAAACAGTCCTGGTTAAAAATGCAGTAAATTTAATTGTAAACAATACATGTAACATGAATGACACTGTTTTAAATGGAAATTACGCACTCCAGTTTAATAATTCTTCAATAAAAATTAATGATTATTATTACTCTAATTTTATAGAAAGATTTGAAGGAAATATTATGAGATTGCAATATGACAATTGGCGAATTCACAAAGCCTTGTGAAATCATATAATGTGAAATAATAGAACCAAAAAATATGACTGTTGTGAACAACCTATCATATATAAGTGTGGTATTTAAAATCTAAATCAGTTGATACGACTAAACGAAAACACAATTGTTTTGCCAAAGATTCTAGTATTATACATTTTTACGGGTGGCGAGTGCTAGCGGCTTCCAAAAATTAAATAGAACACTCGCCGTTTTGTTTTATGCGCTTGGCGCATGACTTTGTATATAATATGACATCACAATAAACATATTAAACAAAGTTGTATTGTTTCACAAGTTTCGTATGAAAAGCAACAACAAAATTTTTATGCTATTGTGAAATTATATGACAATAACACAATATGCTATCGTATCGTACGTTGTGAATTCGCCAAATATAAAGAATTTTACGGAAAAACTTACATTCGAACAAATAGATGAAGAAAATAAAATAAATTTCAAAAATATATCTAAGTTGAAAATCCATAGCAAAATCATATACGGGTGTAACTTTTTTCTCGCTTTAACAATAATATTAATAATTGTCCTTTGGAGAACAAAGCTAAAATATATTAAAATAAATTTAAATAAAAAAATTCAGGAGAATTCTAATCTAAAGGGAGAAGAAGTTACATATGCAAACAGTTACATTGACTTCAAAGCCAATGCACCTGATAAATTCGAAGAATTTTTAAATGAAATTAACAAAAGCGGTAACCCAATATCAGTTTTCGGCACATGTCGAAATCCGTAATAATTTCCAAAGAATTTTAAAGTTTTACTTATTTATCCAATTCAACAATTTTATTTGGAACAAAATTAAAACAATAATCTCCAAAGAATTAACAATTTTTATTTTTAAGCAAAGTCAACAATTTTATGTAATTTAGCAAATAAGAAAAAACTGAATTGTAGAAATTAAAAAGAAAATAAAGTTAGTCTGTTTTTTGATCTTGACTTGTTTAGACGGTTCAATTGTCCAAATTTAGTTTTTTAAAAATAACTAAGCGGTGATTAGTTATAAAAGTCGCGCTGAAATTGTTTAAATTGCGGACATAAATCAGCAATTAAATATATCTTGGGATTTGTCTAATGAACTTAATTATATTTTTTATACCGTTCACATAAGTGATAAGGGTATACATACTTATATAAGTTTTTCATTCCGTTGGTAATTTTTTTATTATTCATTTGGGACCCCATGAAGTATATATATTCTGGATCCTTATAGATAGAGAATCCGATGTAAGCAAAAAACCAAGACTACCTCCTATTTTTTATTACAAAAAAACAACAAAGAACATACATACTTATGTACGTAATAATAAAAAAACAACAAAAAACCAACAAAAGAAGAAAAAACAGAATCGGTCATGTTGATACCATTGAACCACACGCAAACCGAAAACTTTATTAGTATTAGTAGTCATATATATAACAGGGTTGCCATACAAATCTTAATTAAAATTTTTTTTTAAATCGCTCTTACAGCTTCCAGAGTTCTCCTACAAAGGTAAAATGTAAGGGCGACCCCAATTAGTTTATCCATCCAAACATTTTTGTGGAACACACTTACCCTCTATCTCCAGCCCCTATAATGGTTGCCATACAAAATTTTAAAAAATAAGGTAAAAACTGGTGCAACTTTCCCGGAGTCGCGCCTAGAGGTATAAAATGTATCACAGACACCCATTAGTTCTTCCTCTCAAACGTGTTCCTAGAGTATACTTATCCCCTATCTCCACGCCCTAAAGGTACCTTTACACGGTAATACAAAGTAATTAGATTTTGTAGAATCAAAATATTATGAAATTCTCTCCGTGTTTAAAAAAAGAGAATAAAAATCTGTTCTAACTATTTTTCATGTTTACACGGATGAGGTTGGTAAAATCAAAATCGGTTGTTTCTTGCCAGTTTCCTTTTGGGGTAACGCCATATGGTTAAGGTTCTACAATGTTAACAAAAACAACATGAAAAAAATCTGCTTTGATTTTGATTGTTTGTGTATTGTTTAATTAAGTGTATCTACCTTCATTAGATGCTGTAAGTGCTGCCAATCTTTCACACCTCTGATGTGATGAGAATACACAAGTTTCTAAAATGGTTTAGAAAATAAACGTTTACCGAACACTTGTCAAATTTTGCATCCGTATTCTCTCCTACCCAATACATTATGCTTTTACATGATGAGATTTTGTATTATCCCACAACATTTTTTAACATATCGTAATATATGTATTACCGTGTAAAGGTACCTTAAGGGGCTTGCCATACAACATTTACAAAAATGATATAAAAGTGCCCACAACTTCTTCAGAGTCGGCCTTAGAGCAATAAAGTGTACGATTGCCCCCCATTAGTTTCTTCCCACAAACATATTCCTAGAAAATACTAACCCGCTATCTCCACTCCCTAAGGGGGTTGCCATACAAAATTTACAAAAATGATATGAAAATGCCCACAACTTCTTCAGAGTTGGCTTTAGAGCAATAAAGCGTACGACCGACCCCCATTAGTTTCTTCTCCCAAACATATTCCTAGAACATACCAACCCTCTATCTCCACGCCCTAAGGGGGTTGCCATACAAAATTTACAAAAATGGAGTGAAAACGCCCCCAACTTCTTCAGAGTCGGCCTTAAAACAATAAAGTGTACGACCGACTCCCATTTGTTTCTTCTCCCAAATATTTCCCTAGAGCATACTTACCCCCTATCTCCACGCCCTAAATGTATTGCCATACAAAATTTACAAAAATGTTATAAAAATGCCCACAACTTCTTTAGAGTCGGCCTTAGAGCAATAAAGTGTACGACCGACATTCCATTAGTTTCTTCTCCCAAACATATTCCTAGAACATACCAACTCTCTATCTCCACGACCTAAGGGGGTTGCCATACAAAATTTACAAAAATGATATGAAAATGCCCACAACTTCTTCAGAGTTGGCTTTAGAGCAATAAAGCGTACGACCGACCCCCATTAGTTTCTTCTCCCAAACATATTCCTAGAACATACCAACCCTCTATCTCCACGCCCTAAGGGGGTTGCCATACAAAATTTACAAAAATGATATGAAAATGCCCACAACTTCTTCAGAGTTGACCTAAGAGCAATAAAATGTACGACCGATCCACATTAGTTTCCCCTCCCAAACATGTTCCTAAAATATACTTACTAGAGATGAGCGATCCCGTGATTTTTAAAGAATACTGTAAACAGTGAACGTGATTTTTAAATAACAGTTATTTTAAACAGTGACGGTGATCACTGTTTATTATTTTGCACAAACAAATATTTTATTAGTTACTTCACAGGAAGACCCAAAAATGCCACTTAAAATAACATACAAATTTTAAGTATCAACACTGCAGTTACCAATTGCCACTCAGGAACATTTCTTATTTATTTCACGAACCACAATGTAATTTATGCATATAGGGTTTAAAGATTGAATGAACGAGGCTGTTGGCAAAAATTAACTAAGTCGGTAACAACATCGTAGTAAATAGTTACTTCACAGGAAATACCAAAAATATTAGTTTTCATAACATATCAAAGTAACTACATCGCAGTAACAGTTACTTCACAGTTTATGTCACTGTCGTTACCAGTGATTTTGAAGTCACAGGTATAAAATCACAGGTACAGAAAAATCGCTCATCTCTAATACTTACCCCCTATCTTAACGCCCTAAGAGGGTTGCCATACAAAATTTAAAAAAATGTAAAAATGCCCACAACTTCTTCAGAGTCGGCCTTAGAGAAATAAAGTGTACGACCGACCCCCATTAGTTTCCCCTCCCAAACATATTCCTAGAATATACTTACCCCCTGTCTCCACCCCCTAAGGAGGTTGCCATACAAAATTTGAAAAAATTAGGATAAAAACCCCTACAACTTCCCCGTAGTCACCCGTGGAGCGTTGAAAAATGACATCGACCCCTATTTAAAAATTAGAAATATTTTATAAGTAAAAACAAAAATTATTAACAATAAAAAACAATTGGGATTTCGAAAGGCCAATGTAAAGGGTATAAAAGATTCGTCACAGTCGAATATAGCGCTCTTACTTGTTTAATATAAGCAAAAACTTAAAACAAAAGCAATGCTATTAATTCTTTATTACTTGTATTTTTAGATATTGTCAAAGTTTCCAATAATTCAACATGTTTATTTTGGAAGTTTAATGTCCTTTAATAGTGTTCAAGCTGGTTCGTCTATTGCAACTGCTCAGTTGGGGTTTTTGCATCCTGCTGCGGATGGAAAAAATACGGAAGTAACTGCGGAGATAAATTATTTGGAAGAAGATGCAACAAGCAGCAAAAAACTCGTTATCAAAAACATTGAATCTAGCCAACCAAAGACGTGAAGGGTTCAGCGAGTACAACTAAAAATCTGCTATTTTTATTATTTTTATTTTTGTCTAAAGTTTATAAGTATTTAATTATTAATTATATTTCATTCTCTTTTTTTATAATCAATGGATAAAAAACTGTTAAGAGAGATTTATGCTCACATTGCACCACCATCTTGATTAGCAATTAATATAAATCAATCATATAAAAATAACAAGGCAATTATGTCAGCACAACCACAATAAAGAAACAATCGCCCATGTTCTGACAATCGCATTTCGCAAAATATTGGCGATGCGATTTGAAATCGCATAACAGGTGTTCTGAAGTTCACAATCGCAAGAAAGTTTGCGATTTTAAATCGCAAGAGGTAGATGAGGTGAACCGATGTTTTTTGCCCAAACTAGGTTAAAAACAGCCAATCAAACTATGCATAATTATAATATATGGGGTTTTTGTTATAATTTTCACAATTTGTTTTATTTTTTGTAAACAGTCTCAGTAAAAATTAAATTTTAAAAAACTGTTAGTTATGTACACCTTAATTTTTCAGTTGCTTACTTTTTTTATGTATGAACTTTATTGGAAAACAAGAAAGAAAAAATGTTATTGCAATTTGTTATATATTCCTTGGTTTTTTGTTTTGTATTTTTAAAAGAAACATGTTTTTATTTTCGAATACATCATCGAAAAAAAAACAAAACGCGAAAAAAAACGCATAAACTACAGAACATGCAAAAAAAAATTTTGCGATTTACAAATCGCATGTGATTTGACAATTGCGTGAGAGTCAGAACATGGGCGAATATTTCCTTGCTAATATCGATAGTATACACTAGAGGTCTGCGTGATTATACTTATGATTACACTCGATGAGAGCTAAATATGTATATGTAATAAAACACAAAGCCAGTAGTGCGATTCAGTAATTTTCAACGATTGGGCGATCTTTATATTTATCGACAGAAATTGTCCTTTGCTGCTACGGTTAAAGGGCTAACTATAATGTGCTTTTGCTTACTTAAGCAAAAGCGCGAATACATATGTTTAAATGTGTATAACTATAATGTTCTTAAAGGTACCTTTACACGGTAATACAAAGTAATTAGATTTTGTAGAATCAAAATATTATGAAATTCTCTCTGTGTTTAAAAAAAGAGAATAAAAATCTGTTCTAACTATTTTTCATGTTTACACGGATGAGGTTGGTAAAATCAAAATCGGTTGTTTCTTGCCACTTTCCTTTTGGAGTAACGCCATATGGTTAAGGTTCAACAATATTAACAAAAACAACATGAAAAAAATCTGCTTTTATTTTGATTGTTTGTGTATTGTTTCATTAAGTGTAGCCACCTTCATTAGATGCTGTAAGTGCTGCCAATCTTTCACACCTCTGATGTGATGAGAATACACAAATTTTTAAAATGGTTTAGAAAATAAACATTTACCGAAAACTTGTCAAATTTTGCATCCGTATTCTCTCCTACCCAATACATTTTGCTTTTACATGATGAGATTTTGTATTATCCCACAACATTTTTTGACATATCGTCATATATGTATTACCGTGTAAAGGTACCTTAAGCAACTTTTCGTTAAGTTTCGTCAAGTTACATTTGTTTAAGCCAAGAATGATAGACTATTAGAGATTGCGACTTGCGCATGTTTGCCTCTCTGATGACGTAGTTTAACCCATGCAAGGGTTACCTATTCTTTGTATTTTTAAATCATTTAGGGCTTTATTTGTATTGAAAACTTTAATTTGCATGACTAATATTATTGGTCCAAATGAGAATATTTTAAATTTGAAATATGAATATGAGCGTAATAAGTTTAAATGCGTTAATTTTAATGAAATAAGGATGTATGCATGCATTTCTATATAGTTATAATGGATATAATATATTTGGAACCAATCAACAATATATTAAGCTGAAGATACCCCAGAAATTAAGATAACACATTCCCGAAGCCGGTGTCAACCTGGCTACTTACTCAATATTGAATTTAAAAAAAGCCCTTTTGGAAGCCAAGAACAAATGTTCGATATAATAGTTTTGTTCATTTTTTGCTGTAAATGAGAAAATTTTTTTTGAACTTGAGAATTTGCATTTGAAATTGTGAATATATTTTAATTGGAAATGAGAAAATTCCAAATAAAATTTTATTTAAAATTAGTATGAACGTACATACAATACGTACAACATAAATGCATTCATAACGCAACATAAATAAAAATATGGAAAGGTAAATACAAATCTATGCAGGCAATTTTATTAAATAAGTAGCAGAGATATATTCTGGCCTATCTTCCAGATCCAAACTAAACTAATTTAATGTTGTGATATGCAATCTGTGGTAATAACACACGTTTTTAATTTCTTCTTAAAAGCAAGCCTTTGATCTCCGACATTGGAGAAGATTGACGTGTGGTACATTTATCTTTGCCTAAACATTGTTTTTTTCTCCAACCATATAATTTTATTAAATTAAGCACTGCAAGAATGCGCTTTATTTTTAACGCGTCGATGAAGCGTTTTAAAAATTAGTTGAATACGATGTAGGTAGAAGGCATTTTCTAAAAACAAATCTTGATTTAATATAAAATATTTTTAATTTCAAATTTTTATTTTTTTTTGGTTTTTTTCTCAATATCATGTAAAATTTTCTCATTTTTTATTGGAATTTTCTCAATTACAAATAAAAATTCTGAATTTCAAATGAAAATTCCCAATTTCGTTTGGAATTTTCTCATTAACAATGAAAAATGGCGCAGTAGTATGTTTACGTACCAGAGAATAGCATAAATAGGTTTTATCTTGATTTTATCTGGTGTTAAACTCTTAAGCGATTTTAATGAGTTGAACAAAAATCTGCCTCGAATAAAATTATCTTCGTTTGATCAATGCATGAATTTATACATTGTGAATTTATTCAGTGTGTGAATACTTTTGTCAAAGCTATATCAGTGTTGTCATAAGTTGATAATACAAAGTTTCTAATTGCTTAAAAACAAAGCGCTAGATATTTGAAAAACAACTAAATCACACTACATCATCTAGTTTGAATTTTACCCAAAAAAATTTAGTTTTTTTGTATCCATAAACGTTTAAAATAATATTAACTTTCTGTTAATTATGCATAATGCTGAATCAATTTTAACACAATTATTTAAGCATTTATAGCCACAAGAAAACCAGCACTTAGCACTGTTTTTGAAACCTTTAGTGCCAAACAAGAAATATTACAAGAACTATAGCAAGCCTTTGTTATACACGGCTGGCAAAGTTAAAGAGAAACAACTACGTCAACTTACGTTAAACAATGAGCATGGCGCCAATTTTTGTCTGTTATTCTCATTAGGTGCAACATCCCTAAAAAAATAAGACAGTCATTCTCTTACTCTTTGCTTTTTTTGTATGGAGTTTGACACTAAAATTGAAATTATTATTGCTCTAGATTAATTCCTAATTTTGCCGGAAAAGATTTATATGTTATGTGAGATTTGACAACCCTGCACTAAAATCACTTTGACATTTCTCCAAAAAATTAATTTGTCGAATTTCGTTACTTAAAAAGAATTTTTAATTTAAATTTATTAAATATAGTGCAAAAAAATAATAGTTATTATAAAAATTGTGTGCGAAGTGTATTTAAAAGCTATAAGAGCAAAAAAAACTTATTTAAAATTTCGAAGCAAATCGTAAACACGAAGTGTGCAGTGGGGCAATGCATGCAAAACGATCAGAAAAATTCAAGTGAGAAATTGTGCTAAAACTAATTGTGAGCGTGTTCTTAACAAATCTTATTTTAGCTGTGTCCTTTTACTCTTTCCCAAAAAAACCATGAAAAACAAAAAAAGTTTCGGATAAAACTTTGCAATCGGCCTGACAGTAATAAAAAATTTTTTTGGTTATATTAAAAAATATTTTAATATATTGCTCAAAAATGTAAAAATACTTATGTCTTTCGTTGAAACAGATTATTATGTTTATGTTTTTATTTAATAGAAATTTTAAAGTGTATTTTTGTCAAAAAAAATCCAACAGGATCGAAATAATTTTTCAAGAAAAAAGCAGGCACAATGAAACATCGTAGGATCAAGTAAAGCTCACCATTTTGATAGTATTAAATTATATTTGTTGAATCTCATGTTCTCTGTAAATTTTTTTTTTTTAGTAGGACGGTCATTTTTTTTAATTTTTATAAAAACGGGTAACAACGATAATTATTATTTTTATAGATAAGTTTAAAAAAATAATATTTTTTATTTTTTGATTTTCATTTTTTCATTTTAACAGTCATTGGTTTTAAATACTTATTGAGTCACACATGTAAAAATAAAAGTACCTTTATAAATGCTTTCTTACAATGTAACTTTTTACATTAAAGATTATCTTTTTTTCTTTTCTTGAACAAAATGTACATGAAGGCATTTTTCATGATATATACATGTAAGTATGAACTTGAATGAAAATTTTCGGTTTTTTACTAACTGTGTAGAAAAGTAGTCACTTCAACTCGTTTTGTCAACAAACAAAAATTTTATTGAAGGAATATTAAAAAAATTGCATCATGTAAATGTAATCTTATAGTTTCGGTTTTTTATTGGTTTCAAGTGTTTGTCTATATGAAAAAAGTTTTCAAATAAACTACTAAATTTTACGTGTTTTTGTAAAAAAATTAACGAATAGTGTGTGAGTGTTTATATTTAAAACAAAAACAAATGTTTGTTTTTTTTTTATATATATCCCTGAAGGAAACTTGGGAACAAGTGTCCCCATGTCAACACTTTTATCGACTATTATGTTGCCTTTTTGGCGACATTGTCAACAGTACGTCTACAGTTTTATATTAAGCTTTGATAAGAAGAAAAGAAAACTGTCAGCGGCAAATTAATGCTTCAGTTTGCCGTCAAATGCAAAAATGTATTAGCAACATTATGGCCTTTTTTATTTTTTCTGCTGTGCTATAAAAGTGATTTATATACACAAATCATACTTGTTTTCAATGACAGACGCATGTTAAATGTCTATTGCAAAAACACATTGACAATGGTTTAGCTTATCAGTAGTACTGTATACTAAAATTGCTAAAAGGTACTAGTTAATCGCTGGTTTCAATGTGTACATATGACCCCAAAAGAAGCACCTTGTCAATAGTACCAATGTCAGCAGTTGATTTTTTGTTGATAGCAAAGAGCATTGTCTGAGGTATAGCTTAACAGTAGTACTGGTGACAATGTCAGTAGTGAGTTTCTAGTGATTCTCTATTGACATTTCCTGCAGGGATCTTACAATTTTTTTTTTACCAAAACAGGCAGCAAATTAACACCTGCTGCTAAAAACTTTTTTAAAAATCTCTTGTATATGAACACATATTATTTTTTTTCTTACCTAAGGTATGGGTTACCAAGTTTTTGTAAATAAAATCAAAATTTTTAAAAACAAACTTTCTTTTTAAATATTTTTAGCACACAAACGCTTCGTCCATATTATGAAAAATATCTTTAAAACGAAGAAATTTTTTAAAAACGCATTAAAAAACTAGATTTATTTTTTGGCCTTAAGTTTTTGTTTGTTAACTTTACTTGAAAATCTGGTCACACCGAATAAAATATATAGGGAGAGAATTTGCTTATTACATTTAAAACAGGAAGATTTTGAAATAAAATTTAAAATATGAAATGGGTAAGCTAGAAGTATTTTGGTTTGTGTGGATAAACCTTAGAATAATATCGCTTAATGCGGAAATCAAGCAAAACACAAATAACCAAAAACGAAAATTTAGTAAAACAATAAACTAATTTTAAATGTTTTAATTTTTTTTTTCTAAATGTTATTTAATATTATAAATAATTACAAAAAACAAATTAGAAAACATTTTCTCCAAAAGTTAGGAAATTGTCCCACTGTTATGTTTACATTATTTTTAAATGAGAGACTGTTTCGTGACGTCATTTGACCACATGCGCAGAAAATGCAAGTTTTCAATTTGTTATGTCGTAACCTTGTTATTTATTAATCTTGTGTTTAAGCAAAAAGAGAACCTGGCCGTACTTTGATTAATGGATCAGCTGTGTATACATGAGCTGGGCGCACAGTTGCACTTTTAAGTACACTTTTATTTATGAAAAAAACATTTTTTATTTATTAACTTTTATAATATAATTTTATTATTTATTTGCTAATGGTTTAATATTTTTAAATTGTAGATGTTACTTAAATAACATTTTACGAAAAAAAATTCATATATTTGGAATATGAAAGTAAAACAGTTTTTGCAAAAGTACAAATATTTGCAACTGAGTTCTGTAAATATTTAAGTTCAAAAAGTACAATATAGCCACTCAAAAGTATCCAATAAATTGCTTAAGCATTTGACAGGCTTTTCGTTGATATTTGACATTAGCATGAGTTTGTTTAAGCACAATATAGTTAGCCCTTAAGTGATTCACTAAGAAGTTTTTAACGATAGTGGACAAAATGATTTTTGCATGTACGTATTTTACTTTAAAAAATTGGTTGTAATAAATTTTAACAAACTTTGACTTATATTTACGATGCGAATATCGTTAAAATAAGTTACTGAATCGCTTTACAGAAGTCCATGAACTACATTATCATAAAACAATAACAATAATTCGTTAACATGTTTGTTTTAAATATGAAAGCAATCATTTGAGAACTGTAAATGTAAGCAATGTCCGATTACAGTTTATACTTTTTTATTGTTGAAAATCAACTCTTACTTTTTGATTATTATTTATTGATTGAAAAATAAGTATCAAATTTGAGTTTTATATTTTTGCTAAATAAAAACTTTTGATTTTTATTTATAAGCTTAAAAATAACAATCGCCCATGTTCTGACAATCGCATTTCGCAAAATATTGGCGATGCGATTTGAAATCGCATTACAGGTGTTCTGAAGTTCACAATCGCAAGAAAGTTTGCGATTTCAAATCGCTAGAGGTAGATAAGATGAACCGATGTTTTTTCCCCAAACTAGGTTAAAAACAGCCAACCAAACCATGCACAATTATAATATATGGGGGTGCTGTTGTTTTATTTTTTGTAAACAGTCTCAATA
Source organism: Melanophora roralis (assembly GCA_963583895.1). Classification (NCBI taxonomy): domain Eukaryota; kingdom Metazoa; phylum Arthropoda; class Insecta; order Diptera; family Rhinophoridae; genus Melanophora; species Melanophora roralis. The sequence goes on from OY757188.1 coordinate 59,649,155, forward strand.
AAAATTAAGTTTTAAAAAACTGTTGGTTATGCACATCTTCTTTTTTCAATTGTTTACTTTTTTATGGGTAAACTTTATTGGAAAACAAGAAAATAAAAATTCTGTTGCAGAAATAGGTAAAATTTATTATATATTCCTTGGTGTTTTGTTTAGTATTTTTAAAAGAAACGTTTTTATTTTCGAATACAACATCGAAATATAACAAAACGCAAAGAAAACGCGTGAACTGCAGAACATGCTAAAATAATTTCTGATTTACAAATCGCATGTGATTTGACAATTGCGTGAGAGTCAGAACATAGGCGAATAATTTTTAGTATTAATTTTTTGATTGAACAATAACGATTATTTCTTAGCTTAAGTGTTTTAGATAAAAATAACTATTTTTTTTAAGTTTTATTTTTTGATTAAAAAGTAACGATTAACTATTTAATGCCTTCTATTATTTTACGTAAAACGTATATTGCCTATATTTATGTATATATGGCAATAGTCCTATTTTTTTTATTTTATTGTAAGCGGTACCAATACGCGTTTTCGACTGCCGATATATTGTTCTTCTGATCAAACCCATTCATTTGAGACCCATTTCATAAAAGTGCTTATAAACCCTAGTCCGTGATCCTAAGCGCTGTTGAAGTCATGTAATCTTGTTCTTCTTAGTAAACAAAAAAATAAAAGAAAAACCTAAAAATAATAGTTATTTTTAACAACAAAAAAAAATATAAGTAAAAAAATAATCGTTATTTTTTAATTAAAAAAAAAACCAAAAAATTAAAAAATTTAACTCAAATATACTACTTATTTTTCAATCAATACATAAAAACAAAAAATAAAAGTTGTTTTCAAGTTTTTTTAACAAAAATTAAAAAAAAATAAAAGTAGTGCATATTCTGAAAGTACAACTAAAAATATTAATTTTTTGGGCCAAAATCACGTTTTAAACATTACTGGGCCATATTGATTTTTTTGAGTAAGGAATTGAACAATAACTTATTTTCGGTCCTTACTTTTTACACCTTCCATTCAAATAATAACTTGAATATTTAGTAAATAATTGAATACTAATTGTGGAGGAATACGATAAACCAAATAAAATTGAAAAAGTTTTTTAAAATACAAAAATACGAATTAAATAAAAAAAAAACAGGGGCCGAATCGTCACATCCGTGAACGTACAGCTCGTCACTTAAAAATGTGGTTTTGAACATTAACGGAAAAATATATTTTCTAATAAAAAGCAATTATATAAGCTTAAGAAAAAATAAAAAGCAAAAATTTGTGGCAAAAATGTTTTTAATCCATAGAACTTCATATTTATATTTCAAAATTAAAAAAAAATAATAGTAAAATTATTAAATATTTATTTCGTTATAAAATTAAAATTAAATTCACCGCGCTTTTATTTTTGCAAAATCATTTATTTCTATTTTGCAAAAAATAATTGCCATTCATATGCCATTATTAAATATGAATCACTATCTAGTAAGTTCTTTTGTAAAGGCCAGTAAAAATATTTTGTTAATAAGGAGTAGGAAGTTGTCATGAAAAATGTGCGTGCGTGTGTGTGCAGATTTTGTATTTTTTTCCATATAAAAAAATAAAGAGTAAGAGAACGACTCTCTAAATTTTTTTCTTGTGGCAACCTTGTATGATATGTCTTGGCACAGTAAACAAATATTTTTCATATGGAATGAGAAGTTGCCATGAAAAATGTATGGCGTGCGTGTGTATGCAGATTTTGTATTTTTCGCAATTGTTGTTGCTTGCAATAGAATTAAAACCGGTAAAAATATATTGTGCATATGAAATGAGAGGATATTATGAAATATATGTGGTGTGTGTGTATATGATGTGTTTTAATTAAAAGGCATAGGTCGGCAAAGCCCCCATTTAATGAAATGCGTCTGTATTGGATAAGAGAATATTGCCCAGCAAACAAAAAACTAAGCATTGCAAATGTGATGAATTTTACTTTTAAAAGCAAAATGGAAATGAAATTTAAAAAAAATTAAGCTATATTTACACTACCTGAGTTGTCATCTGAGTTTCACAACTGAGACTTATTTTTATAGTGTAATAACATGTCTATTTTTATTTGTTAATATTTTTGTATAACATCAGTTGAAAGTATAACGTTTTCTATTTTTAAATTATTTAACTTCTGAGTTTAAAATTTAAATGCTTAAAAGTTACCGGATTAAATGCTTAAATTTTGTATTGCCATACACTTTGTACCAGCTTAACAACTTTTAGAATTAGCGGACTTATTATAATTTCTCAGATGTAATGGAATACTAAAAATAAAAATTTCAAATTGTTTTTTACACTCATAAAAATTTAAACTTATTTTTTTGACACTCAACTCAGATAAGAATTTAGGTAGTGTAAATATAGCTTTAATAAAATTAAATACAAAATATTCCTCAATTATTACAGAATTAGGCAAGGTCATAATGCCTTTTAATTTAAAATGTTTTCTTTGTTTTAAATGTTTGGTAACATAAAATGCATTGCATGTTACCAAAAGCATTTTTAATGACAAAACAAAAATTTCTGTCTCTCATTATACTATTTTGTTTGCTGGTTTATTTTGAAATTAATGGTATTTTCCTTTCTGGTAAAAATGTTACATTAATGCTACCATTCGAGCGGGTTTATGTTCCATTCTAAAAATACATGCAAGAGTGAAAACAGTTATCGTTTTCCTTTCTGAACATGTTGCACAAATAACTGGCAAGAGTGTAACATATCTTACCCCCAGTTATATTACTGGCAGGGACCGAAAATAACAGTTATTTTTAAAATTTAAAATCAAAAAGTCAGGTGGATATAATCTGTCTATCAGATATTTGAATACAGCATATTGATCCTGTTATACTAAGGAATAATAAACTTAAAAGACTTTAATTTTTTTGACTTATATCAAAAAGTCACTTTATAATAATTATTTTTTGACCGATATTTTTTTGGTCAAAAATAAAAGTTAAAATTTGACTTTTATTTTTTAAGTCAAAAATAAAAGTTAAAACTTGACTTTTATTTTTGAAGTCAAAAATTAAAGTTAAAATTTGACTTTAATTTTTTAAGTCAGAAATTAAAGTTAAAATTTGACTTTTATTTTTTAAAGTCAGAAATAAAAGTTAAAACTAAAAGTTAAAATTAAAAAAATGTCACAAAAATGAAACCATGTAACCAATTTTGGTTAGAAATAACCAATTTTGGTTAGAAATAACCAAAACACTAACACTGATTGTCAACGATCTTATTTTTCTTATATTTCCATCAAATTGTTATTATTATGGCATAGTCAGGGTTGGGCAGTATTTCAAATACTTGTATTTGAAATACAAATACGTATTTTGTATTTGTATTTGAAATACCACCTTCTAATGTATTTTGTATTTTGTATTTGAAATACCCAACATTGAAGTATTTTGTATTTCAAATACTTATGATGGCAAAATACATTTTTTTTTGTTATACAAAAAGCTGTCATTAGAAAAATTTAAAAATGTTACAACTTAAAAAAAAAAAGAATGGAAACTTTGCCTTCGTATTCATACACGTCTTCGCCTTGCAAGGCACGTTCTTTTTCAGGGCTCACTCATTCAGGTAATATCAAGAACTCAGCGAATATTTGGAAATGTGAATGTCAAAAAAATTAAATTTTGTATAAGAATTAAAAATTTTTTGACATTCACACTTTTAAACACATCAAGTAAGCTCGCTTTATTTGCCTCTACCGAATCTTATATACCCTTCACATTGCTCTTTTAATATACCCAGCCGAGTAATTTTGTACTGCAAATAATATAATAAAAATACCTTGTGCCAGTTTTAAAGTCCATAGAAAACTTTACAAAATTTTAACGTTTGTATTGATAATAGAAATAGAAGAAGAAGATTTGAGGTCGAGAGTTATAAAGGTTTTCGACATTATTCGTATTAAAAGGTTAATAAAAGTTGTTAGTTTTTATGAGATCTTCTAGTCCCCCTGCTTCTCTTCAACCTTTTTTTTCCAAAATGTAGGTCTTATCCAGTGGTGGATTTACGCCTAGGCCCATGAGGTCAGAGCCTAGGGCGGCATAAGATAAAGGGCGCCAAAATTTAATGGTAAAATAAAATAAAATATGCTTTAAAGGAATACGATTTTTGTAAATTTTATTTATTTAGCATAAAAAGTGTTTATTTGTATGGGAGCCAACCCTTCCCCATCCCCTACCCAAAAAATGTTTTTTTCCAAAGTGTAGGCCTTATCATACAATTACTTTTTGTAAAACACTAGAAGTCGATAGCTGTTATAGTTTCCGAGATATAGCGTATCGAAAATTTCATAAAAATTGTTAATATGTATGGGAGCTAAACTTTCTCCTGCCCCCACTCAAAAAATTTTTTCTTCAAAGTGTAGGTCGATAGCTGTTATAATTTCTAAGATTTAGCGCATGAAATGTTTCACAAAATTTGTGCAATGACAGAGAAAAAAACCACATGCCTTGATCCTATCTGAAAAAAACTTTTTCCTTTTGAGGTCCCTATTTTCAGAGTATCCGTGCCAAGTTTTGTGGCAAGAATAACTATATTCACTGAGATATATAGGGATGTATGCACGGATTTTGTCCTAAAAAATGTAATATTTTGATTTTTGTTTATATCTCGGGCAATAGTCAACCGATTTTGCTAATTTTAAATAGCGATTGACTCTAGGATATTTACAAAAGTTTGACACCAATAACTGGTCCGTATCACTTTATTTGACTCCGGAAGCTTGATTTCAACAGACTGACAGACGGGCATGGCTATATCGATTCCCTTATCTATAAGGATCCAGAATATTAGTACTTAATGGGGTCGCAAATGGAAAATAAAGAAATTTCAAACGGAATGACAAACTTATCACTATGTGAAGGGTATACAAAAGAAATGCAGAGGGCGAATTTTTGAATTCGCCTTGATATTACTTTACTTTTAATCAAGGCACATTAAACCAGGTAATATTAAGAACCCAGCTGATTAAAATCAATTTGACATTAATACGAAATAAAAATTAATTTTATATGGAATTTTTAATTTTTCTGACATTCTACCGTTCAAACACAAAAAGGGAATGCAGAGGGCGAATTTTTTGAATTCGCCTTGAGTTTACCTTGTTGAATGTGCCTTGCAGAGAACTGTTTTCATAAAATTTAACACCAGTCTGTTTTCATCAGAACCTGTAGAAAGATTGTTTTTGTTTAGCAGGATTTATATATTCTTCAACAAGAGGCTGCTTATCTGATTAAACTTTTAAAAATCTTGTGTTCATGATTACTTGTTATAAATGTATTTTGTACTTTGTATTTTGTATTTCAAATAAAAGATACTAAAATACTGTATTTTGTATTTGAAATACTCGACTTGAAAGTATTTGGTATTTTGTATTTGAAATACAAGCGGAAGAAGTATTTTGTATTTTGTATTTCAAATACAGCAAAGCATGTATTTTGCCCAACTCTGGGCATAGTCAATTTTTTTTTCTGACTTAAAAAATAAAACTCAAATTTTAACTTTTATTTTTGACTTAAAAAATAAAAGTCAAATTTTAACTTTTATTTTTGAAAAGTCAAATTTTAACTTTTATTTCTGACCGATAGAATAAAAGTCAAAGAATAACTATTATACCTTTGTCCTATTTATTTAAGCTCAAGATCTTTTGTTTTTTCGATATTTCGCAACCACAATGGGAAGCTTCGTCAGGAAAATTTTTTATTTTTAATAAACAATTCAAAAAATAATTTTATATAATAAAACAGACACAGCTAATGTAGCCCAAAATTATTTTAGTAAATAAGATCTGAATATTAGTTTTATTATTTTCCTCACAATTATGTAATGTTTTTATACTATGTACTATGTATGTTTTCAATTTTTTGTTAGTTAGATAATTTGTTTAATGTATGTACTAGTATGTCAAAATATTTCTGTTTCCGTTTCCTTTGAAATTGTTGTTAATAATATTTAAAATTATTTTTTGAATTGTTTATTAAAAATAAAAAAATTTCCTGACGAAGCTTCCCATTGTGGTGGCGAAATATCGAAAAAACAAAAAAACAAAAGATCTTGAGCTTAAATAAATAGGACAAAGGCATTAAAACAGAAGATCGAAGAAAATAGGTGAAAAATAATAACTATTATATATTGACTTTTTTGAAAAAAGTCGTAACTGTTACGGTCCCTGATTGCAGGGTAACAAAGTACCACTTTTTACAGCTGTGTTATGTAAGTAAATACTTTTTTATGCAGGCGAGTTTTTAACACAGAGTGCAGTTTTTATTACCTCGCTGAAGAAAACAACTTTTGAAAAAACGCGTTTTTGGCAAACTTTTTTTCCGCAGCAAACTTTTTCATAGGAAAATGTAAACAAACCATTAAAATAATTGCGTGTTTTTGCACGACTATAATTATTTCAATTTTAATTAAAACAAACATTAAAAAATGACAAAACATAGCTTGAAGTCCCAAGAATCTAATTTTTCGGTTGTCACTTACGTCATTTTTACCTAATGTAGTGTCTGACGAGGTAAATTTAACTGTATAAATTTTAAAGTTTTTCCTTGTAAAAAGTTAACTATTTAGAGTATACTTAATATTTATATACCGATCAACAGAGGAGTTTAATACGAATCTTTCGCAGTATCACGCACTCCCTGACAGACTTAATATCGGGTGTTATAATGCGAAAGAGTTAGCAAAAGCATACAAAAAAAGCATTGGTTTAGTTTTTCAATTGTAACTCAAAAACGGTTCTGGGTGCGCATATGGCACCTATATCAGTTGATAGGGGACATTAATGCGCATCTTTTGATACATAGTTATAGACCCAGAAGACTTGCGATTAAAAGTTATCGCTTAGCAAACTTTTGAAAATTGGTAAAAACCGCTTGAAAAAGTTGTTTCACTTTTTCACTTATAGCTCAAAAACGGTTCCGGGTGCGCATATGCCACCTATATTAGTTGATAGAAGATTTTAGTGCGCATTTTTTGCTATATAGCCATAGACCAAAAAGACTTACGATCAACAGTTATCGATTAGCAAACTTTTAAAAATTGAAAAAATCGCTTGAAAAAGTTGTTTCACTTTTTTACTTATAACTCAAAAAAGGTTCCGGGTGCGCATATGTTACCTATATCAGTTGATAGGGGACATTAATGCGCATCTTTTGATATATAGTTATAGACCCAAAAGACTTGCTATTAAAAGTTATCGCTTAGCAAACTTTTGAAAAATGGTAAAAACCGCTTGAAAAAGTTGTTTCACTTTTTCACTTATAGCTCAAAAACGGTTCGGGATGCGCATATGTCACCTATATCAGTTGATAGGGGACATTAATGCGCATCTTTTGATATATAGTTATAGACCCAAAAGACTTGCGATTAAAAGTTATTGATTAGCAAACTTTTGAAAATTGGTAAAAACCGCTTGAAAAAGTTGTTTCACTTTTTCACTTATAGCTCAAAAACGGTTCGGGATGCGCATATGTCACCTACATCAGTTGATAGAAGACCTTAATGCGCCCATTTTAATATATAGCTATAGACTTTAAAGACTTTAAATCAAAACTTATCGATTAGCAAACTTTTGAAAATTGGTAAAAATCGTTTGAAAAAGTTGTTTCACTTTTTCACTTATAGCTCAAAAACAGTTCCGGGTGCGCATATGGCACCTATATCAATTAATAGAGGATTTTAGTGCGCATCTTTTGATATATAGCTATAGACCCAAAAGACTTTCGATCAAAAGTTATCGATTAGCAAACTTTTGAAAATTGAAAAAAATCGCTTGAAAAAGTTGTTTCATTTTTCCTTTTATAACTCAAAAACGGTTCTGGGTGCGCATATGGCACCTATATCAGTTGATAGAGGATTTTAGTGCGCATCTTTTGATATATAGCTATAGACTCGAAAGACTTTCGATCAAAAGTTATCGATTAGCAAACTTTTGAAAATTGGTAAAAATTGCTTGAAAAAGTTGTTTCATTTTTTCACTTATAGCTCAAAAACGGTTCCGGGTGCGCATATGTCACCTATATCAGTTGATAGGGGACATTAATGCGCATCTTTTGATACATAGTTATAGACCCAGAAGACTTGCGATTAAAAGTTATCGCTTAGCAAACTTTTGAAAATTGGTAAAAACCGCTTGAAAAAGTTGTTTCACTTTTTCACTTATAGCTCAAAAACGGTTCCGGGTGCGCATATGCCACCTATATTGGTTGATAGAAGATTTTAGTGCGCATTTTTTGCTATATAGCCATAGACCCAAAAGACTTACGATCAACAGTTATCGATTAGCAAACTTTTAAAAATTGAAAAAATCGCTTGAAAAAGTTGTTTCACTTTTTTACTTATAACTCAAAAAAGGTTCCGGGTGCGCATATGTTACCTATATCAGTTGATAGGGGACATTAATGCGCATCTTTTGATATATAGTTATAGACCCAAAAGACTTGCGATTAAAAGTTATCGCTTAGCAAACTTTTGAAAATTGGTAAAAACCGCTTGAAAAAGTTGTTTCACTTTTTCACTTATAGCTCAAAAACGGTTCCGGGTGCGCATATGCCACCTATATAAGTTGATAGAAGATTTTAGTGCGCATTTTTTGCTATATAGCCATAGACCCAAAAGACTTACGATCAACAGTTATCGATTAGCAATCTTTTAAAAATTGAAAAAATCGCTTGAAAAAGTTGTTTCACTTTTTTACTTATAACTCAAAAAAGGTTCCGGGTACGCATATGTCACCTATATCAGTTGATAGGGGACATTAATGCGCATCTTTTGATATATAGTTATAGACCCAAAAGACTTGCGATTAAAAGTTATCGCTTAGCAAACTTTTGAAAATTGGTAAAAACCGCTTGAAAAAGTTGTTTCACTTTTTCACTTATAGCTCAAAAACGGTTCCGGGTGCGCATATGCCACCTATATCAATTGATAGGGGACATTAATGCGCATCTTTTGATATATAGTTATAGACCCAGAAGACTTGCGATTAAAAGTTATCGCTTAGCAAACTTTTGAAAATTGGTAAAAACCGCTTGAAAAAGTTGTTTCACTTTTTCACTTATAGCTCAAAAACGGTTCCGGGTGCGCATATGTCACCTATATCAATTGATAGGGGACATTAATGCGCATCTTTTGATATATAGTTATAGACCCAGAAGACTTGCGATTAAAAGTTATCGCTTAGCAAGCTTTTGAAAATTGGTAAAAACCGCTTGAAAAAGTTGTTTCACTTTTTCACTTATAGCTCAAAAACGGTTCCGGGTGCGCATATGCCACCTATATTAGTTGATAGAAGATTTTAGTGCGCATTTTTTGATATATAGCCATAGACCCAAAAGACTTACGATCAACAGTTATCGATTAGCAAACTTTTGAAAATTGGTAAAAACCGCTTGAAAAAGTTGTTTCACTTTTTCACTTATAGCTCAAAAACGGTTCCGGGTGCGCATATGTCACCTTTATCAGTTGATAGAGGATCTCAGTGCGCATCTTTTGAGGTATAGCTATATACCCCAAAGACTTGCGATCAAAATTTATTGATGAGCAAACTTTTGAAAGTTGAACAGTATGTATACGTATATATTACCAAATTAGCTTATGTAAAATAAATCATCGTGGTTAGTTTCATTATTATGCGTTACAGAGTTACTGTGGCAACCCCCTTACGTTTTCATTATAGTGCAGTACGGCAGCATGAATAACCGGCTGCCATTTTATTTTATACTTATTTGTGCTTGTAGTTGCGTGTTAAAAGCACCGACTACCCAGACCTGTCAAAAGTGACATTTAAAAATTTGATTTTTAATAAGTGGCTCGCTGGTTTTAATACTATGATCAGAGTGGGGCAAAAAATGAAACTACATGTAGGTAAGTGAAAGCAGATAGACATTACCATTTTTAAAACAAGTTAAATAAAATAACACAATATTTTGGCTTAAAATTGCAATAAAAATTTTATTTTTCCAAGTTATTAATTAAAATTATAAAAGAACCTTTAATAATGGCGTGTGGTTTGAAGATTGTATGTACAAAACATAGTAGAACATCAATTAGTGAAGTTTTATTTCTTTTTTGTTGTGTATTTTATGTGCTTAATTTTTTTGTAAACAGAAGAAGCACCGCTGGAAGTTGATCAAGCTTATTTTTGAAAGTTATCAATGAAAATTCTCAATAAAACTAAAATTAAACTGTTTATTAAGAAGATTTTTTAAATAAAATCAAGTTTATGATAAATTAGTGAAGTTTAAATGTTATTTTGGTGTATATTTCCTGTGTTTAATTTTCTGGCAGGCAGAAGCTGCAAAATTGTAAATAAATAAAATGACATTTACCATTATTAAATATAAGGGATAGCAATACATTTTTTTTCGTTTATTGCTATCTAGCTTACGCCATTGTAGTACGCTAGTGCTGCCAGATCGTTTTTTGACTAATCTGTGTATATCTGTGGTTAAAAGTTTTAATATGTAATTATTTTAAATTGTAGTGGACGTTGTGCAGACGTGGTGTCATTACGATTGAGAAAAGAAAACAATGTTGCCAGACCGTTGGCCGCGCTGGTATGCTGGCGTTTAAGCTCCGGCTAGGGCTCGCCATCTTGGGCTGGTTCTTGCCAACGCATCTAGGCCTTAATCCACCACCACAAAAAAAATCATACCAGCTGTTCAAAAAAAAATGAAGGAAAGAAAGAAAGAGAATGGAGCCCGAAGATGGATAAACGCGGATCAAGAAAAAAATCAAAAGAGAACGCAAACTTTGCCATTACCTACCAGCTGCTGCTGCGTCCTGCACTTGAGTTGCGCCGGCAGATGTTACGCCGACGCTTGGCCCACCCCCCGGAATCCATCGGGACTCCTCCATGACAGCGTATAAGACATGTTAGCTGTTCCAAATTCTGCTCTGCCAGAGATGTTGTCACCTCCTATTGACTTACCCTTTTATTAGCTTTATCAGCTCATCATTAACAAAACATAATAAAATTCAAAGATATATATAAAACATTATAAATTTTGTTTTATTAAAACTATATGAAAAACTACATAACATTTGCTAAAAAAGAAATCGTTAAAATTTAAATCAACAAAAACAAACAGAGTTGTTTTAAATTTAAATCAACAAATGCTTCTTTTTATTTATTTAAATTTACTAATTGTATTTTATCTACTCTTTTTTCTCTTTTTATTTAGGTCTCAGCAAAAACAAGACGAAGTTCTGGTCCCTAATCTGCTGTCAGTCCGTTTTCGTGTCCAGTGTTAAGGTAAGTCACTAGTCAACAATACAATAGAACTCCATATACATATATATAATTTTATAAATGGGCTTCTCTGTCCGTTAAATGTCGTCGGGGTCCAATTTGGGCAGAATTACCTGACCTTCTTTTAAGCAGTGTGCTGCTGATGGGGTACTCTCCTGGGCACGGACCAAATATCTGAACCTCTGCCAGGATTTTGTGGGCTGATGGCTTACTTGGCTAGCTGCTGGAGGTTGTACTGTTGCTGTTGGGGCCGATGGTGTTAATTAGAGCTGTGCCAAATCGTTCATTTCAGTGATCGCTCAGTTTCGTTCAATTTACAAAAATTAACCCGTTCGTTCAATCGTTCACTTCTGAACGACAGTACGGCAACATGTTTTTTTAAAGATTTGTTTTGACATAGCTTGTGGTTTTGACATTCAAAATAGAAAAAACTTTTTGTGAAATAAAATTTAAATAATCCATATATAAAAATTGTGTAAAAAGTGTATAGTAATCCATAAAAACACAAACACTATAATAAATCAAACTTCTTAGAAAAAGACTGTTAAGCCAAATTTAAAAAAATTATGGCAGTGCCACAGCGATGCTCAAAAGAAATATGTACGCACATTCGCAAATTTTTTAAAGCAACTCTTATCAATATACAAACAATCAACTGAAACAAAAGAACATGACATAAAAAACACATCTGAACGAACGAAATAGTGACATAAAAAAGACCTGAAGAAACAAACATTGAACGGAACACAATTGAACGAAAAGCGCAAAGTAAAATAACCGGATCACTTCGTTCAATTCGGTGATCCGTTCATTTTGACCCGTTCGTTCATGAGCTACACAGCTCTAGTGTTAATGGCGTTGTTGCTGCAGTGGTGTGAAGTGGCTGTTGCCGCTGACGAGGTGGCCCTTTTCCTTCTTTATTATCTTTTATCATCAGCTTTCTTTTTATATATTTATTTTCAGATTTGTTTTCTTATTTATTTGCAGCTTTCAGTGCACTTTCAGGATTCAATTTTGGAGTTTCTTATTTTATTTCAGGCTTTCTTAATTTCATTTTTTACTTACAGCTTTTTATTAATTTTTTTTTATTTTAAGGGTTTTTTTATACTTGTTTTAATTTCAGGTTTTATTTAATTCTTTACCTTCAATTTTCAGTTTCTTAATTTTTACTTTAATTTTCTATTTTCAGGATTCTTATTTTTATTTATTTTCAGCTTTCAATTTATTTCATATTTTAAGGATTTTATTTTAAATTTATTCTAAGGCTTTGATTTTTTTATTGATGATTTTTTTTTTATTTTGATTTTAATAAAAATTTTCTTTTAATAAAGTTTCTTTTATTTATTTAATGTTCAGTTTTTGTTTATTTATTCCTCGCTTTTGTTTGTTTTAATTTTTTTTAACTTTTTAAATAAAAAAAACCATGAAAAACTCCACCAAAATATTACACACCACTCTTTTAGACCGCCAAACCAAGAATAGCCATTTTTAAAATTTTTCTTCGCTCCAATATGTCCTCCTGGCAGGTATTCAGCTATTTGCCGCATGTCCAGGAGCCATTTGCATTCTCCATTTTCGTTAAATTAAAATTCACGTATGCATACCCCATCAGCTGATCGATACTGTTTTATCGACCCTAAAACAAAAATCAAGGTGCACACGACAGAATGCTCCTAGAGGGTTCATATGTATTACAGGCTACCATTAGTTTTCTATTCCCTACGTTTTGTGCAAATAAACTTACCCCTATCTCTACTTCTTATGGGTGTTTCCATACAAAAGTATGAAATTTGTATGTAAAATTAAAAATCTTTACCACCGCTTTTGGAGTGCTCCTAGAGGGTTCAAATGTATTACAGGCTACCGTTAGTTTTCTATTCCCTACGTTTTGTGCAAATAAACTTACCCCCTAAACCTACCTACGAACCTACTCCTATCTTTACTTACTATATTATTTATATGGTAAGAATTGCACAAAAACCAAAAATATATGTGGTAGGTTTTTTTAAATTATTTATTAAACACAAAAATTTTGTGTACTTTGGCTTAAGTTCATATAATTTTTTAATCTATAAAACAATTTAATTCGTTTTCATTACTCTTCACCTGGTTGGACCTGAGGCACTGTCACAGGCTGTTGCAGCACAGGTTTCTGCATCTCAAGAGGCTGCTGCGTTGCCACTGGCTGTGGAAAAGGTTTGGCCTGGTTCACTGGCTGGCCCTGGTTCACTGGCTGGGCCTGTTGAGCTCGTAAAGCTGAATTTCTTCAGGCTGCTGTATTGCTATCGGCACTTGATGGTGGATGGACTGTTGCAATTGCACCGGCTGTTGCAATTGCCCTGGCTGCTGCAATTGCACTGGCTGATGCAATATAACTGGCTGCTGCAACTGCACTGGCTGCTGCAATTGCACAGGCTGCTGCCATTGCACTGGTTGCTGCCATTGCACTGGTTGCTGCCATTGCACTGGTTGCTACCATTGCATTGGCTGCTGCCATTGCATTGGCTGCTGCCATTGCATTGGCTGCTGCCATTGCACTGGCTGCTGCCATTGCACTGGTTGCTGCCATTGCACTGGTTGCAGCCATTGCACTGGCTGCTGCCATTGCGCTGGCTGTTGCCATCTAAGTGCTTGCTGCGATGGATGCAGCTTCCTTTTTCTGTTTGCCCGCACGTTTTGTGCTGTGGGGCCTGCCTTCTAAAAATCATATAAAAAGGAGGTTTTTAAATATTTAAAAAAAGGTGGGGGAAAAATATTTAAATTAAGGGCTTACCTTTCCTTTGTTATTTTTCTTGTTCTTTGTTTGAACCAGCAACTTAAAGAAATCCTGAAAATATAAACAAAAAGAAATAAAACAAATAAAATAAAGTAAAAGAAAATAAAATAAAACAAAATAAAATATTAAAACCACGAATGCAACACGAAATTAAACCATTAACATGACTACAAAGTACGCAGCCATCGCTGAAATATCCTCAGTTGCACAAACATGTTGCACAATATGTACTTACCTTTAAAGCCAGGGGGCAAATCAAGGCATTGTTACTCGATCGAATGAGTTTTTTTTTTTTTTTTTTTTTTTTTTGCATATTTTTTATTATTGAATCTTCGCTTCAGCGAACTAACAATAAGTTTTCAAATCTTAAGACTAATGAAATAATATTAGTCCAGCCAGTGCCAGACAGAAATTTAAGTTCTCATAATAGAAATAGTTATCTTCATCTAAGCGCAATAGTATCCCTCCTTTTCAGACGGGAGTGTCTACTATGTTGCAAGATACTTCGAGCGAGCGGGGTTGGATGTGTTTCCAGCTTACTTAAATACTTGTCCACATATTTCAGGATTTCGCATTTGACAAGTGGAACTTCTAGATCCTTATGGATGTTGCTGTTTTTGACATACCACGGAGCACCAGTTATCATTCTTAGGATTTTATTTTGACGGCGTTGTATTTTTTCTATGTTAGAGGCGGAAGCAGTGCCCCATAATTGTTTACCGTAGCACCAAATTGATTTTAAAATTGAGTTGTATAGTAGAAGTTTACAATCCAGGTGAAGCACAGAGTTTCTACCCATTAGCCAGTGGATTTGTGCAGCTTTAAGTTTCATTTGCGTCAGCTTTGCATCTATATGAGGCTTCCATATGAGGCGGCGATCCAGGTGAATACCAAGATATTTTGTCTCGGATCGTTGAGGCACCAAATGGTTGTTAATAGTGATTGGAGGGCACGTTTCTTTGCGCAAGGTAAAAGTTATGTGAGTACATTTTTGTTCATTTATTTTTATTCCCCATAACCTTGCCCATTTCTCAACTTGGCTTACGTGTTGCTGCAGTTGACTCGAAGCCTCTCTAGGGTCTTTATGAATACTGAGAAAAGCGGTATCATCAGCAAATGTAGACGTGTGCGTAAAACAGTTGGTTGGCATATCCGCTGTGTAAAGCAAGTAGAAAATTGGACCTAGTATACTCCCTTGAGGTACACCAGCCCCTATTGGTTGGGAACAACTTATTTGGTTTCCCTCTTTGATCATAAATTGTCTGCCGGTTAAGTATTTTTCTAGCAGGCTTGAAATATTAGCAGGTAGATAGAGATTTAGTTTGATTAACAGGCCTTCGTGCCATACTTTATCGAATGCTTGAGACACATCGATAAAAAGCGCGGAGCAGTACATCTTTTCCTCAAAGGCTTTTTTAATAACCTGCACCAGTGTGTGAGTTTGTTCGATTGTACTATGTTGACTTCTAAAACCAAATTGGTGATCTGGAATGCAGTTGTTGTCATTCAGGATCGAAGTAAGCTTGTTTTTAAGTAGCTTTTCGAACAGTTTCGCCAAAGTTGGTAACAAACTTATAGGCCTATAAGACTCCACCTTCGAAGGATCTTTTCCCGGCTTAGGAATCATCTTTATTAAGGCAACTTTCCATATTTGCGGAAAGGGTTCAAGCCGAATTATGGCATTAAAAACAAAAAGAATAATTCTTTTACCTGTAAAGGGTAGCTCTAAAAGCAGTTTGTTGTTTATTTTATCAACGCCAGGAGCTTTTTTGTCATTTAGGTTAGCGATAGCCTCTATAACATCTGAAAATCGGAAACGTATTTCTACAGGACGTCTAGCAACAACAGGCGGTAATTCTCTCACGTCAGTGCCTGAATTGGGAGTGAAGACGTTCCTTAAATGGCCCAGGATCCTCTCAGGTTACGCAGTGGTGGTTTTGCGATTACGGGTCTATTAAGACGTCTGGCTGTTCGCCATAGAGAATAGTTTGTTTGAGGAGTTGCTTCTAGACCTTCCAGGTATTCCTTCATTGATGACATTCTATGTACTTCTAGCAAGTTTTTTAATTGGTTTGTACATTCCTTCAGCTTATTTTTAAGTAGGGGCGATCTATACCTTTGCCATTCTCTTCGGGCTCTCCTTTTTTCAGATAAAAGCTTTTCAACATCGGTTGAGTAAATTTTGTTGTATCTGGCCTGACGGTAGGTAGAAGAAGCATTTTCAACGGCTTTTTTAATATTTTTATTGAGGCTACTCAGGCACTCATCGATTTCTTCGGAAGTTTTTAAAGATTGGTGTTCCGAACAGTGCGTGCTGATAAATTTTTTGTATTTTAACCAGTTTATTCTTTTAGATAAGAAAAAATCACTAGTTGCTATTTGGTGAGGACTGCAAATAGTAATTATTGTGGGTAAGTGGTCAGAAGATAAATCCAAGGAGGCTTGAGCCTCAATAAGCTCTGGGGATATACCTTTTGCTACGCCAAAATCTATTTCGTCTGGTATTTTATTGTGGTCAGTTGGCCAATATGTTGGTTGCCCAGTTGAAATAACGTGAAGTCTCATTTCCGATACAGAATCATACAAGACACGACCTCTGGGACTTATTAGGCGGGAGCCCCAGTATATGTGTTTAGCGTTATAGTCACCAGCAGCAATAAAGTGAGGACCTAAAGATTTGTAAAAACAGTTACACTGATCCTTCGTTATGGAGAATCTGGGTGGACAATAAACTGACGAAATAACGAGATTATGGCAAAATTCATCTATGCAGACGTTTGTTGCTTGTATATAACTTTCGGAGAGACCACCTATCCATTGGTGTTTGATTCTTGATTTAATTAATATAGCTGAGCCACCACATGACCTATCTCTGGGATCGTTTGAGTCGTAAAAAGTATAGCCACTTAATTTAAAAGTGCTTCTAGATGTCATATGAGTTTCGGAAATCAACATGACATCAATTTTTTGGTGAGTTAAAAAATATTCGAGTTCGTTTTTGTGTTGGCGGATGCCGTTTGCGTTCCAGAAACAAATCAAAATCAACGCCAGGATCTTTTTTGTCATTTAGGTTAGCGATAGCCTCTATAACATCTGAAAATCGGAAACGTATTTCTACAGGACGTCTAGCAACAACAGGCGGTAATTCTCTCACGTCAGTGCCTGAATTGGGAGTGAAGACGTTCCTTAAATGGCTTGCGAACAGATTGCATTTTTCTTTGTCATTTCTAGCCCAGGATCCTCTCAGGATACGCAGTGGTGGTTTTGCGATTACGGGTCTTTTAAGACGTCTGGCGGTTCGCCATAGAGAATAGTTTGTTTGAGGAGTCGCGTCTAGACCTTCCAGGTATTCCTTCATTGATGACATTCTATGTACTTCTAGCAAGTTTTTTAATCGGTTTGTACATTCCTTCAGCTTATTTTTAAGTAGGGGCGATCTATACCTTTGCCATTCTCTTCGGGCTCTCCTTTTTTCAGATAAAAGCTTTTCAACATCGGTTGAGTAAATTTTGTTGTATCTGGCCTGACGGTAGGTAGAAGAAGCATTTTCAAGGGCTTTTTTAATATTTTTATTGAGGCTACTCAGGCACTCATCGATTTCTTCGGAAGTTTTTAAAGATTGGTGTTCCGAACAGTGCGTGCTGATAAATTTTTTGTATTTTAACCAGTTTATTCTTTCTGACAGAAAAATAACACTAGTTGCAATTTGGTGAGGACTGCAAATAGTAAAAATTGTGGGTGAGTGATCAGAAGATAAATCCAAGGAGGGTTGAGCCTCAATAAGCTGAGGGGTATGCCTTTTGCTACGCCAAAATCTATTACGTCTGGTATTTTATTGTGGTCAGTTGGCCAATATGTTGGTTGCCCAGTTGAAATAACGTGAAGTCTCATTTCCGATACAGAACCATACAAGACACGACCTTTGGGACTTATTAGGCGGGAGCCCCAGTATGTGTGTTTAGCGTTGTAGTCTCCAGCAGCAATAAAGTGAGGACCTAAAGATTTGTAAAAACTGTTGTACTTATCCTTCGTTATGGAGAATCTGGGTGGACAATAAACTGACGAAATAACGAGATTATGGCAAAATTTATCTATGCAGACGTTTGTTGCTTGTATATAACTTTCGGAGAGACCACCTATCCATTGGTGTTTGATTCTTGATTGAATTAATATAGCTGAACCACCACATGACCTATCTCTGGGATCTTTTGAATCATAAAAAGTATAGCCACTTATTTTGAAAGTGCTTCTAGATGTCATATGAGTTTCGGAAATTAACATGACATCGATTTTTTGGTGTGTTAAAAAGTATTCGAGCTCATTTTTGTGTTGGCGGATGCCGTTTGCGTTCCAGAAAAAGTAAATTTTGTCAACGTGAAATTAAATACCTCGGGTATCGAATTGGTGGAGGCACTCTTAAAGTCGACCCAGAGAACGTCGAAGCGATGGTTAAATTTTCTCTACCCAAAACACCGCGTCAGGTACGACGCTTTGTGGGCATGGCAAACTGGTACCGTGCAGTCATTAAGAACTTTTTCAGATCTCGCAGGTCCCCTTACTGACTGTCTACATAAGTCCGTAAAACCATTTCGTCTTAGCACAGAAGCTATTAATTCGTTTAAAAAACTGAAATCTGCACTTTCTAGTGCTCCCGTTCTTGCTCAGTCAGACTTCAACAGGGAATTCGCAATTCAGTGCGACGCGTCAGGTATAGGTGTAGGCGGCGTTTTATTTCAGTTGAACGACGAGGGTAACGAGCACCCAATTGCCTTTGTGTCCCAAAAATTGAATAAGGCACAGCGCAACTATACGGTGACAGAGCTAGAATATTTAGCGGCCGTTGTTAGCGTGAAACGATTTCGTCACTATGTGGAGGGGCTTCCATTTAAAATTATTACTGACCACTCGAATCTACGTTGGCTAATGGGCCAGAAAGATCTACATGGCAGGTTAGCTCGGTGGAGCCTAAAGCTTCAAAATTTTGTGTTTACCATAGAACACCGGAAGGGTTCCCTAAATGTGGTGCCAGACACCCTGTCACGATTTGATGAAGACGAGATTCGAGTTAGCCGTAGTTCACCCGAGGCCGATTTGAAATACACCGATTTTGACAGCACAGATTACACGATATTGAGGGAAAAAATTCTTGGAAATAGCGACTCCTTTCCAGACCTTTAGGTCGTAGATAACCTTGTTTGTAAGCGTGTGAAATTTCGTGACAACAATGAACCTGAAGAAAGCCTTTGGAGACTGTGGCTACCTAAAACGATGACAAGTAGGGTAAAAGAGGCATTTCACGGCGAAGGCTATCATGGGGGCCATCAAAAGACCCTGTACAGGATTAGGCAAAGATACTTTTGGCCAAAAATGGCACGTGACGTCAGGGCATTCGTCAAGAGTTGTGACGACTGTAAGATCATGAAACCAACCAATCGAACCTTACGTTCACCAATGGGAGATCAGATGGTGACCAGTCGCTTGTTTCAAAGTTTATATTGCGACTTTCTGGGTCCTTATCTATGCTCTAAGTCGGGAAATTGTCAGTTGTTCATAGTAATCGACCACCTGACCAAATTTTTGTTTTTAAAACCGATACACTTCGTGACAGGACAGGAAGTATTCCGAAGAAATCATACGCAAAGGGACTTTAAAAAGGGCATAAATGCAAAGTTTAATCCGAAATTTGTCAAGTGCCAAATAAGGAGAAAAATTGGGAACGCTTTATATGAGATCGAAGATCTACAAGGAAAATTTGTCGGTAAATACCACGCTTCTAATTATTGTGTAAATTCCCTCGGCAAAGCTTACAGATTCGAGCTACCACTATATTGCCCGGCTTCATGGTTCGTGCCACACGTATTTTTTTGTATATACATATACACAACAGTTTTTCTCATATGCAATATGCTCCGTGTCAAAAAAGAAAAAAAAATCCTTCCTGTTCGATCAAATATATCGATTAATGCGAAGCAGGTTTGTTACAGATTTTATTTTCATTCCTAGGTTACTTACAGTGGGCCTAATAGCCGAAATGCTTACATTGTGTTAAGCTCAAGCGTTAGTAATGAAAACATCAGAGACCCTGAATATAATAAAAACTATTTAAGTGCAAAACCTATAATAATTAAAGACAATTTAAGTGCAAGTGCTCCTAATTTAAATAAGGCTACTGAACAAGGGACAAACTTAGCCCGATCTATTTTTAAAAATTATAAAAAAAATACCGAGGTGCCATCCTCATCGCGCTCATCCTTATCAAGTTCTGGTGTTGAACCAGCAGCTGCTAAAGACGGTCACGGTCATTTTTCTTCACAAGCTCCAAAGGTCCAGGTAGGAATGGATCGTTACATAACAGTTCTTAAGAGGGGAAGAAGCCCCAAATCGGCAGAGATTAACAACCCAGCAAAAATTCTGAAAGATGACGAAAGGCCAACGTCATTGCAAAACCGTTTTGCCATCTTGCAGGAGGAAAACGATGCTCCATTACCCGAGAAGAAGACTTTTAAGCCTCCCCCAATTTATTTGAGGGAGAAAAACACCAACGACCTCATTAAGCTTTTAGTAGGATTGATCGGTGAAAACAACTTTTATGTGTCGAACATAAAACGTGGTAACATCTACGAAACCAAAATTCAAGTTCATCACGAAAACGATTACCGTACCACTGTTTCGGAATTTGAAAAACAGAAGAGAAATTTTTACACCTACCAACTAAAGACCGCAAAAGGCCTCCAGATTGTGATTAAGGGTATTGATTCAAATGTGGACCCAGAAGAAATTAAGGCCAGTTTGTGCAGCAAAGGCTTCAAAGCCGAATCTGTGTCAAACATTAGAAACAGGGAAAGGCATCCCCAACCATTATTTCGGGTGGAGCTTGAGCCTGGTGATGTAAAATTAAACAAAAATGAAACTCACCCTATATATGACCTAAAATATATTTTGCATCGTAGAGTTGTGGTTGAAGCGCCACATAAGCGATCTGGGCCCGTGTAGTGCTTAAATTGCCAAGAATATGGTCGAACCAAGGCTTACTGCAAATTTCCTTCTGTTTGTGTGGTGTGTAGAGACCTGCATGCTACGACAAAGTGCGACAAACAAAGAGATGATCCTCGTGTAAAGAAATGCAGCACTTGCGGTGGAAATCATACTGCCAACTATAGAGGCTGCCCTGTTTTTAATTTAGTAAGGCAATCATCAAAGCCAAAAGTAGTTCCTGCTCCTTCCCAGCAGTTAAATATAGCAGCTACTTCTATGCCTCCACTAGCACAGCCAACTACGAGTCAACTTTCTTATGCCAACGCGCTAAAGTCTGACCAGCCCAACGCAAGCAAGCCTAACCCGCCAACAACACAAAGAGAGTTGCCAACAAATGAACCTACGGGCCCCAATTTCAGCCGCCTGGAAGCCGTAATAGACAATATGGTAAAACAATTTACGCAGATCATGGCGCAAATGGCCAACATGATGCAAGAAATGCAGTCTGCTTTTCTGCAGGCTATGCTTAAAAGACCATGAACTGCCTCAGGGTTTGTTTTTGGAACGCAAACGGCATCCGCCAACACAAAAACGAACTCGAATATTTTCTAAAACACCAAAAAATTGATGTCATGTTGATTTCCGAAACTCATATGACATCAAGAAGCACTTTCAAAATATGTGACTATACTTTTTACGACTCAAAAGATCCCACAGATAGGTCATGTGGTGGCTCAGCTATATTAATTAAATCAAGAGTCAAACACTAGTGGATGGGTGGTCTCTCCGAAAGTTATATACAAGCAACAAACGTCTGCATTGAGGAATTTTTCCATAATCTCGTTATTTCGTCAGTTTATTGTCCACCCAGATTCTCCATAACGAAGGATCAGTACAACAGTTTTTACAAGTCTTTAGGGCCCCGCTTTATAGCTGCTGGAGACTATAACGCTAAGCACACGTACTGGGGCTCCCGCCTAATTAGTCCGAAAGGTCGTGTCTTGTATGATTCCGTGTCTGAAAAAGGACTTTTCGTTATTTCAACTGGACAACCAACATATTGGCCAACAGACCGCAATAAAATACCAGACGTAATAGATTTTGGCGTAGCAAAAGGTATATCCCCGGAGCTTATTGAGGCCCAAGCCTCCTTGGATTTATTTTCTGACCACTCACCAACAATAATCACTATTAGCAGTCCTCATCAAATAGCAACTAGTTATTTTTTCTTAACTAAAAAAGTAGATTGGTTGAAATACAAAAAATATATCAGCACCCACTGCTCGGAAAGCCAACCACTAAAAACACCCGGAGACATCGAAGATTGTCTGAACAGCCTTAATGAAAACATTATAAAAGCCGTTGAACATGCTTCGTCTACTTATCGTCAGGCCAAGTACAACAAAATTTTTTCTGCAGATGTTGAAAAGCTTTTATTTGAAAAAAGGAGAACCCGAAGAGAATGGCAAAAGCATAGATCGCCTCAACTTAAAAATAAACTGAAAGAATGCACAAACCAATTAAAAAACTTATTGGAGGTGCACAGAATGGCATCACTGAATAAATATTTAGAAAGCCTAGACGCGACTTCCCAGACAAATTATTCTCTATGGCGAGCTGCCAGACGTCTAAAAAGACCCGTTATCGCAAAACCTCCACTGCGAAATCTGAGAGGATCCTGGGCTATAAATGACAAAGAAAAATGCGATCTGTTCGCAAGACACTTAAGAAACGTGTTCTCTCCCAACACGTGTACTGACGTGAGGGAATTACCGCCTGTTGTTGCTAGACGTTCTTTGGAAATACGTTTCCGATTTTCAGATGTTGTAAAGGCTATCGTTAACCTAAATGATAAAAAGGCTCCTGGTGTTGATAAAATAAGTAACAAAATGCTTTTAGAGCTACCGTTTATCGCTAAAAGAATTATTCTTTTTATTTTTAATGCCATAATTCGGCTTGAACATTTCCCAGCAATATGGAAAGTTGCCTTAGTTAAGATGATTCCTAAGCCTGGTAAGGATCCTTCGAAGGTGGAGTCGTATAGGCCTATAAGTTTGTTACCAACATTGTCAAAATTGTTCGAAAAGCTCTTTAAAAACAAGCTGACTCCGATCATGAATGGAAACAATTGCATTCCAGATCACCAATTTGGCTTTAGAAGTCAACATAGCACAATCGAACAAACTCACAGACTGGTACAGGTTATAAGAAAAACATTTGAGGAAAAGAAGCACTGCTCCGCGCTTTTTATTGATGTCTCTCAAGCTTTCGATAAAGTATGGCACGAAGGCCTGTTAAACAAACTTAAGCTTAACCTTTCAGTTAATATTTTCAACCTTTTAGAAAAGTACATAACCGGTCAACAATTTATGATCAAAGAGGGAAATCAAATAAATTTTTCTCAACCAATTGGGGCTGGTGTACCTCAAGGGAGTATACTAGGTCCAATTTTGTACTTGCTTTACACGGCAGATATGCCAACCAACTGTTTTACGCATACGTCTACATTTGCTGATGATACCGCTTTTTTCAGTATTCATAAAGATCCTAAAGAGGCTTCGTGCCAAATGCAACAACACGTAGCCCAAGTAGAGAAATGGGCAAAATTATGGGGAATAAAAATTAATGAGCAAAAATGTACTCACGTAACTTTTACTTTACGCAAAGAAACGTGCCCTCCAATCCCTATTAACAACCATTTGGTGCCTCTCATACAAGAGTTGGCAATCCTCCTAACGATAACCCTTCTTCGAAATCGAATGCAACTCTAGATATCGTATTTTTCCCCTCGCTACATCACATTTTTAAGTGACTTGAGTTTACCGTTAAGACACTCAACCAATCAGAAAACGACAAGTGGACAAAAACGGAAAAAATTCGCATGCAAAAAGACAATACCTGACACAAGGCGAATTCAAATAAGGTGAACTCTTTAGCTCAGCTGATCGTCCGCTGTTTAAAACATTTATTGCCAAATTGTCAAAATTTGTGTTTTTTTATATGTTTGTATCCGCCATTTAATTCAAAAGTTGTATATGAAAAAAATTGTGTTAAAACTTAACAAATTGTTTAAAGATAAATATTTTGTTGTTCAAAACGAGTGCTAAAAGTGTAAGAGTGAAAATTTTGTTATTTTAAAAGTGAAAGAGTATGCCAAACTGGTCGCTGTGCAAAAAAAATATTTCAAGGGGAATGAAACTTTGTTTCGAGTTCCCAAAGACGAAGGAAGTAGAAGGAAGTGGAGTGAAATTTGTGGCGTTAACTTTTCTGCAACCGTTCGAATTTGTACCGACCACTTTTTGGACACAAGCATTATGAAAGTTGGTAATAAAACAACCCTAATGCCATTTGCTGAATCTTTTATGGAACAATTTACACAGTAAGTTACTTTTCTTTTTAAATCCATGCCTAAAAAATATGTATATAAAACCCATATCACAACTTTAAAATATATTATCAGAACCACCAGCGATTTGGATTTTAGGAGCCAAACATCCTTTCTTCCATTTTCTGAGCAGTAAGTTTCTTCAATAATAAAAAATAGAAAGGAAATTTACAGTATAGGTATATTTTAGAATTGCCCACTCAATGGAGCAAGCAGAGGAACCAAGTTTTCCTATCAATGCTGCAAATAGTTTTATTCCACAAATTAACTCGTTTCTTTTAAAAGAAACTGTAAACATCTTTCAAATGGAAGCAGGAACACAAACCAAAAGTTATCAGAAAGAAGAAGAAACGCAAACTGAGTAAGTACACAGAATATATAATTTTAAATATTTTAGTATAATGGTATAAAGTAAGTGCGCTATATTCGGCTGTGTTAAATCTTTTATACTCAGTTTTCTGATCCAGCCCAGTTGTTTTTAACCCGTTAATATTTCAAAAAACTGTCTAGGGTTTGTAGTCGATAAATATCATGTGTTAAGAAAAAGAAATCTTCAGAAAATAATATTTTTTATATAGGTGATACTACTCCCTGTTCTCCTATTTAACATACGTTTCTTTTAAAATAGAAAAATTATAATATTATCATCATTTAACGCTTTTTAGAATTGACGGCAAGGCTTATTTCGAAAGAATTCGCACTTTAAACATACCAATACAAATGTAAGTATATTAACATTTTTAAAAAAAAAAATAATGTATAAAAGTTTTTTTCTCTATGCAGATTTTCGTTGCAGCATCATCTGCATATTTATTGCTTACGGCAGCAAGCTTACCTCCCAAGAAAAAAAGTTCTTTTCAGAGCTACAAAATTTTTTTAAAAAGAGAATGAAAATTTTTTATATACCTATGTTACATACATACATATGTATATAAAAAATTTTCATTCTCTTTTTAAAAAAATTTTGTATAGATTTTTTTGTTCTAAAAACTAAAGATATATTTACATTACCTGAGTTGCCGCCTGAGTTTCACAACTAAGACTCATTTGTATAGTGTAATGACATGTCTATTTTTATTTGTAAATGTTAAAAATAATATACTCAATTTGTACCAGTCCATCACACCGATTCAAATTGAATGTTCTTTTCTTCATACTCTTTTAGTAAAATAATACATTTGCGCATAGAAGTATAAATAAATCGTAAACATAATATGTTTAGTTTTTTCAAATAAGGCCCCAGTAGTAGTGCGTTTCAATTACCTAAACGACTTCTAATAGAAATCCCTCTGATTCGTCGGCAACAATAGTATCTATGTTGTAAAAGATTGCATGCAAGGAAATGGCAAAACAGGAAGCGCCTATAATAAAAAATATAAATAACAATCAGGTTGGGTTTTCATTGTTTTTAGTTACCTAAAGTCCAAAATAGTGCAGGACCTGCACCTACTAGAAAAAGTATGGGAATAGAAGCAATGTTTAGCGCCATTATTTGATGTGAAGTGGACAATTAATAGCCAAACACACTGACTGGGGTTTCAGCTTTTCTAACCCTGTGACTTAAATAGGCCACACCGGCTAAGACAACCATGATTAAAGGTGAAGTAATGCTTAAAACACAATTGGTAAAGAATGTATTTAGTTTCCAAGTCGAGAACAACAATCTCCAATATGTATATTATGTTCACTTACAGGTAATAAATCATCAAAACAATAGAAGCAAATATGTAGTTGCTTTTAAAATAGTCCAGTTCAGGTTACTTACAAACCGACTAGTCATGCGTGGCATACTAGCGGCTGTCTTGAAATTTTCGTATTTAAAAATACTGACCAAGGTCTGATATATTGTCGTGCCAATTGCACCAATTCCATTGCTATAGGATTCTATCAAATTTCGTAAAAGAGCTAAAATTAAATTGTGATGTTGCTGGTGGTTTCAGAACATTCATGTCTCCAGATATATCTACCTTTATTTCTTCTATGATTTGCAGAAGGATGTATTATTTAAATTTTCTGGATTTGCAGACAACAAGGTTACTGTTTTTCAGCTTGCTTTAAAAAAATTTATTTAAATAGTTAATTTTTATTATTACTGATATCACTGTTAAATTTTATGGTATTTATTTATCTTCCACAGCACAAAAAACAAACAATTTTTGACATTTTGGTAAATTTTACACAAACAAAATGCCTGCAGATTTTTCAGTGTTGTAGCTGTTGCCGCGACGAATTCACCTTATTGAATTCGCCTTGACCTGACAGAAAAGAAAAAAAGATGGATGAGAAGCAAAAGTAAGCTTGGAACATTAACGTGATCGGGCAGAAAACAGAAAGAAAAATCTTTTTATTGAGTTCTCGCGTCGAAAAAAATTCTTTAATCAATATATTACCAAACAATGGAAAAAAATTAACAAAAACCATTTTGAGTACGAAAAAAATTAATTACAATTCAAGTGTTTGCACATATAAAAAGAAAAAATAATAAGTTGGGAAAAACCTGTTCAAACATTTTTTTTTAAAAGATTCACACGTGACAATACATAACCTAAAGTATTAAGAAATAATAAAAATTAAACAAATTAACTGTGGCAAAATCAAAGAAAGTAATATATATAAAGTTTTATGTTACGTACGTTATTTTAATCAATTTTTGTGTAAAGGATAGAAAAAAAAGTTACTCTACAAATTAGTTTACATTGTTCCAAAATTTGGCCATTTAGCCGAAAGTAACAAAACGTATTTAAATAAATTTTTCATTGCCATTGCGCTGCACCTCGTTACAGAATCAAGCCTGTCAACAACAAAACCCTGCTAAAATATTATAAAAAATTACAAAAAATGCATTCTGTACATTATTAATATATACATATACTACATATAGCATAAAAAAGTAATAAAAACTAAGTATAAATGTAAATTAAAGAAAGAAGTAAAGACAGTTTCAAAAAACCAGGGAAAAGCAAATAAAATATATGTATGTTTAATCTACGTGCAGTCAAATGTAACGCAATGCTCAAATTATATATGTATAATTGTTAAAAATAAAAAGATCAGTGTTAAATGTATATTTAAATGTGCAAATAAATTAACAAGAACAGAAAATTAATAGACAAGAACACAACAAAAAAAAAAGAACTTCATTAAAGAAAGGAGACAATCGACAAGCATGAGTGGCAGCCATCATCCCACCGGCGGCGACAACGTCCTTATCGGCGGCGACACCAGTTGTAGCAGCAGCAACATTTAAGCACCGCCCAATGTTACACTTAAGTATTTTTATTGAACAATTATTGTATTATATTATTTTCAAAAATTGTATCTACCCCTAATTATATATGCTTTATAATTGGTTTTTGTAGGTATCTAGCCTTAAGGTTTATTTCTATTTTTTGTTTATTATCTATTTTGTTGTCTTTTCAAAATAAAACAAATTACAAAATTAATTGAATAACTATGAAGATGGTCAGTGAGTAAGCTCTAATTTATAAGGATGCTAGAAAAAAAAGTAGGCAAGGGTAAGTTTTAAGAAATACGATGTAGTAGGGACAGATATAAAACGAATGGGTAGCAGTCTGACTACAAGTCAGCCTGGAGGGGACCATGCCCATATGTCATAACACCACGACATAGAAAATTCCATTTCCCTTTTGCTGGTATACGATAAGCGAAGATTCCTTTTTTATGATATTGTACGATATGCACAGGTATTTTTAATTGGCAAGAGTTATGCGTACATATGTTATGCGTTTAAGAAACAGGGTTAGGAACCAAAGAACCTTTGTTGAGCTAGCTGGAAATCTTTACTTGCCTCTTAGCCTTTGCGTTTGTAATAATACACATTTTTCTTAATATTTCATACAGTTGAAAAGCGCGTAACAACTTTGAAATAAAAGTTGGAGAGGAACAGGGGGACTAGAAAATCCCATAAAAATTAAAAACTTTTAATTACCTTTTAATACGAATAATGTCGAAAGCTTTTATAACTCTCAACCTCAAACCTTTTTCATCTATGTATTCCTGTTATTTTTACGAACGTTAAATCTTTGTAAAGTTTTTTATGGACTTTAAAGCTGGCACAATGTATTTTTATAATATTATTTGCAGTACAAAATAACTCGACTGGGTATATTAAAAAACCAATGTGAAGGGTATATAAGATTCGGCACAGCCAAATAAAGCGATCCCATTTGTTGTGTTAAAAAGTGTGAATGTCAAAAAAATTTGAATTTTTATACAAAATTTAATTTATATTGTGCTTAAACAAACTTAAGGGCTAACTATATTGTGCTTAAACAAACTCATGCTAATGTCAAATATCAACGAAAAGCCTGTCAAATGCTTAAGCAATTTATTGGACTCTTTTGAGTGGCTATATTGTACTTTTTGAACTTAAATATTTACAGAACTCAGTTGCAAATATTTGTACTTTTGCAAAAACTGTTTTACTTTCATATTCCAAATATATGGATTTTTTTTCGCAAAATGTTATTTAAGTAACATCTACAATTTAAAAATATTAAACCATTAGCAAATAAATAATAAAATTATATTATAAAAGTTAATAAATAAAAAATGTTTTTTTCATAAACAAAAGTGTACTTAAAAGTACAACTGTGCGCCCAACTCATGTATACACAGCTGATCCATTAATCAAAGTACGACCTGGTTCGCTTTTTGCTTAATCAAATGTGTCTTGACGAAACTTAACGAAAAGTTACTTAAGAACATTATAGTTATACACATTTAAACATGTGTATTCGCACTTTTGCTTAAGTAAGCTAAAGCACATTATAGTTAGCCCTTTATGCTAATGTCAAATATCAACGAAAAGCCTGTCAAATGCTTAAGCAATTTATTGGAGGCTTTTAAGTGGCTATATTGTACTTTTTGAACTTAAATATTTACAGAACTCAGTTGCAAATATTTGTACTTTTGCAAAAACTGTTTTACTTTCATATTCCAAATATATGGATTTTTTTTCGCAAAATGTTATTTAAGTAACATCTACAATTTTAAAATATTAAACCATTAGCAAATAAATAATTAAATTATATTATAAAAGTTAAAAAATATAATTTTTTTTTCATAAATAAAAGTGTACTTAAAAGTGCAACTGTGCGCCCAGCTTACTTATACACAGCTGATCCATTAATCAAAGTACGACCACTTTCGCTATTTGCTTAAACAAATGTAACTTGACGAAACTTAACGAAAAGTTTTTTAAGTACATTATGGTTATCCACATTTAAACATGTGTATTCGCACTTTTGCTTAAGTAAGCAAAAGCACATTATAGTTAGCCCTTAAGGCCTAACTATATTGTGCTTAAACAAACTAAACGTTTCAGTGGCTATATTGTACTTTTTGAACTTAAAAACTTACAGAACTCAGTTGCAAATATTTGTACCTTTGCAAAAACTGTTTTACTTTTATATTCCAAATATATGGCTTCTTTTTGCAAAATGTTATTTAACTAACACCTAAAACTTAAAAATATTATACCATTAGCAAATATATAATAAAATTATATTATAAAAGTTAACAAATACCAAAAAATTTTACATAAATTAATACATATCGAGCTTTTGGTGCAAAACCGTAGTAATTCAAAAAATCGTGAACTGAGAAAAATGCATTTGAAGTTTTGAACCATCTTTTTGATAGTATTTTCGTTTACTAAAGTTATTTTTTTACAAGTTTTTAAATAAAAAGGAATGTTTTTAATTAAAAAAAGTCCAAAAATTATAAAAAAATATGAAATATTTTTTTATGTTTAAATACTTTGTATCAACCAAACAATGATGTATCGTTATTGTCACAAAACCTATGACAAACTTAAAAATTAATTCGAAACATAACGTTATAGCAAATAAACTTTTAAGATTTTTTTAATTAAACCATTAGCATAAGAAGAAATGATAACTATTTTTTTTCTAACAAAGTTGTAATATGAAATAATACGAACAAGTAAAAAAGAAATCAAACTATGCAGTTGTGTTTTTGTGCCTAAAACGTAGCAAAAAATAATGTTGCTTTATACTTTTAGTTAATTTCTTGTCATAAAGGAAATATTTCGTTATTGCAAATAAATATTGTTGGAAATACCTAGAGGCAATAAAGACATTTTTAGCTGTAGAATCTGAACAATTAGAGGTGGAATCATAATCTTTTTTTCTTAAGATAGATATTTCCCCAAAGAAAATTTCTGCATACCCAGCTCAAAAAATTCAAATTTTGAGTTACTACGGTATTGCACCAAAGGCTCGATATGTACTTAAAAGTGCAACCATGGTACAATTACCATGGTAAGGTAATTGTACCATGTTAAGAACATTATTGTTTTACACTTTAAAACATGTGTATTCGCACTTTTGCTTAAGTAAGCAAAAGCACATTATAGTAAGCCCTTTATGCTTGATAACTAAAGAAGGGGAAAAACAAATTTTATAAAGATGCGAAAATTCGGCAAGTCAATGAAAGAAACAATTTAATACAATTAACTAAAGGTTTTTTTTTAGCTTTTGGTCAGTGTTGTTAAATTATACATTTATTTTGCCAATACATATTTCGTTACCAGTTGAGTAACATCTTCAGGGCTAATATATTTGTTTTTGTTTTTAACAAGAAGTAAACAAATATATTATCCCTGAAAATGTTACTCGATGGGTAACGAAACTGGCAAAATAAATATATAATTTAACAACACTTACCATTAGCTCATAAAAAAACCTATGTGTTAAATGTATAAATTCTATGGTCGAATAAAATCTCAAACTGAAAAACAATTTTAATTGAATTTTTCTTGCGTCTAACGTCAATTTTTCCAAATTAAAGATCAGATTTTTAAAATAAATTTTTAGGGAAGCATTGGATGGTATTAACCGACTTAAACCAAAATTAAAATATGTCAAACAATAGATTCAGTTTCGGTTGACTGTTAAAAATAAATAAGGTGTATTTACGACTTTTTTGTATTTATTTTTGGTGAATTAAAGTACAACAGAAAAAATTTTTTGATACTTTTGCCGTTAAAAAAGTACTCTCGAAACATTTTTTTGATACCGAAATGAAGTTCTAATTTTTCATCACTGATCATTGTACAATACCTTACAAGGTAGTATCGATTCAACAGCTGACTATTTTTTGCTCAAGTTTTTTCACTCTCTAAATATGTCAAACAGTACGTTTTTTGACATAAACGACGATGCTTTTACAACAACTTCATAAATTTGGTATCGAGTTTGTTGTAGTTGTTGCCGTAGCGATGGTACCTTGTAAGGTGATTGTACCATGTCACTGATGGTAATAAAATGGAATAAATTTTTTAATTAATGTTTATCGGAGGGAGTATTAAAAAATACGGAATTTTCCAGTTTTGTCATGAATTTAGGTATAACAAATCTTAACACTACTAACACGTATAATAAGAATACTGCTGTAACTTCTTTAGACGAAGTCAATTTGGTTGATATAAATAACTACTGTGACTAATAACGCTTGTGCACAAAAAAATATTACACAGAATAAAGCAGAATTACAAAATACCAGTAAGGCCATTTCTCCTAGTATATATCAAAATGGTGCAAAAAGTTATTCGAAACCTCTTCCAACTCCACCCAACTGCTTAGAAATTTGGACTTTAAAAGAGAATGATACATTTCCTGCTGATAACTTGCCAGCTATCGATGCCACATTTTTTTCAAATACTGCAAACTCATTGAAGATTTCGTCTTCAGTTCAATCAACATTTAATGCAATTATATCGCCATTACAACCATCGGTTAATAATATTGTGTAAGTAAAACTATATCTACATATCTGTTTTTAAGCGATTTTGGTAGGCACAGCCAGCGCTGCCAGGGGTAGCTAGCGGAAAGTTACATATTTTTACCCAAAAAGTTAAATTTTTTTCCTAAATAACTACATTTACTAATGCAGCGTTTTCCTGGCGGTAATGAAGGCCGCGAAATTGATAGGGGAGGATGCGGATGGGACGTGACAATCAACGTTAATAGTCAGGGCCCGTTTAAAGCTGTAGAGTGGCATAATGTTTAGTTTCGTGGGCGACTGCAGACGTGCTCTTAGGGGGATCATTGGGACACGCAGGGTAAGACTGTTGGGTTCCGGGCCATTGTGACGTTTCCGGCAACGAGATTGTCGATGGACTGGCAAGGAAGGGATCGGTCCGAGATATTGGACTTGGTTGTGAGCCGGTGAGGCCAACACTGAGTTATTTTATGGGCGGATTGGGACTTGGATAATGGACAAGGTGGGCCAAACCTAGAGGGACAGGGCTGATTGCAGGATCTTTAGACTTTTATGGCGCAGGCTGGACAAGATAGGCACTGACCTGCTGCTCAAGGAGAGAAGGGGGTTTAGAGGTGCATTATTGGGACTCAAAGTGCACTGCAATGTGAGATATATGACGAACAAATGGACAGGAACTCTCCAGGTTTCTGCAGCGTATGCGGGGACGAGAAAGAGATAGAGACGGTAGAACATCTTGTCTGCCAATGCCCTGGGCTGCAGATTCACCGACAGGTGGTTTAGAGAGCGCTTCTTAGATGGACTTGGTGAGGTCTCTGGCTGTGGGCTGGAGAGCATCATAGGTTTTATTGAGGGGTTTGGGTGGCTGGGCAGATAGATGATTCAGCGTCTTGGACATTTTGTGGACGGCACTTTTGCTCTCTTTTTCCTTTTACCCATGGAGTGCTTGTCTTTATTTTACTCTTGACTCTGCTGAAGGGATTCACAATGGGCCTGAGGGCCTCCGAGTGGGGGTGGACTCGCCACTACCTATCGTAACCTTACCTGACCTACATTTACTAAAAATAGCATAGCAATATATAGATAGGTGTTTATGGGCAAAAAAAATTAACAATTAAGGTTATACCATGCCCAGAGTGACCGTTCATCGACTTAAGTTGCATTTTGTAACCTTTTCAAGGGCATGTGGCTTTTTGCGCGACTTCTTTATGCTGACAGTATTTTTGCCACTTTTGTTCCTTTTTTGTTATGAAAGTTAATAAAATTCGATTATTTGCATATGCGCATACATACATATACACATGCATACCTGTCATATGTGGACCTATGTTTTTTCCCAAACATCGCATTTTTTTTTTTTTTTTTTTTTTTTTCATATATTTATTATTGAATCTTCGCCTGTGGCGAACTAACAATAAGTGTTCAAATCTTAAAACTAGGTAGTTAATATAAGTCCAGCCAGTGCCAGACTAAAATTTAAGTTCTCATATTAATTTTCAAGCTTCATATGAGCGCAACAGTATCCCTCCTTTTCAGGCGGGTGTGCGGGTATGCCCAAACATCGCATGCCATAGTTTTTTGAAATTAAAAAAGCTGAAAGCTTTTGGCATACAGTGGATTGTTAAAAAAATGATTTAAAAAAGTCGCGTATATTTTAACAATACCCTACAGCAGCGCACGTGCGCATGTTAGGGCTGATGAAAAGTAAATTGGCAAACAAATTAAAAGTTATGACCTGTAATACAATGCTGTCAGCCTTAAATTTAAAACTGAACTAGAAGACTGGATTCCAGGTGATGAACTAAAACACAAGTACATGAACAAAGTTTAAAAAAATATGAGAAAAAATTAAAATACATATGTACTTTTGTATTATTACATGACATCTCTAGCGATTAAAAACCAGTGGGTAGTTAAAATGTACTATTTACTTATACTACTTGTCTGCGTGTCCTGGTTTCAACCAAATTTAAACAAGTAAGAGCGTTATATTCGGCTGTGCCGAATCTTATATACCCTTCACATTGGCCTTTAAATATACCCAGCCGAGTAATTTTGTACTGCAAATAATATAATAAAAAAGCTTGTGCGAGTTTTAAAGTTCATAGAAAAATATACAAAATTTTAACGTTCGTATGAATAATAGAAATAGATGAAGAAGATTTGAGGTCGAGAGTTTTAAAAGTTTTCGACATTATTCACATTTAAAGGTTAATAAAACTTGTTAAATGTTATGGGATGTTCTAGTCCTCCTGCTCTTCTCCAACTTTTTCTCCAAAAATGTATGAATTATTTATTATTACTTTTTGTAGAATATCCGAAGTCGATAGCTGTAATAGTTGTAGAAGTAGCGTATCGAAAATTTTATTATTTTTTTTTTTTTTTTGTTCATATATTTTATTATTGAATCTTCTCTTAAGCGAACTAACAATAAGTATTCAAATCTTAAAACTAAGTAGTTAATACTAGTCCAGTCAGTACCAGACTAAAATTTAAGTTCTCACAATAAAAGTAACTAATTTCAAAGGTTTCATCTAAGAGCAGTTGTATCCCTTCTTTTTAGGCGGGTGTGCCCACTATGTTGCAGGATGCTTCGAGCGAGCGGATTTGGATGTGATTCCAGCTTATTTAAATACTTGTCCACATATTTCAGGATTTCGCATTTTACCAGTGGAACTTCTAGATCCTTGTGGATGTTGCTGTTTTTGATATACCAAGGAGCACCAGTTATCATTCTTAGAATTTTGTTTTGACGGCGTTGGATTTTTTCGATGTTAGAGGCGGAAGCAGTACCCCATAATTGTATACCGTAGCACCAAATTGGTTTTAAAATCGAGTTGTAGAGTAGAAGCTTACAATCAAGACGTAGCACAGAGTTTCTACCAATTAGCCAGTGGATTTGAGCAGCTTTAAGTTTCATTTGCGTCAGCTTAGCATCTATATGAGGCTTCCATGTAAGGCGGCGATCTAGGTGAATACCAAGATATTTTGTCTCAGATCGTTGAGGCACATTATGGTTGTTGATAGTGATTGGAGGGCACGTTTCTTTGCGTAAAGTAAAAGTTACGTGGGTACATTTTTGTTCATTTATCTTTAGTCCCCATAAATTTGCCCATTTCTCAACTTGGGTTACGTGTTGCTGCAGCTGGTTCGAAGCCTCTTTAGGGTCTTTGTGAATACTAAGAAAAGCAGTGTCGTCAGCAAATGTCGACGTGTGTGTGAAACTATTGGTTGGCATATCTGCCGTGTAAAGCAAGTACAAAATTGGACCTAGTATACTTCCTTGAGGGACACCAGCCTCTATTGGTTGGGGACAACTTATTTGGTTCCCCTCTTTGATCATAAATTGTCGGCCTGTTATGTATTTTTCTAAAAGGTTGAAAATATTAGCTGGAAGGTTGAGCTTTAGTTTGTTTAGAAGGCCTTCATGCCATACTTTGTCAAAAGCTTGTGAGACATCGATAAAAAGCCCGGAGCAGTACTTCTTTTCCTCAAAGGCTTTTCTTATAACCTGTACCAACCTGTGAGTTTGTTCGATGGTACTATGTTGACTTCTAAAGCCGAATTGGTGATTTGGAATGCAGTTGTTGTCATTCAGGATCGGATTTAGCTTGTTTTTTAACAGTTTTTCGAACAATTTTGACATTGTGGGTAACAAACTTATGGGCCTATAAGATTCTACCTTCGAGGGATCTTTGCCAGGCTTAGGAATCATCTTTACTAAGGCAACTTTCCATTAAGGCGGAAAATGTTCAAGCCGAATTATCGCATTAAAAATAAAAAGAATGATTCTTTTAGCAGTAAGAGGCAGCTCTATGAGCATTTTGTTGCTTATTTTGTCAACGCCAGGAGCTTTTTTACCATTAAGGTTAGCGATAGCCTCTACAACATCAGCAAATCGGAAACGTATTTCTAAAGGACGTCTAGCAACAACAGGCGGTAATTCCCTCACGTCAGTGCATGTATTGGGAGTGAATACGTTTTTGAAGTGATTTGCGAACAGATCGCATTTTTCTTCATCATTTCTAGCCCAGGATCCTCTCTGATTGCGCAGTGGTGGTTTTGCGATAACAGGTCTTTTAAGACGTCTGGCTGACCGCCATAAGGAATAATTTGTCTGAGGAGTCGCATCTAGACCTTCCAGGTACTCTTTCAGTGATGCCATTCTGTGAGCCTCCAACAAGCTTTTTAGTTGGGTTGTACATTCTTTCAGCTTAGTTTTAAGTTGGGGCGATCTATGTTTTTGCCATTCCCTGCGGGCTCTTTTTTTTTCAGATACCAGCTTTTCCACATCTTCAGAGAAAATTTTGTTGTACCTAGCCTGGCGGTAGGTAGAAGACGCATGTTCAACGGCTTTGTTAATGTTTTCATTTAGGACGCTCAAACAATCATCTATGTCTCCGGGAGTTTTTAGCTGTTGGTTCTCCGCGCAGTGGGTACTAATATATTTTTTATATTTCAACCAATTAATTCTTTTAGATAAGAAAAACTCACTATCTGCTATTTGGTGAGGACTGCAGATAGTGATTATTGTGGGTGAGTGGTCAGAAGATAAATCCAAGGAGGCTTGAGCCTCAATGAGCTCCGAGGATATACCTTTTGCTACGCCAAAATCAATTACGTCTGGAATTTTATTGTGGTCTGTTGGCCAGTAGGTTGGTTGTCCAGTTGAAATAACATAAAGTCCCATTTCAGACACGGCATCATACAAGACACGACCTCTGGGACTAATTAGGCGGGAGCCCCAGTATGTGTGCTTAGCGTTATAGTCTCCAGCAGCTATGAAGCGGGGACCTAATGTTTTGGAGAAACTGTTGTACTGATCCTTCGTTATGGAGAATCTGGGTGGACAGTAAACTGATGAAATAACAAGGTTATGGAAAAATTCATCAATACAGACGTTCGTAGCTTGGATATAACATTCCGAGAGGCCACCCAACCATTGGTGTTTAATTCTTGATTTGATTAGAATAGCCGAGCCACCACATGATCTATCCCTAGGATCCTTTGAATCGTAAAAAGAATAACCACTAATTTTAAAAGTGCTTCTAGATGTCATATGAGTCTCAGAAATACACATAACATCGATTTTTTGATTCATAAAGAAATATTCGAGCTCGTTTTTGTGTTGGCGGATGCCGTTTGCGTTCCAGAAACAAACCCTGAGGCAGTTCATGGTCTTTTAAGCATAGCCTGCAGAAAAGCAGACTGCATTTTTTGCATTTCTTGCATCATGTTGGCCATTTGCGCCATAATCTGCGTAAATTGTGTGACCATATTGTCAATTACGGCTTCCAGGCGGCTAAAATTAGGCCCGGTTGGTTCGCTAGTTGGCACTTCTTGTTGTGTTGTAGGCTGGGTAGACTTACGTGAATTAGGCAGGGTAGACTTTGATTTGTAGTTGGTTGTGCCAATGGAGGCATATTTGTAGTTGGTATATTTAAAGGCTTGGGAGGGGCAGGAACTATTTTCGGCTTGGTTGAGCGCTGAACTGAATTAAAAACAGGACAACCTCTATAGTTGGCAGTGCGGTTTCCCCCGTAGTTGCTGCATTTCTTCATCCTGGGATCATCTTTTGGCTTGTCGCACTTGGTCGTATCGTGCAGATCCCCACAGACAACACAAACAGAAGGCAACTTACAATAAGCTTTCGTGTGGCCATATTCCTGGCAGTTCAAGCACTGTACAGGCCCAGATCGCTTGTGTGGCACTTCCACAGTAACTCTTCGGTGCATAATATATCTCAAATTATAAATGGGGTGAGTTTCACTCTTTTTCAATTTGATATCACCAGGCTCAAGCTCCACTCGGAATAATGGTTGGGGGTGTTTTTCCCTGTTTCTCATATTGGATACAGTCCTAACCATAAACCCTTTGCTTAACAAACTGGTCTTGATCTCTTCTGGGTCAACATTAGAATCAATGCCTTTAATAACTACCTGAAGGCCTTTTGCGGTCTTGAGTTGGTAGGTATAGAAGTTTTTGCTGAGTTTCTCGAGCTCCGAAACCGTAGCGCGGTAGGCGTTTTCATGGTTTACTTGAATTTTTGTCTCAAATATGTTACCGCGTTTAACATTTGAGACATAAAAGTTATTTTCCCCAATCAAACTGACTAAAAACTTGACGAGATCATTTGAGTTTTTTTCCCTCAAATAAATGGGAGGTGGCTTAAATGCCTTTCTTTCACTAAATGGGGCCTCATTATCCTCTTGCAAAATTGCAAAACGATTTTGCGATGAGGTTGGCCTTTCATCGTCTTTTAAAATTTTTGCAGGTTGAGATGCTTCTGCCGATTTAGGGCTTCTTCCCCTTTTAAGCACTGTCACGTAGCGGTCCATCCCTACCTGGATCTTAGGTGCTGGTGCAGAAATTAAGCTTGATGCGGCTTTAGCAGCTGCAGGTTCAATTCCAGAGTTTGATAATGGTGACCGCGACAAAGATGGTACCTCAGAATTTTTTTTATAATTATTAAATAGAGATTGGGCTAAATTAGTCCCTTGTTCAGTACATTTATTTAAATTAGGCGCACTTGAACTAAGATTGTTTGTAATTATTTTTGGTCTTGCATTTAAATAATTCCTATTATATTCAGGGTCTCTTATGTTTTCATTGCTAACACTTGTGGAACTTAACACAATGTAAGCATTTCGGCTATTAGGCCCACTGTCACTACGATTACTGTTACTCATTAACAGTTCGCTTTTTTTTTATTTAGTTTGTTGTTATTGTTTTTCTTTTCTCACTTTTTGTGTATATCTATATGTATATTAATAAATTCGTTTGCTACTTATTACTAATATCACCTATTAACAATATTACACTCGCGTACACACGTCCGTACACTACAAGATTAAGAATGCAACTGACGGCAGATATGCCAACCAATAGTTTCACACACACGTCGACATTTGCTGAAGACACTGCTTTTCTTAGTATTCACAAAGACCCTAAAGAGGCTTCGAAACAGCTGCAACAACACGTAACCCAAGTTGAGAAATGGGCAAAGTTATGGGGAATAAAGATAAATGAACAAAAATGTACCCACGTAACTTTTACTTTACGCAAAGAAACGTGCCCTCCAATCACTATCAACAACCATAATGTGCCTCAACGATCTGAGACAAAATATCTTGGTATTCACCTAGATCGCCGCCTTACATGGAAGCCTCATATAGATGCTAAGCTGACGCAAATGAAACTTAAAGCTGCTCAATTCCACTGGCTAATTGGTAGAAACTCTGTGCTACGTCTTGATTGTAAGCTTCTACTCTACAACTCGATTTTAAAACCAATTTGGTGCTACGGTATACAATTATGGGGTACTGCTTCCGCCTCTAACACCGAAAAAATCCAGCGCCGTCAAAACAAAATTCTAAGAATGATAACTGGTGCTCCTTGGTATATCAAAAACAGCAACATCCACAAGGATCTAGAAGTTCCACTTGTAAAATGCGAAATCCTGAAATATGTGGACAAGTATTTAAATAAGCTGGAATCACATCCAA
The DNA here is from genome assembly GCA_963583895.1 of Melanophora roralis. Lineage (NCBI taxonomy): Eukaryota > Metazoa > Arthropoda > Insecta > Diptera > Rhinophoridae > Melanophora > Melanophora roralis. The sequence continues at coordinate 59,688,862 of OY757188.1, forward strand.
ATCCGCTCGCTCGAAGCATCCTACAACATAGTGGGCACACCCGCCTAAAAAGAAGGGATACAATTGCTCTCAGATGAAACCTTTGAAATTAGTTAATTCTATTGTAAGAACTTAAATTTTAGTCTGGTACTGACTAGACTAGTATTAACTACTTAGTTTTAAGATTTGAATACTTATTGTTAGTTCGCTTAAGCGAAGATTCAATAATAAAATATATGAAAAAAAAAAAAAAGGAAAACAAATTGCTGGAAAGCCTAGACAAATGGAAGACTAGCTAGCGAGTCGAATTTTCGTAAAATTAACTTGTTACTTATTGCTTACATTTCACAACTAGTAATGTTTGAATTTTTATGGAAACTATCGTGAAAAGAGAAGCAGCTTTATGTTACAACTCTTGTTGATAACTTAAACAAAAAACGTTGTACAGTTGAAGATTCCAGGCGATTAGGCACAAAAAATATTTTGTAAAACATTGCAAGTGTGCAGAAAAATGTTTCCTTCGACGCTAGGTTTATCTTAAAAAAATACATAAAATACGCTAAGTACATACATACATACAAAAAAATAAATAAAAAAATAAATAAAATGAAAATAAATCTAGTAGAATATGATATCCTTTTGATGTAGATAGGGCTTTTTGTTTTATTAAATAACAAATCAAGAGGGCCTAACTAACGTAACTTTTTCAATATTAAAATTAACAAAGTTTTTTCAGCAAAAATGAATTTATTGGGCCTTTTTTACTTAAACTGCAAAATTTTGTGTAATTTGTAAATATATTTTTCATGTACGTCATCTATTTTTTCAGCAGAATTAAATTTGTTGATCCTTTTTAACTAACATATATGGCAATAATTTGTGTTAATTGTAAATATATTTTTCATTTACACAAAAGTTATTGCCCCTTCTAAAAAATTTTTAAATGTTAGATAGGGCGTTTTGCATTTTCTGTGACGATATACTCCATATAATGTGCAAACTTCGTGTTAGGTTTTGCATTGGTTTTCATAACATTTTTGTATTTATTGAAAAATCTGGTGAATTTGAGAGGCGAGATTTTGAAATTTCGTAGAGTCTAAACGTACTTGATGGCTCTAGTAAGTTTGTTTTTTTTAGTGTTTTCAAAGTGACCATTCTTATCATAAAATGATTTTAGCTCATAATAAATGTGATTGTTTTTAAACACATGATATAGATTCTTAAAAAGACAATTAAAACTTTGTTAGAAATGTTATTCGGATTGAACGACAGTAAACTTACGTAGTTTTAAGAAAACAGTTCATTATTGGAACAACAACTTGTATTTTCACTTGCTGAAACCTGGTCGGTGGCATTGTTTGACGTCCTCCAAACAGCAAAGTTTTCAATAAATTGAATTTCCCTTTCAAGTTGGCGTATATGATTAAAGCTTCCAATTTCAAACAGTTTTTCCAAATAATACCGTTTAAAGCATTTAAACTGATTCAATGTTTTGTTCCGTAAAAAAACCAATCCAATATGAAAACTTATTCGAATATTCAAATTGTTTCTATACGTAAAAGAAGAATAGATATATTAACTTGTTACCTTCCATGAGTGGCATTACATATATTTAATTGTCGCTATTAATGTTCTTTAGCAAATCATAAAACTCGGTTTATTGTGGTTTCTAGATCCATTTTATTGTGTTATTTGGTTTCTATAAGTTCTAATATATAAAAACTAAATAACACAATATTTAAGATATACGTACCTCTTTAAAAAAAAGCCGCTATATCCTTTTGTGACACTTGAAAAAATAGCGCATAAATATATTTGTATGTACTAAACACCGCACAACCTAAAAAAATATAATCTGCTTTTAATATACTTAAATACCTCACCCCAGCCGTAAATTTAATTGTGGACCAATTTCTATGTTTTCAAAAAATTCCAATTAGATTCTGTTTAAACAAAAAAGTTAAATGATTATTTTTATTTATCCTAAATTTTTTGGGAACAAATTTCAGTACTCACCAATCTTTACAAATGTATGTGAACTTTCAACAAATTTTTAAGCAATTTTTAAATTTTTGTTTATTTTTTTTGACAATTAAAACTTTTTACATAATTTATGTAAATGTAAGTTAAAAAAAAACAACGTAAATACTAGACGTCTGCATGACTACACTCAAAAGCCGTTTAAATACATTCGTTTGTTTTTCAACAACATAGTGTTTTTCATTCAATGTTAAACAAACTAAATGAATGAACCCACAAGAGAAAGCAAATAAAAAACAACTGGAACCGAAAACAAAACATTACTCATACATTCATATAAATAAATACTAAATAGAATGTGTAAATATTGTTGCATGATTGGTGTAAAAAAATATTGTTGAGCGCATTCATTTGTGCTTGCAAATTTGTCGTTATTGTTGTTGTTAAAACATTCATTAACTCGAAAAAACACCTGAATGTTTTTATCCCTTTCGGACCCAGCATACACAATTGTGCGATGTGGATTGAAAAAATTCTAGGAAGCAAATTTTTTATTTTTTGAATAAACTTCCAAAAGCAATAGTTGTGTTAGGTTCTTTTTTTATCATAAAAAATGAGCACAAGCAAACTTTTTGCAAAAAAATAAAATAAAAACCAGTTTTCTCAGAGCATCCGAAGTGAGAAGAAGCATGTCGCGTGGTAAGTAAAAAAACAAGCAAAATGAAAAGTGTTTTGTTTCTGATGAGAGTGATTTTGAGTTGTTAATAGTTTATAAAGTAGTGTTCGAAAGTGATTAAATTGAAATATAAAGTTTTATCAATAGTTAAATGGAGCTAAAACTCAGATAACACAATCGTGTTTCACGGTCACATATTGACATTTCTTTGCAAACTCACAATTGTGTTATCTAAATTTTATAGGTAAGAAATTAAACTTTTCCAAGGATGAAGACCTGCAAAGAGTCCTAAATATTTTAGAGAATTCAGAAGATGATTTTTCCTCTGATGATGAGTACCGCGATGCTGCTTGGAAACCTAGTTATTCTCTTCTTAACAGTGCACAAAGCGATGATAGCTCGTCCGAGGACGAAGTTGAAGATGGTAACCACTTATTTTTTGTAATATATCGTATCTGATATTATTTATTATTGCTCTTAGAAAATATTGCTAATAATGCTGATGATGTTCTAGTATTAAGCATTCCATCTACGTCAAAAACATTCATCGGCATATCTGAAGAAGGTAAACCCTTTTGCTACTGTACTTACATGTATTTGAACAACAATTTACATTTTTTTAGAACCAGTTGCTGTTCCGAATATAAATACTACTTTGAATAAGGCACGAGCAGACATATGGAAACAAAAGGAGTTTCAAGTTTATAATATTCCAACGGTATATGGTTGTCAAAATTTTGTTCAACTACGATCGCCTTACGAGTATTTTTCAAAATACTTTGTGGAAAGCCACTATGAAGAAACTGTAAGATATACAAAAATATATGCTCTAGCAAGTACCGGGGAAGAAATGAACCTAACAAAAGCCGATATCAAGAATTTTTACGGCTGCGCTATCACTATGGGTTGCCTTAATTATCCACAAGTATATATGTACTGGTCAAAGAACTTTAGAAATGAGCTTATATCGAACGCAATGTCGAGAAATAAATTCTTTAGGCTGAGAAATATAATTCACTTTGTTGATAATCAAATGCCTAATGCAACGAATAAGCTTTGGAGAGTTCAACCAATAATTGATTTAGTAAGGAATCGTTGCAATCAATTAGCTACCGATGTGACATCTTATTCAATTGATGAGCAGATGGTCCCATTTACTGGCAGATGTCCAGCAAGACAAGTAATAAGATCAAAGCCGCGACCGGTGGGCTTGAAGAATCTTGTTTGTGCTACTTCCGAAGGATTAATCGTTGATTTCGAAATGTTTCAAGGGGCTGGTACATTTCCTGATAGTGGACTGGGTCATGGACCATCAATTGTGTTGAGATTAACCAAGTTCCTACCCAAAGGCAGTTTTCTTTATTTTGATAGATTTTTCACAACAATACCTCTAATGGAAAAACTTGAAGAGAATGGTTTTAAAGCAACTGGTACTATTATGGGAAATCGGTTAGGAAAAAGAGTTAACTTTCCGTCAGACAAGCAAATGGAACGTGGTAGTATGACTCAATTCGTTAAAGACGACAAAGTTGCTGCTGTAAAGTGGTGTGACACAAAGTGTGTAACGATTGCTTCAACTGCATGTGGAAAGGATCCTGTTGGCGAAGTAGATCGTTGGATAAAATCTAAAAAACGTCGCTTGCCAGTCCCAATACCTGCGGTAATTGAATTGTACAATTCAAAAATGGGTGGCGTGGATACAGCAGACCAAATGATGGAATACTACCGCATCAGCATGAAGACTAAGAAATGGCCAGTCAAAGTGTTTTTTCATTATCTTGACTTGGCTATATACAACAGCTGGATGGAATACAGAAATGATGCAAGAGTAGTTGGTGTTCCGAAGAAAAATATAAAAACCTTCCTCACTTTCAAATTAGAAATAGGAGAAGTGCTAGCTTTGTACAAAGAAGCTCCTCCAGAAATATGTGAACCTTTTGAGTTACCTCATGAGTTTCATGGAACAAAATTCCGTCCTCACAATGCTCCAGATGATATCAGATACGATCGTTACGATCATTGGCCCCAATTTGTAGATGGAACCGCAAAAAGATGTCGGAACACTTTCTGTGAAAGTAGAACAAGGGCGATATGTCAAAAGTGCAAAGTAAGTTTATGTCTTGCTAAAGGCAAGGACTGTTTTAAGGAGTATCATACCAAACGTTAATTCCAGTTTTGAATGAAACACAAAGTTCCTATATATTAGTACATAAAACATTTCTTGGTCAATAATTCTATTTTTTAAGTTAAATTGAATTTCTTTTTATTTTATGCCAATTTATACGCTACATTTTTTAGTATATAATTTATTTATATGATTTTTTTTTTGTTTTGTTATTAAATTTATTTATTTTTCATTTTTAAGTTGAATAAAATTTATATAAAATGAATTCCTTTTATCAAAATATGAAATTTATTTTACAAATTGTGCCTGGTCCTTTTGGAAAAATAATAATTATTTTATATGTAAATGGCCAAAATACACAAACGTGTCAGGTCCTTTATCAAAAATTCATGACTGCGAAAAAATTTTTAAAATTAAATTTTTAACGTCTGTAAAACGAAAAATTTAAAATCTTTGCTTTTATGAAAATGAGAGTATGTTTTCGCGATGGGTCTGAAAGGGTTATAAAAAGTCTTACTGTAATGAGGCTTTGCTATGTTTTTTTATTTTCAAGTGAGTTTTATACACGCTCAAAACGAAAACTGTAAAATGAATGTGTTCTTCTTGTATCATTGAGTGTAACACACTGGTTTAACTTTATTTATATCCCATAGAATTAAAAATGTTTGAATGAATATTGTTTTTGTTGTGTATAGGCAGTCAAATGAATGTATTCATGCAGATGTCTAGTAAATACCAAGGCACATTCAACAAGGTAAACTCAAGGCGAATTCAAAAAATTCGCCCTCTGCATTTCCTTTTTGTGTTTGAATGGTAGATTGTCAGAAAAATTAAAAATTCCATATAAAATTAATTTTTATTTCGTATAAATGTCAAATTGATTTTAATCAGCTGGGTTTTTTACCTGGTTGAATGTGCCTTGGTAAATACGTTTAAAATTTGTGAAACCGAAAAACAAAATTTGGCAGCGGATTACTTTAGTTTTACTAAAAATAATAACTGAAAAAAATAATAACTTTACAAAAAATCCGTTTTTCGTTGTAGTTTGTTTTTTGAATAACAAGCATAAAAACTTAAAATATAAAATCCTTGGTAAAATAACGTAACTTTCATTGATTTTTAACTTTACGGAAAACTTTTTAAATTAACTACAATAGGTAAGGTTAGGTAGAACAGGCATCCGTTCAAGAAAAGGATACAGCTCACTTGGGTCCGCTTAATTCGGTCCCTTTGTGTTACCTGGAGAGGTAGATAGAATAGGTTGAGAAGAAATTTAGAGAAGGATAAGAAAGAACAGAAAATTAAGCAAACTGACCAGGGTCTTTGGTGGGAATCGAACCCACAACCCCCATTCTGGTAGACTCGTGCACTTACCACTGATCTACCGGGGCACCCTACTACAATCAGTTAATGTAAAACTTTTTTGAGTGTATTACTGGAGTGTCCGGATTACAGATGTTTATTTTTTTTAACCTGCATACATAATGTAAAAAACACGTTTTAATTAATTTTTTGTCACGAATGAAAACTAAATCAATTTTTTATTTATATATCAAGTTTTCTTTATTAAAAAGAAAATAAAATTCAATACATTTCACATTTATATTTAGAATATGAAAATAAAATTTAATACATATGTATGTATGTATATCTATTATATAAAGAAGGGGTGTATGTATGTATGTATGTATGTATGTATGTATGTATGTATGTATGTATGTATGTATGTATGTATGTATGTATGTTTGGATTTTATAGCTGGCCACACCAGTGGATCGATTTTTGTGAAATTTTTACAGAGTGTTACTTCAAGTCTGAAAGGAACAATAGGCTACTTTTTTTTTTTTGGAAATTATTGCTGCCACGCCCTCACTACGCCCATTTGTGTGGGAAGGTCAAGTAACAAAATTACCCAGAGCCATACTGCTCAAACTAAATACCTGAAATTTACAACACGTGTTAAGCTTTACATGTTTGTTTAAATGCACATCATCCGTAAAGGGATGATGTATATAAGATAGAAACAAAATTTAAAAAGGTTTGGGGTTTCGTTAAGAAATAAACAGACAGGTATCTGGAGTTTTTTTTAAATTATGGTCCGAAAGGCCGAAAAAGGGGTTAAAATTATATTTTGGTACTTTTTGTTACTTTTAAACCAATAAAGATAGAAAAATTTTTCAAATTGCGTTCGACAAAAATATGATTACGTTTTTCGAACTTTTTTTTAATTTTGGGCCCAAAGGGGGAAAAAAGGGTTAAAAATATATTTTGATTTTTTTATTCGTTTTTTGTAACTTTTAAACCAATAACGATAGGAACATTATTCAAATTAAGTGTAACAGGCCCAAAAAATATGAGTACGTTTTTAGATACTTTTTTAATTTTATAGACCCTAAGGGGAAGAAAGGGTTAAAATGATGTTTTAGTACTTTTTGTAACTTTGAAATCAATTATGATAGAAACATAATTTCAATTGCTCTTCGAGACCGATTTTTGGAAATTAGTTCGCACGTAAACGGCTTTTAAAGTTAAAATTTTGAAGGTAAAAAAGTGGGCGGTGCCACGCCCATAAAAGTTAAACTTTTTATGCTGGTACTTTTATTGCACTGATTTTTTAAAATTGGCACACATATAGAAGGCCTCTAATTCCGAAGTTCTAAAGGACAAAAATGGAGGATTGCAGCGCCCACAAAATTGTAAGTTTTCAAACTGGTTTTTCTATTGTTCCAATTTTATGAAGCTCAAAAATAGACCGATAATGTTTATTTTCGGTACAAAAATGGGTGGCATAAAGATAGACAAACGTGCAAAATTATGTGAAGATAAGGCCATATTCTAGCAGTTATAGCCCAAAACGCTTAATCCGGGAGGACATTTGTATGGGAGCTCTGTCAAAAAATTAACTGATAATCACCACAAACAACATGCTTTTTTCTTATGCCAAAAAACTTATCTGTTCCAAATTTCATCGAAATATCTGCAAAAATGCGGTCTCTACTTTGTTTACAAGAATACATTAACCCCTAGCCGGACGGATGGACTGACAGGTTTTAATCGGCTCAGGAAGTTATTCTGTGTCGATCGGTATAATTGGAGGTGGGTCTCAGACGTTTTTCTTTAGTGAGGTAAAAAAATTTGCACAAAAGCATAATAAAATTTGGATATAACAATATAAGAGAAGTTTGAACTTCTTCTGTCGAAAAATATTTAAAATGTGATCCCTGTATCTATATTATATAAAGAAAGGTTGTATGTATGTATGTATGTATGTATGTATGTATGTATGTATGTATGTATGTATGTATGTATGTATGTATGTATGTATGTATGTATGTATGTATGTATGTATGTATGTATGTATGTATGTATGTATGTATGTATGTATGTATGTATGTATGTATGTATGTATGTATGTATGTATGTATGTATGTATATATGTATGTATGTATGTATGTATGTATGTATGTATGTATGTATGTATGTATGTATGTATGTATGTATGTATGTATGTATGTATGTATGTATGTATGTATGTATGTACATATGTGTGTATGTTTGTAATTTATAGCTGTCCACACCAGTGGATCGATTTTTTTGAAATTTTTACAGCGAGTTACTTCAAGTCTGGAAGAAACAATTGGCAAGTTTTTTTTTTGGAAATCTTTGCTGCCGCGCCCACACTACGCCCATTTGTGTGGGAAGGTCTGATTATGAATTGCCTAACCAAATTACCCAAAGCCATACTGATCAAACGCGTAGAGCTAAATACATGTTTGTTTAAATACATACGAATTATAAGAAATTGGGCCCGTAAAGGGACAAAAAGGGGACAAAAAAGGAAAAACCTGTAGCCTACTAATTTTTGATGTATTTAAGATAGAAACAAAATTTAAAAAGTTTTGCGTTTTCCTTAAGAAACAAACAGACAGGTATCTGGAGTTTTTTTTTTTTCATTTTGGTCCGAAATGGGGGAAAAAGGGGCTAAAATTATCTTTTGGTACTTTTTGGTATTTTTTGTTACTTTTAAACCAATAAAGATATAAATATTATTCAAATTGCGTTCGATAGGTCTTAAAAAAATATTATTACGTTTTCCGTACTTTTTTAATTTTGGACCCAAAAGGGGAAAACAGGGTTAAAAATATATTTTGATTTTTTTATGCGTTTTTTGTTACTTTTCAACCAATAAAGATAGAAACATAATTCAAATTGGATGCGAAAGGCCTATAAAATATGAGTACGTTTTTGGACTCTTAGGGGGAAAAAAGGTTAAAATTATGTTTTAGTACTTTTCGTAACTTTAAAACCAATGAAGGTAGAAACATAATTTAAATTGCATTCGTTAGGTTACCAAAAAATGTTAATAAGGTGCTGAGATCATATATAGAAGTTTATAAATAATTTTTGTTTAATAAAGCTTTCTGAATATCTCCAAAACTGTAAGCCTGGTAAATTTCCAATTTTTATGTGCTTAGTAAATAGTAGGGCTGACTTATTAATTATTGCAAATTAGCAAAGGTTTGCAACATAGTATATATATATATATATATATTTATATATATACTATGTTGCAAACCTTTGCCAACAAAAACACTCAACTAACTAAATCAAAATTGCAAAAATTCCACGCGTAGACAAATATGTATATCGGTTAAAAGTTCCGTTATTATACAAAGGGCATTATATGAATTAAAAAATACACTGGCTCACAGCTTATTTTATGCAGTGAAATATTTTGTTTTTAAAGCTCTATAAAAACACAACCAACGGGAATTTTGGAAAAAATTTGATGTCATTTAAAAGAGAAAACGTTGTTGTTTAACAAACGAAAATCACATATTGCAAAAACGATTATTTTAACTACTTAAAAGTATAAAAACAGAAAATACTCAAATATTTATCTCACAGCTTATTTTATGCAGTAAATTTCTACTGTAACAGTACCTTAATGCAGTGTTGTTCGTTTTTTTCGCGTTTCGTATTTCTATTTCTAGGAATGTTTTATTGTAGAATTGTTAGTCTAATTGTGTTACATCAAGTCTTAACTTGCAAAAATTCAAGTAAGTCCGCTTACAACATTACAACAAAGGGAATTGGTCTTAAACCACTTTAAAAATGGCCATTTACAGCGATAATTAGCAGAAATGGTAAATATTAAGGCTTCCACAGTCCAAAAAATCATTAAGCGTTTCATCCACGAAAATCGCGTTCATAACAAAGGCAGAAAGGCACCTAATAAAATTTTTAGTGAGCAGGACGAGTGATATAATTTGAGAAAAATAAATCATCAGCGAATATGACCGAATTCCAAAACGCAGATTCCTCGGAAACATGTTCTTTGGCGAAATTTAGAGTACAAAATTTATTCTTTGGGCTTATAAACTGTTTCTTGCGTGAAACATGGTCAAGAAAACTATGTAAGCGCAGGACACGGCGAACAGTTTCGGCGCAGCATTGTTTGCCAAGGTCAGGTGCAGCCTCTGAGGCCAGTTTGGAGGCAAAAGCTTTGAGTTCGCCTTTATTTTTTTCAAAATATATCACTCGTCCTGCTCACTAAAAATTTTATTAGGTGCCTTTCTGCCTTTGTTATGAACACGATTTTCGTGGATGAACTTATCTGTTCCAAATTTCATCGAAATATCTGCAAAAATGCGGTCTCTACTTTGTTTACAAGAATACATTAACCCCTAGCCGGACGGATGGACTGACAGGTTTTAATCGGCTCAGGAAGTTATTCTGTGTCGATCGGTATAATTGGAGGTGGGTCTCAGACGTTTTTCTTTAGTGAGGTAAAAAAATTTGCACAAAAGCATAATAAAATTTGGATATAACAATATAAGAGAAGTTTGAACTTCTTCTGTCGAAAAATATTTAAAATGTGATCCCTGTATCTATATTATATAAAGAAAGGTTGTATGTATGTACATATGTATGTATGTATGTATGTATGTATGTTTGTATGTATGTATGTATGTATGTATGTATGTATGTATGTATGTATGTATGTATGTATGTATGTATGTATGTATGTATGTATGTATGTATGTATGTATGTATGTATATATGTATGTATGTATGTATGTATGTATGTATGTATGTATGTATGTATGTATGTATGTATGTATGTATGTATGTATGTATGTATGTATGTATGTATGTATGTATGTATGTACATATGTGTGTATGTTTGTAATTTATAGCTGTCCACACCAGTGGATCGATTTTTTTGAAATTTTTACAGCGAGTTACTTCAAGTCTGGAAGAAACAATTGGCAAGTTTTTTTTTTGGAAATCTTTGCTGCCGCGCCCACACTACGCCCATTTGTGTGGGAAGGTCTGATTATGAATTGCCTAACCAAATTACCCAAAGCCATACTGATCAAACGCGTAGAGCTAAATACATGTTTGTTTAAATACATACGAATTTTAAGAAATTGGGCCCGTAAAGGGACAAAAAGGGGACAAAAAAGGAAAAACCTGTAGCCTACTAATTTTTGATGTATTTAAGATAGAAACAAAATTTAAAAAGTTTTGCGTTTTCCTTAAGAAACAAACAGACAGGTATCTGGAGTTTTTTTTTTCATTTTGGTCCGAAATGGGGGAAAAAGGGGCTAAAATTATCTTTTGGTACTTTTTGGTATTTTTTGTTACTTTTAAACCAATAAAGATATAAATATTATTCAAATTGCGTTCGATAGGTCTTAAAAAAATATTATTACGTTTTCCGTACTTTTTTAATTTTGGACCCAAAAGGGGAAAACAGGGTTAAAAATATATTTTGATTTTTTTATGCGTTTTTTGTTACTTTTCAACCAATAAAGATAGAAACATAATTCAAATTGGATGCGAAAGGCCTATAAAATATGAGTACGTTTTTGGACTCTTAGGGGGAAAAAAGGTTAAAATTATGTTTTAGTACTTTTCGTAACTTTAAAACCAATGAAGGTAGAAACATAATTTAAATTGCATTCGTTAGGTTACCAAAAAATGTTAATAAGGTGCTGAGATCATATATAGAAGTTTATAAATAATTTTTGTTTAATAAAGCTTTCTGAATATCTCCAAAACTGTAAGCCTGGTAAATTTCCAATTTTTATGTGCTTAGTAAATAGTAGGGCTGACTTATTAATTATTGCAACTTATGTGGGGCAACCAATAAATTAAAAAAATATGTAAATTCTTTTGTTTACATATTTTAATATTTTTACTATGATTGGGGTAGCGAAGCCCACCGGGGCTTAGCAAAGGTTTGCAACATAGTATATATATATATATATATATTTATATATATACTATGTTGCAAACCTTTGCCAACAAAAACACTCAACTAACTAAATCAAAATTGCAAAAATTCCACGCGTAGACAAATATGTATATCGGTTAAAAGTTCCGTTATTATACAAAGGGCATTATATGAATTAAAAAATACACTGGCTCACAGCTTATTTTATGCAGTGAAATATTTTGTTTTTAAAGCTCTATAAAAACACAACCAACGGGAATTTTGGAAAAAATTTGATGTCATTTAAAAGAGAAAACGTTGTTGTTTAACAAACGAAAATCACATATTGCAAAAACGATTATTTTAACTACTTAAAAGTATAAAAACAGAAAATACTCAAATATTTATCTCACAGCTTATTTTATGCAGTAAATTTCTACTGTAACAGTACCTTAATGCAGTGTTGTTCGTTTTTTTCGCGTTTCGTATTTCTATTTCTAGGAATGTTTTATTGTAGAATTGTTAGTCTAATTGTGTTACATCAAGTCTTAACTTGCAAAAATTCAAGTAAGTCCGCTTACAACATTACAACAAAGGGAATTGGTCTTAAACCACTTTAAAAATGGCCATTTACAGCGATAATTAGCAGAAATGGTAAATATTAAGGCTTCCACAGTCCAAAAAATCATTAAGCGTTTCATCCACGAAAATTGCGTTCATAACAAAGGCAGAAAGGCACCTAATAAAATTTTTAGTGAGCAGGACGAGTGATATATTTTGAGAAAAATAAATCATCAGCGAATATGACCGAATTCCAAAACGCAGATTCCTCGGAAACATGTTCTTTGGCGAAATTTAGAGTACAAAATTTATTCTTTGGGCTTATAAACTGTTTCTTGCGTGAAACATGGTCAAGAAAACTATGTAAGCGCAGGACACGGCGAACAGTTTCGGCGCAGCATTGTTTGCCAAGGTCAGGTGCAGCCTCTGAGGCCAGTTTGGAGGCAAAAGCTTTGAGTTCGCCTTTATTTTTTTCAAAATATATCACTCGTCCTGCTCACTAAAAATTTTATTAGGTGCCTTTCTGCCTTTGTTATGAACGCGATTTTCGTGGATGAAACGCTTAATGATTTTTTGGACTGTGGAAGCCTTAATATTTACCATTTCTGCTAATTATCGCTGTAAATGGCCATTTTTAAAGTGGTTTAAGACCAATTCCCTTTGTTGTAATGCTGTAAGCGGACTTACTTGAATTTTTGCAAGTTAAGACTTGATGTAACACAATTAGACTAACAATTCTACAATAAAACATTCCTAGAAATAGAAATACGAAACACGAAAAAAATTAACAACACGTCATTAAGGTACTGTTACAGTAGAAATTTGCTGCATAAAATAAGCTGTGAGATAAATATTTGAGTATTTTCTGTTTTTATACTTTTAAGTAGTTAAAATAATCGTTTTTCCAATATGTGATTTTTGTTTGTTAAACAACAACGTTTTCTCTTTTAAATGACATCAAATTTTTTTCAAAATTCCCATTGGTTGTGTTTTTATAGGGCTTTAAAAACAAAATATTTCACTGCATAAAATAAGCTGTGAGCCAGTGTATACTGTCCGGATTTTAGAGAAAAAAGTGCTACTGTCCGGTTTGTATCAGTGTTCGGATTATAGATGTTTCCGTTAAATCGAGTGTCCGGATTGCCGAGTTTGTACTGTATTTTGTATTGAGTTTGTGTGTTTGTTCAAAAAGAAAACTGAGGCAATCGCAGTATTTTGCTTTGTCTAGGTCCGTGGTGAACCGATCTTGGTCATTTTAAATAACGATCATCTCAGGAATATTTCTGATAGTTTGACACCAATACCTGGTCCGTAGTGCTTAAATTGACTCCGGAAACTTGATTAAAACAGGCGTACAGGCGAACAGTGGCAGACGGACATGGCCATATCGACGTTCCTATCTATAAGCATTCAAATTATATGTACTTTATAGGGTCGCAAATGGATAATAAAAAAGTTACAAAGGGAATGATAAACTGATATATACCCTTATCACTTATGTTAAGGGTATAATAAATGGACACGTGCCTGCCAATTTTTTGACATTTTTAACACTAGATGGCAAAAAAGTGTAAAAACTAAATTTTGAGAGTTCTTAGGTACACTTATTAACTTCAAATCGGGTTTCAAAAGTAGGCAAAAAATCATTATTGGTACTTATTAGGTACCCTTTGTAAAATATTTAAAGCAAATTTAAATTACATTTAACAGGCCGTAGTAATATATGAGTGTGTTTTTTCAAAATATTGGACCCCAAGGGACAAACTAGGTTAAAAACTATATTCTGATACCGCTTAAGTACATTTTGTAACGTTTGAAGCAATAAATATGTAGAAACATATTTCAAGTTGCGTTCGACAGGTCTACAGAAATATGAATATGTTTCTTAAACGTTTTTAATATATTTAACCGGATTGGACAGTCATATTTTGATAATGCTCAGGTTAACTTTTTAACTTCTTAATAAATATGAAAACAAAACAAAAATTTCGTTTGACAGATCCTTAAACATATAAATATGTTGTTGGTACTTTGAGAAATTTTAGACCGTTGAGATAGAAGAGGGTAAAAACTATATTGTAAGGTACTAAGCTGTTTTAATTTTAAGACCAATAAAGATAGAAACAAAATTGCGTTTAAAAGAGTTTAAAAATATATAACTATTTTGGTGGTACTTTTTTGAAGTTTTGGACCCTAAGGTGTAGAAAAAGGGATAAAATTATATTTTGGTCCTTAATAGGGGCATTTTGAATCTCTTAAACCAATAAAGATATATACGAAAATTTCAATTGCAACCGAGATTGCTCTTAAAGGTTTGCAAAGATTTTTAAGGAATTAGAAAGCCGCCATTTAATTGCATAATTTAAACTTTTTTAATTTTTGTTTGTTTGTTTTGTTTTATTTTTCCTCAAACACAATACAACACAAAAACAACGATGATAAAATCAAAGACGATTTTAAATACAAAATGCCAAACTTGTGTTAATGCAGATTTTGCAACAAACCATTAAAATTGCCGTCGTCTTGCTGCCGACAAGTAGAATAGGGGTGATTATTTGACTATCTTGAGGGTGCAACTTAAAACAATTTATATTCCTTAAGGGCAATATTAAAAAACCGTTTCACCTTTTTAAATGCTTTTTTTTTGTTTTCTAGAGTTAGCCCTGTTATTAATAAAAGATATTTGACGATACAAAAGCTGGTGCGGTTTAATGGTTAAAACAAATTTATTTTTAGGTCGGTAGACCTCATTCTCCATATTAACTGCTTTTTGTTGCTAAACATTAAACATATTCAACATCAGATATTGCTTTTCTCCCAGGCACGCGCCAAAGCAAAAAAGGAATAAGGTCACAGACAATAAGGGCATTTTCCTTTGCTTAAATTACATAAAAAAATAAAATACTATAAAAAAAATTGGGTAAAAATTAGGAACAGGTAATACCTATAAATATTCCTAGGGAATGTCCTAAGCTTTTTTGCATTGTCTACCTTTTGCCTGTTACAAGAGTTTTTTCTCTGGGGCAGGTCGAAAATTGGAATATTCTGAATTATAGTTCTAGTATTGTTTACCTAAAATAAAACGTAATTTACAATTTTTTTTGCTTTTTATTGTAGACTACTCCTGCGCACTCTACAGAGATATACATTTACAAGGCAGTTTGTATATATCACGAAATTACGTTTGTTTTTATTCCAACATATTGGGTTGGATAAATCGTATACAAATTGAAGGGAAAGACGTAACGTCAATAACTAAAGAGAAAACGGCACTCTTTGGTATAAACGCAATTTCAATTTGCACACCAGAGGAAAACTACTTCTTTTCCTCTTTTACTGCGCGAGATGAAACATATCTGTTACTTTTTTGAGGATGGCAAAACAGTTTGATCAATAAACCAATGCCTATGCAGGAAATATGACAACTTGTACACAATTACTACGGTGATGAATTAGGTCTTACAACAGGTGATGAAGATTATATTGACCCAACTATTGAATATCGAAAAGACAGCGCTTCTACTTTAAACTGCGTATCTGCAATAGATAGTTCAAGATCTGAAAAAGTTATAAAGAGATCCAATTCAAATATTTATCAAGAAGCTGACAATAGTTCTTAAAGCAGCACTTCTTATAATAATAGCCGAAACAATAGTGCAAGTAGTTGCAATTATAACACATTTAAAAGTATGAAGTCAAATGTTAAAGCGTTGACTTTGATCTTAGCAAAGCCTGAAGATTGTGTCGTCACAAATTTTGAAGTACAGCAAACTTCTATTGATAGTAGCTGCAATGAAAGCTTAACTGGTAAAAGTAGTGCAAATGCTACAAAGGAGTCAAAATTAACATTTGATTCAAAACGTAAGGCAACAAAAAGCAATCGTCAACGTGAAGAAAATTCAAACAAAATTTCTGAAACTCTACCAACAGATATATCCGACTCCAGTGATTCTGAAGAAAACATTATTCCGTGAGTCTATTGATAAGGTTTTTTTGTGTATATTATGTTTAATAGGCGATATACATTTTTTTATAAATAACTAATTTGATACGTGAGAATAATTTATGAATAATTAATAAAGCTTTTGCATTTCTAAAAACTTTCAATATTTTCAAAAATAATTTTTTTTATAAAAGTCTTTTTACACGTTCACTTATAATAGGAACATTGTTAGTGCTGGCAATTTTTGTCTACTTTTCAATACTCGATACTGGATACTCAATAATACTCAGTACTTTAAACATTTTTTTAATTAAAAAGCAACGTAAGTTATTTATTTGAATGGGGCATCTTAATTTTGTGTTTATTTTATATAATAACTTGCTTTGCCCGGCCCGCTTTGCTGGACTCGACCATTCCAATGAATCCATACCTATTTGTGATGAATTCTCAATATCAGTCTGGAAGTTTAATCGTTGTTGTTGTGATATGTTTATAATACATACATATGTAACATTTCTAGTGTGTATCTCTTGCTATATCTTTCTTCTGTTTGTAATATTTCCACATTTTCAAAGTCTGGAATATATAACTTAGAGATTTTCGATACGCTTTAACTCGGAAACTATAACAGCTATCGACATGAAATGTTTAACAAAAAGTAATTGGACAACAAGACCTACGCTTTAAAGAAAAAATTTTTCGGGTGGGAGCAGGAGAAGGGGTACCTCCCATACAAATTAACAATTTTTATAAAATTTTCGATACGCTATAACTCGAAACTATAACAGCTATCGACATCAAATGTTCTACAAAAAGTAATTGGATAACAAGACCTACGCTTTGAAGAACAATTTTTTTTGGTGGGGGAAGGAGAAGGGGTAGGTTTCATACAAGCTAACAATTTTTATAAAATTTTCGATACGCTATATCTCGGAAACTGGACAACAAGACCTAAAGTTTTTTGGGTGGGGGCAGAAGAACGGGTAGCTCCCATAAATATTAACAATTTTTATGAAATTTTCGATACGCTTTATCTCGGAAACTATAACAGCTATCGACTTCAAGTGTTCTACGAAAAGTTATATTCAAATAATGCATAGATGTTGGAAAAAAGAGGGACTAGAACATCCCATAAAAATTAACAACTTTTATTGACCTTTTAATACGAATAATGCCAAAAACTTTTATAACTCTCGACCTCAAACCTTCTACATCTATTTCAATTATTCATACGAACCAATGTGAAGGGTATATAAGATTCGGCAAAGCCGAATATAGCGCTGTTACTTGTTTTACCTAAATGTGCGTGTATTTTTCGTATATAAACTTTTTAATATAATTAAAAAATGTAATAAAGATATATATAAAACAATTTGTGTGTCAGGTCTGCCGCAAAGCGAACATTTTAGGTTTATTTCTTGACAACGCACAGTTTGCCGCGTAGAACATGCTAGGTGGACAACATTATTTTATGTTGTAAAGATGCTTTTACATAGAGGTAGTCATATTAAAATATTATTTACAGTTTTTTTGTTTTATCTATATATAGATACTTATATTAGTAGGTATAAAGGAATAACGTTCATGACTGACTGACTTATTCATTATCGCACAGCCAAAACGCATAAAGCTAGAGACTTAAAATTTAAACTATGAGTACCTCTCACGATGTTTAGATCCACTAAGACGGGTTTTTAGGAAATTCGGACCCGAAGGGGGTAAAAATGGGCCAATTAGGGAAAACCCGGAAAGTTAATATCTTCTTAACTGTACACGATAGAAACAAAATTTAAAAAGTAGTGTATTCTGCCCAAAAAATAAGCAGACCCGTTTGAAAACAAAAGACTTTAAAATTGAGGAATTTAAAAATAAAAGGACACTATTTATGAATACACTAGATGATTTCAGTAAAGTGAAGTATTATTTAACAAAAAACAAACTAACTTTTTACCTTTACACCAAAAGCTACTAAAACTAAATCAAATCTATTAAAAGCTTTAGAATCTTACTTTAAGGCGGAAGATATATTGAAGGAGCTAAAGAAGTTTCCAAGTGAGGACTTAGAATTTATTAAAGTTATTAAATTTTCAACTAAAAATTCCACGAAGAGAGGTCATACCTTACCAATTTTTTTGGTACAAATCACACCAGAAAGCAACGTTAACTCGTTAAAAAATATAAAAACGTTTTTTTACCGCATTATAAAATGGGACCAAATAAAACGGCCAGAAATACCCCAATGCAGAAACTGTCAAGGTTTCTTTCACAGCGCTGCGAACTGTTATTTACAAACGCGATGCGTAAAATGTAACAAAGAGCACAAAAGATGTGAATGTGAGTAGCAGAAAACGAAAGAGATCAATTTTACTGCATGCTATGCAACAAGTACGGCCACCCTGCCTCGTATAAAGAATGTGAAAAATACAAAAAACTACAACACAAACTTAAAATATTATAATAAGAATATTGCTAGAAAATAAAAATAATAATGCAGATCCTCTTTAATAACCAGAAACAAGCTATGCTAACGTGGTTAAAGTAAACAATGACATGAATAATAATGTAAACTATGATATCTCTTTTATTTCAGAATTGAAAAATATGATGATTAATTTAACAACCCAATTGGTAAACAGGCAAAAACAATGCAATTTTTTCCATGGTAGGCGTGTAAAAATGGATAGTACTAACAGAAGTTTCTTAACACAAACGCTTAAAATTATACATATTAATGTCCATTTATTAATATCAGTAAGCAAAAGATTTGACCTTTAACAATTTCTTGATAAAAACAATCTAGACATTGCTCTTTTAAAGGAAACAAAACTAAATCCGAGGCACAAGGTAAACTTTTACAATTATAATATAATCAGGAAAGATAGAATAAATGCAGTTAAGGAAGGAGGAAAAGCCATACTTATCCTAAAAATATTAAGTATTTAATTTTTTCTAACAAAACGATTAATGCATTTCAGTTTTAAGAGACTTGTATCTTGTTTAATCCCTTGGCATATAACAAAATGATATATATTATATCGGCATATTATCCTTTAGTGAATAACGACACAAACTTTAGTTCCGAACTTCATAGCCTTTTCCTATCGTTAAATTTACAAAACGTTCACAATTATTATCTACTGGCTGGAGATCTAAATGGAAGGCACAGAGACTGGGGAAATCCAACAGACAATGCAAAGGGAACTTAAGGAATTGTTAAAAGATAATGAGAAAGGCAGGCTTTAACCCTAGGACAGAACCATATATAGATGTATGCATTGCAGACTGTAGATTACTAATTATTACCAACAATAACACGTTAAACTCTCCAGAAACTTTAAATTACAACAGCGACCACCAAGCTATACAAATGTGCACATACATGAATAACGAACAAGAACCCTTTACATTTACAAAAGAAAAGGATGTAGTAATCAATGATTATAAAAAAGAAACTGAATAAGATCTAGAAATAACATTGTACAAGAACTACGACATAAAATTCCTGCTCCAAAAACTAGAAACCTAACAAATCCTGAAATAGACAGTAACATCGACAAACTTAATAACATTATATTAAAGGTTATAGATAAGACACCACCAAGGCTTTGAAACCATAATTACTATAACACAATTAAAACCCCAATAATAGAAAAACTACACAGGAAAAAAACAGAATCTTGACCATTATTAAGAAACATAACAGACTAGAACACACACATTAAACGAAATAACATTAAATTTGTTAAAATCTAAACATAAATTAATTTAAAAAATCTTATAAGCAAACCTCATTTACACTTTAAATAAGATTTTGAGGGAAAATTTAAACAAAATAGAGCCTAAGGATCCGAGAAAAATGTTCAAAGAAATTAACAAGAAATTCAGAAAATTTCAACCCTTACATCTTGAGCATAATAAAATTCCAGAATCACTTGAACACTTATTAGTTAATTCAGAAATAGACACAACAAATTTAGAGAGAGATGATTCAAATAATGTTATAATACGTTAAAGGGAGTAAAAGCTAGTTGCAGTGGGCGCTTTTTGGAGTCAGTGTACTCCAAAAGATATTTAGACATAAATAATAGAAAACATTTACAAGTATATGAAAGCTTTGAAAATTTTTCGAGAACAAAATCCGACCAAACGACTCTAATGGAGCTTAGTTCGGAGAAAACCTCGGATGACCTTAATGAAGCACAGGCTAAAAACTATTTTGTAACGAGGAAAAATATACTTCTTATTTTTTCTAAATTGAGGAGTAAATTATCCTCGGGCATTGACGGAATACCAAACATAGTTCTTAAAAACTTTCCTGATGTAATTTTCTTCGAATATTGTAGTCTTTTCAACAAGATGCTTAATAATTCATATTTTCCAGGCAAATGGAAAAGGTTAAAAGTGGTTCTTATATCGAAAAAGGATAAAGACATAAGTAACCCCGAAAACCTACGTGACAGAAGCTTACTGGATAATATTAGTAAAGTATTTGAAATCTGTATAAATAATAACATTATAAACATTTGTAATGACAAAGATCATACAAGCAAAAAACAATTTGGGTTCAAATCTAAACACTCGACAATTAACGCAATACATTATTTTACTTATAATATTAATTGGAACTGGAACAAAAAGTTATATACAGGAGCATGTATAATAGATATGGAAAAAGGTTTTGACAAGGTGTGGATACCAGGATTAATACATACATATATATGTAAATAGATCTAAAATTTCCACTTCATATGACAGTACTAATACATAACATGATAAATAATAGATCCTTAAGGGCTTTTTACCGAAATCATAAAGGCAATAACATATTTAGTATAGTTAATGGCTTGCAACAAGGCCCTGTAAACTCACCAATTTTATTTAACATATATATTCTTGATTTACTTGGGAAAATATTTATTTATTTATTATTATTACAACCATGCACAACAAGACAAAGTCTTATAATTACAGTGCAAGGGTTTATTAAAGAACACACATTTTTGGTATCATAATTTTCAATAATATACTTAAATATAAATATAATAAAAAAAAAAAAAAAATGCAAATATAATAAATAGACAAATCAATATAGGTTTTATAAAACATTTGGTGTAGATTTTTTAATGTTAACAAGAACAAATATTAAAAATTTTTGATTGGTAAACGAAACGTTAACATATTAAAAACAAAAAAAAAGTATTAGTACACGACATATATTACTAGTCAAAATAATTAAAAAGAAACATTTTAAAATTCATTGCATTGCTGTTTAGTTGTTGGTCATACGGTAGGGCATTCCAAAGGCGGACAGAATGTAAAAAGAATTGCCAATCGGAAACAAGGCATTGATATTTAGGAATTATAATTTTCCTACCCCTTAGCAAATTTAATTCTCTGAAACAGATATTGCGGTTCTCCTGTGTATATAATTTTGTGAAGAAAAATTAGCACTCTAATTCTCAATAAATTCGTAAATGATACACCATAAAGCGTCCTCGCGTATATAGAGACATGGTCTCTTCTTCTAAAATTATAAACATATCTTGTTATGTTATTATATAAAACCTCAAGTTTTCGTTTACTGACGTAATCACAGTTAGAAAACAATTCACAACCATAAGTAAAGCTCGGAACCAAGTAAGCTTTTGCAAGAAGTATTCTTATTCTCAATGGTGTGAGATATTGAACAGACCAAAGTGCTCTCAATTTACAATATGATTTAGCAACCAGCATATTGACCTGATTTGTCCACGTCAAGTTGCTATTAAAGACAATTCCAAGATTCTTCACATTACTGACTATCTCAATTTTCTCTCCATTAATGACGATGTCATCACATATACATGGCTGTACTGATTTCTTGTGGATCACTAGACATTTTGATTTCTTAGGATTCAAACAAAGCCGATTTACAGATGCCCACCTATAAATATTATCCAGATCATAATTAATTTTGCAAATGTTCTCCGAGATCAATTGAACTGGACTACTTAGCCACAACTGCACATCATCGGCATACATATGAATATTGCAGTATGATAAATTTTCTGGCAAATCATTGGCATATAACGAAAAAAGAAGTGGTCCCAAAATGGATCCTTGAGGAACACCTCTTTTAAGCTCAACAATATTAGACACTCTGCCATTAGCGTATACCGATTGTGTACGATCAGTGAGATATGAGAAAATAAGTTGTGCTGCTGTCGAAGAGAAACCAAAAAGGTGTCCAAGTTTGTTGTACAAAATGTTGTGGTTTACTGAATCAAATGCTTTTGAATGATCAAGAAGCACCAAAAAATTAATTTTCCCGTCATCTAAATTACTCCTGATACTTTCCGAAACATTGACTAAAGCAGTCACACAACTATGATTTGGTCGGAACCCCGACTGTTTATTAGACAATAAATTATTAGCTTGAAGATGAGCACTTATTTGCAAATGCAAAATTTTCTCAAAGGCCTTTGAAAGATAGCTTAATATGGCTATTGGACGGTATTCGTCATTGGATTTGGGAACTGGAATTATTTTCGCGTACTTCCAACTTGTGGGGAAACAACTTGTGGTAATGATGGTGTTAAAAAAGTGAGTAATATACGGTAGGATAGAGGGCAACATGAGCCTTATGAATATAGGATGCATATTATCAAACCCTAGTGCGTTCGATTTTATCTGTGAAAAACTTGAAAGAACATCAAGTTGACTGACACATGAAAACCCGAACATACTCCGACCAGTAGTATTGAAGTCAACTCTGTTACACCCTCCTGCATCATCCATCGTCAGCGCGTTATTTGCAAATATGTTATTAAGGTTATCAATATCAGTGGAGCAGTTAATATCAGTATCAGACTTTCCTATTCCAATTTCTCTAATTGTTCGCCAAGTGCGCTTTGATTCAAGAGCAAGATCGAATCTGCTGGACATATAATTAGATTTAGCAGTCCTTATCATTCTATTTGTCTCTTTCCTGGCCGAACGGAATAAAGCCAATAACTCAGATGTTCTAAAACGCTTCCACCGCGAGTACGCCAAATCTCTGCGCCTAACAGACTCACGTATGTCGGAGCTAAACCATGGCTTCGCTGCTGGAGTAACATATTTAGTTCTCATAGGAACTGAATCATCATAGAGTCTGTACAAATTATGCTCAAGAAACGAGAGCTGATCATTCACATGTGTCATGCCAAAAATATTATCCCAATTCACCTGTAGAAAGCTATTATTGAGAACATTATAATTTAATCTATTAAAATCACGGAATGTATAAGACTGGTTCTTGTGTCCAAACTGAAAATCATATGTCGAAAAAATTATATCATGTTTAGAAAAACATGGAGCAGAAAGCTGATCATACAGTAGTATTTTTGAAGTATCACCAACAAAAATAAGATCCAGGAGGGTACTATTACTTTCGGTAAAGTGTGTAGGAGTAGTTAAATTTGCCGGTATAAGACCAATTAAACCCATGTCATCTCTGAATGTGGTCTCATACAGTAGATTAGAATTAAAATCTCCAGTAATTAGCACATCACTGAACCGCATGACATGTGTCTCAACACCAGCCAAGAAGTTGCGGTAATCAACATTGCTATTTGGCCTATACGCACAACCTACCAACATTTTTCTACCAAATGAAGAAATTTCAATAAAAATATGCTCAATTTTATCGTCAGCACTACTCCTGTTACAAAGCTTACAAGTTATATAATTCTTGACGTATATGGCAACACCTCCCCCTCTTCCAACTAGTCTATCAGATCTGAACATCTTATAACCTGATAAGGACACAAGCCCATTAGTAATTGACTCATCTAGCCATGTCTCCGACACACAAACAATATCAATATTAGAGTTTTCAAAAATCCATCTAAATTCTTCAATTTTCGGCCTTAAGCTCTGCGCATTCAGATGACATATTTGAAGGCCTTTTTTCCGTTTGGAAATAATATTAATTAAAACATTCGTTACGCACTTGGAGTTACCTTCAGAAATTACCATACTCAAGATAATAAATTAAATTAATGTTAAAATAAATGTTGACCCTAAACACAACGCAATGCATCTTAAAAATAACTAAGTTAAAAGATGAACTTATAAAAAATAGAAATAAAAAATATATAATATTAATTAATTGTTCATACAGGAAAAATAGTATATTCAAATGGAAATCTTTAACAAAAAATAGACAAAACTTATAATAAAAAATTTTTAGACTCAAGATAAAGTTAGTTCCGAAAAAGATGTAGTAGCTCATCAAGAAATTCTACATGTACTGGATCATCAGAATCGTTCTTTTTAATGTACACCAATCCACGCAAGGTATAAGCATTATTAATTTATTTGTCTCTTTTCATTTTTAAGGCTTGTTGGAAAATTTTGTGGTTGTGAGGAGTTAAATTTTCATTAATAAAAACAGGAGCAACACTATCAAACCCAGCATGCTTAAGACACAGGGTTGATTTATTTTCTCGTCTGAACTTTGCAACTGTTTTCAGTAAGAAATTTCTATCATAAGGCGAGTGCATTTTTACGACAATGACTTCATCTTTTGGTGCATATGTTATATTGTCTTTGTATATTTTGTTATGCCTATATATATTGTCAACTTGCGGCGTTGAGATATTTAAACTGTTGCAGATTTTACTAAATATGTCATATAAATCTTCATTATCATAGTAGGGTACACCACGTATTCGTATACTACCAGCCACTGTTGAATTGTCTTGTTTATTTAGTTTTCTTTTTAATACTTTTATTTCACTCTCAAATTTCTTAATTTCACAAACCTCTGACTCTAACGTATCTATACTCTTTTTTATTGTTTTAACAGTAGTATTCTCTAGTGCTGTTACTCTTTCATTTAAAGCATGCAAATCACTTTGTAATGAAACAAATCTCTTATCAATTTCACACAAGAGCTCTTTTTTATGTTCTTTGAATTTATTATCAATCATAATATTTAATTGCTCCGAAAGTTTATCAAGGCGATTGTCTAGCATTGTTACTAATTTAAAAGGGGAATTTAATAAAAGAGAGTCTTGTGCAACCTCTCTTAAACGTTTTTGGGTAAGATCCATTTTCTTTGGAGTAACTTCAATTTCACTATTTATCTCTTGCATGCTGTTATGTATTTTTTCATTTGTTGTTTTCGTTGTTATATGCTTGTTTCTGTTTGTTTTGCTTCGAGATGTATACATTTTATTTATAAATCAGAACGTTTATATTTTTAAATAATTTTTAATTTCAGTAATTTTGTTATATTCTTTGGCGCTTGTTTAGATCGGTAACAATGGGATAATTCAAAAAGGTGTTTTCTTTTTTCAAAATTAGGTATCTTTGTAAAACAATTATTAAAGAAATAACAAAAAAAAATTAATTGTGTTTAGGCGCAAAAAAAAGCGGTTTTTAGATAGCTATTATCTTCTTCATATACAAGTATTTGAGTTGGATTGTTTTATTTGTTATTGTTTGCCTTTTTGCTGTTGTTTTGTTTTAATTTCGTTTTGTTGAACCATTAAAGTTTTTATTTTTGATATCAAACAGCTTTTTAATTGTTGGTACGAATTTTCAATTTATATTCACATTCGCACAAAAACATTTATTATTCTTGGATAAAATGTAGGTATTTATTTTTAGTTTTTTAAAAACCTTTGAAATATTAAGTTTTCTAAGAGAACTACGTTAAACACGTCCGTACGATTTAATTTCTCTTTTTCTTATATATAATGGCATTTGCAAACGATATCATTATATCACGCAAATTATGTATTATCTATACTTAAATAAGTTTTTAAAAAATAAAATAAATACAAAATAAAAGAAATGACTTTAGGAGAACCGAACCGTTCTTGGCTTGGGATTGTTACCAACTCATTTTTCCATTCTTTTATCATTACAATGAGACTTATGCTAATGTTTAATTATCTAAAATCAGCATTTTACAATATTGCTGATTTGTATTGAGTATTATAAACTTATTAATTGTTCTATTTCAACCGTTGCAATTCTTGGAATTGCGCCCGTGATTTATATTAAAGACTACAAACTTATTAGTTGTATTATTTTAACCGTTGCAATTCTTGGGATTGCAACCGTAAAATAATTTTGACTTTTTTAATATCCTATTATTTTTTATTAAATCGGAAATGGATTTTAATTTATTCAAAATTTGTTGTTATGTTTTTCTTATTGCTTCTAAGAAATTGTCTATTTTATCAGGGGAAGTATTCCTATATGTAACTACTCCCCCCTTTAGATTAGAATTCTTCTGAATTCTATTGTTTATCTTTGTTTTAATACGTTTATGTTTTCTTAATATTATAAAAATTAAAATAAGTATTATGGTTATGGTTAAAATATTACAACTTTAGTTTATTGTAATCTATTTCATATACTTGGATTTCGTTACTAGTTAAAATGTTTGGGTGCATGATACCATATTTTGCTGAAATAACGTTATCTTGTAATTGCCCCATTTTGTTTTTTATTAATTGTATATTAGTTAATTGTTCTAAGTACAAATTTTTTTTTTCTATTTCTACAAATTTATTTATATAGTTTAATTTATCTTTTATCTTTTTTCTGTCATTTTTTACAACATTCTTTAAATGACTTATAGTGGTATCAAAATAATCATTAATAATAATTTGTTAATTACTGTTTTCCGTTATTTCATTGATTCTAAAAAGATGGTTTTGTATCATTTTTCTGTCCTCCTCATCCATAGTTCCAAACAACCACTTCGTTCATTATTCCGCGTCTTTGTCTTGTTTGTTTTGGTAATAGTGTCAATAATTTATTTTTTTGCGTCGTTTATTTCATAATTTATTATTTCTCTATTGTCAATATTCATAGAACTAATATTATCCGTTATGTTTACTATGTAGAATGTCCTCAAGGTCTTGTGGATTAATAATGTGTAAAATTATGTCTGTTTCTTTAACAATTTCCTGTTCTCTTATGTAAATATCTATGTATCCATTTTGTTCCATCATTCGTTTAATTTTCATTAGTCCTGTGGTCTGTGTAATTCCTATCAGTATTACTAATATTGTCAGCATCTGAAAATTTTAGAGGTTTCTTGATATTACGAAGCTGTATATTTTTTTGTTTTTGTTTTTGCTTTTAATTTCTTTCAAACGTTGTGCTAAGTATTCGAAGTCAATGTCATCGTCCTCATTACTAGCGTCCGGAAATTTATATGGTCTTTTAATATTACAGGTGTGTATATTTTTTAGCTTTGATTTCCTATATCTAGATTGTTTTTTATGTCTTAAAGCCTTATAATTCTTTATATAACCTTCGTTCCTGACCTCCTCATAATCTTATCTAGATTTGTTAAAATTTTTTATTACCCTCCTTTTAAATTCTTCTAATTTCTCTTTTACTCTTTTTTTCATCTACTTCTCCTTGTTGAACATCATTGGGTATGTACTTAGTGTTAGAATGGCAACGTTCATTATAATTCCGCATAGCCTTTTGGATAAGTCGTTTTATGGGGATGTTTTCTGATAATGTATTATGCATTCTTTCGACATCTGCATTTCCTGTATGACTGTTAGGTTTTGTGATATATAATTGAATTCCCTCTTGGCTGAGAAGCTCTTTAATTTGAAGTGCATTAAATTCGCCGTCCGCTACAATTTTCTCTGGTTTACCTACCTTTGAAAAATGTTCTTCTAATTGTTCTATTATAGTAATTGGGTTTCTATCTGTTAAATCATATGCTGACCCAAATTTTGAAAATTTATCAATCACGGTTAGGAATCTAAAACCCTTCATCACATATGTGTTTATATGTATAACTTGGTTTTTGTTTGTTGGTGTTTTTGTGAATTTAAATTTTTCTTTTATAGAATTTTTATCATATTTAACTTCCTTACAAAGGTCGCATTGGTTAATTACTATCTGTACGATGAAGAGCTTTTTCTTCACCGGTAGCTATATAAAGCAATTCGAACTTGTTGAATTGTTATCTTTATGCCACTGAAACTGTTCATTGGGCAGTGATTTTTATTAAGAAGAAATCGCGACCGTGAAAAACGCGAAAATAAATAACCAAGTGTGATGCTTGAGTTCAATATTAACAATAATTTCTTTATTTAAAAATTCTTTACTTAAACCTAAACATTATGTACATACATATTTATATAAGGGCCACACTGTTGTTGTTTTATTTGTTTCTCACTTCCAATGCACCAACTCATTTATTTACTTACAAGTATGTATGCAAAAACAATACACATTGCATTCTTGTTGACAACAAAAACATAACATATTAGTTTAAAGAATTTAAGCGAGAAACAAATAATAAAACTAACGGTTAATTACCAAAATAAGTTACAGTGGTTTGTATGTACCAAAATTAAGACAAATTACAGTGGTAACAGTGGGCGAAAAAGCAAACAAATTAAAAACAATATAAATGGAAATTAAAAAGATTAATTATAAAAGCACAAAATGTTTTTTATACCATTTATGTTATGCGGTGACCTATCATGCCGGCCCCATTGAAAGGACACTTTCAAGAAGAAGATAGTAGAGCCAATCTGTGGATAGGGCGACGTATAACTCCTTTTGCTGTTTTTATGTCGGGAACTCTAACACAGCCATCTCTGCCACGTACAATATTGATGATTCTACCCATAAGCCATCGCTGGGGGGGTAGATTATCCTCTTGAATAAGAACTAAGGAGCCATTAGCGATATTAGGATTTAAGCGAGTCCATTTGTTGCGAGTCTGTAGTTCATTTATGTAATAGTGGGACCATTTATTCCAAAACCTTTGTTTAATAGCACTTTATTCTGGACCAATGCTCGAGATTATTCACTTCTTTTGAAAGGACATCACGTTCTGGCAAACTACGTAGGGGAGCGCCTATCAGGAAATGGCCTGGTGTAAGAGCTTCGAAGTCACTAGGGTCAGAAGATAGGGGCGAAATTGGTCTCGAATTTAAAATGGCTTCTATTTCGATCATTGCAGTTGCTAGTTCCTCGTATGTGAGCCTTGTGTTGAACAACGTCTTTGTTAAGTGACTTTTGGCTGACTTGACGGCCGCCTCCCATAATCCGCCAAAATGCGGTGCCCTAGGGGGAATAAAGCGAAAATTAATAAATTGGTTTGTACAATAATTTGCTATAGTATTTGTGTTTTTGGGCTCAAAAAGGAACGATTTTAAGTGAGCCAACTTAGAATTTGCACCAACAAAATTAGTTGCGTTATCACAGAATATATCCGTGGGCAGACCTCTTCGACCAATCATTCTTTTCAAGGCAGCAATAAAGGCATCAGTTGATAGGTCTGATACCACTTCAATATGAACTGCTTTGGTTGCGAGACAGACAAACACTGCTATATAAGTTTTGTATGGAACCTTTCCTTTGATTCCTAGGTAAGTGTTGACTGGGCCACAAAAATCAACTGCACATCTAGCAAAAGGTCTTGAAGGGTTGAGTCGCTCAACAGGTAAATTTCCCATCATTTGTTGTAACAATTTTGGACGATAGCGAATACATTGTGAACATGAGTTAACAATGCGACGACATACATAGATCTCTTGCGTTGATAGTTATTGATATGTAGATATTGCACATAACAGTGAACGAAATGATTTTTGCTGGGTAAAATTATTGGATGCTTTTGACCTTCAGAAATCGCCGCGAATTCTAGACGACCTCCAACCTTAAGCAAATTAAAGCCATTGGATGAATCTAGGAAGGGGTTAAGACATTTTAGGGCACCTTGAGGGTCTTGTTTCTTTAGAGCTCGATTTATATCATCTTGGAAATGCTGTTTCTGGATGTTGAAAACTATACGAAGTAAAGCGTTTTCTAGTTCTTGAGGCTGCAACGAATCAAAATTAAAATATTAGTATTTTGTTTTTGAGTAAAGCGAAGCATCCAGGCTACAATACGAATAATTTTGATATACGAGCTATATTTTTCTAAAGCGCTTAATATGTAATTAGGAGATGTGTTAAGGCATAATGCGGTTTTTCGCTTTTCTTTTTCGATTTCGAGCTGGTTTTCTGTAGAGACGTTGATTTTATTAGGAGGCCATTAATCAGCATCAGATGAGAGAAATACAGGACCATTGAGCCAAATCGATGAGATGAGTTCTTGTATTGTTGAACCACGAGACACGATATCTGCGGGGCTTAAATTCGTTGGAACATGCCGCCATATACAGCCATTAGTTAGATCTTGAATTTCGAAAACGCTGTTGCCAACAAATACAGATAATGTCGAAGAATGTTGTTACAGCCAGTGAAGAACTATCTGCGAATCAGTCCATAGAATCACTTCGAGATTAGGTATTGAAAAAAGACCTTTAATTTTAAAGTATAGATTTGCCAAAAGTTGAGCTCCACACAATTCAAGTTTTGGTAAAGATTTTCTTTTTGTAGCGGCAACTCTAGATTTTGCGGTAAAAAGTCGAACAGAAATCCCTGAAGAATTTTGGACACGCAAGTATATACAGCATCCATAAGCACGGATTGATGAGTCACAAAATCCATGAAGTTGTACTGATTGGGGTTGGGCAGCAAAACAAAAATGAGAAATTTCAGTGAAGTTAAGGTTTTGAGATCAGATATAAAATATTCCCAAGCGGAGTGTAGCTCTTGAGGTATAGACTCGTCCCAGCCAATTTTTAGAATCCATAATTCTTGCATGATGATTTAAGCTTTTATAATAAGAGGAGCTAACAGTCTTAGCGGATCAAAAAGTGAAGACGAGAGCGACAAAATTGTTCGTTTGG
Source organism: Melanophora roralis (assembly GCA_963583895.1). Classification (NCBI taxonomy): domain Eukaryota; kingdom Metazoa; phylum Arthropoda; class Insecta; order Diptera; family Rhinophoridae; genus Melanophora; species Melanophora roralis. Next base: position 59,720,106 of record OY757188.1, read on the forward strand.
TAATTTTTCCATCTATTTGAACCTTTGGAGAAAATGAAAATAGAAAAACATCTCTGTGTTGATCCCAAATGATACCAAGAGCGCTGGTTATTGCAGAGTCTTCAATATTTAAATCTTTTATAGTTTTGTCATCTTGAAAATCTTTATGATTTGAATGCCACTTATCTAATTGAAAGCCACCACGTGTTTAAATGTCAGTTATCTCCTTTTTCGTTCGAGCCAATTCTTCTAATGTGTCCGCGCCGCCTAAAAAATCATCTACGTAAAATGATGACTTTGTAGTAACTGCACCCAACTGGAATTGATTGATGCATTGATCTGCGATATAATGTAGATCTTTAATGGCTAAGTAAGGAGCTGCTGACATGCCGTAGGTGACCGTGTTCAACTGATATGTGCGTATTTCTTCTTCTTCAGAATTCCTCCACAAAATATACTGATATTTTCGATCATGAGGTTCAATGAGGATTTGTCGATACATCTTTATTATGTCAGCTATAATAGCGAATCGATGGAGTCGAAAACGAAGCAAAATGTTGTAAAGTTCATCTTGAATTGTTGGGCCTACCATAAGTATGCCATTGAGAGACTTGTGAAGATGAGGGACAGGAAGCGTCGAAAACTACTTTTAGCTTTGTTGATGTACTATTTGGCTTAAAAACGCAATGGTGAGGAATGAAATAATGAGGCTCATCTAAGCGAGGACTACAAACGAGACTCATGTGACCACAACTTTCATACTCCTTCATAAAAGCGACATATTGTGATTTGAGACTGCTATCACTCATAAACCGTCTTTCTTGAGACATTAATCTTTTAAGAGCTGCATTTCTGGAGAGACCTAAAACGTCTGAAGCTTCTTTAAACGGCAATTTAACAACAATCCTATTAGAAGATTCACGATAAACAGTTTTGTTAAAAAATGATTCACAATCAGATTGTTCTGGAGTCAAATCATTGGAGTTAGATTTAATTTCTTCGATTTCCCACAAGCGCTGTAGTTTAAGATCAACTTCTTTTATTGACAGCATACAAGTAGAACCAACATTGGATTGATTTGAAATATAACGACCTGCTACAATCCACCCGAAAAGCGTTTTGTCTAACTTTGGCAGATTAGGGCCAAGTTTAATCTGTCCAACTGACAAAATATCAAAGAAAGTTTTAGAACCAATAAGTAAGTCGATTCGCTTCGTTTTGAAGAAGTTTTTATCCGCTAGTTGATTATTCGAAGGCAAATTCCAAGTCGAAATGTCTAACTCAGAGTCGGGCTGATAAAAAATATGTTGTGTGACACAAAATGACAACGTTGCTTCAAAATCAGTAAAACGAGACCTCACATTTGCCGACGATTTGTATTTACTTTTAGTACGAGTATTGCCGATGCTAGCGACCTCAGTAGTTTGTTTTGTACGAGGCAAATGAAGTTTTTGCGAAAATTCATCAGTTTTTTTTTTTTTTTTTTTTTTTTTTTTTTTTTTGCATAATTTTTAATTATTGAATCTTCGCTTTAGCGAACTAACATGAGTTTTCAAATCTTAAGACTAAGGAAATAATATTAGTCCAGCCAGTGCCAAACTAAAATTTACGTTCTCATAATATAAATAGTTATCTTCATCTAAGCGCAATAGTATCCCTCCTTTTTAGACGGGAGTGTCCACTATGTTGCAGGATACTTCGAGCGAGCGGGTTTGGATGTGTTTCCAGCTTATTTAAATACTTGTCCACATATTTCAGGATTTCGCATTTAACTAGTGGAACTTTTAGATCCTTATGGATGTTGCTGTTTTTGACATACCATGGAGCACCAGTTATCATTCTTAGGATTTTATTTTGACGGCGTTGTATTTTTTCTATGTTAGAGGCGGAAGCAGTGCCCCATAATTGTATACCGTAGCACCAAATTGATTTTAAAATTGAGTTGTATAGTAGAAGTTTACAATCCAGATGAAGCACAGAGTTTCTACCCATAAGCCAGTGGATTTGTGCAGCTTTAAGTTTCATTTGCGTCAGCTTTGCATCTATATGAGGCTTCCATGTGAGGCGGCGATCCAGGTGAATACCAAGATATTTTGTCTCGGATCGTTGAGGCACCAAATGGTTGTTAATAGTGATTGGAGGGCACGTTTCTTTGCGTAAGGTAAAAGTTATGTGAGTACATTTTTGTTCATTTATTTTTATTCCCCATAACCTTGCCCATTTCTCAACTTGGCTAACGTGTTGTTGCAGTTGACTCGAAGCCTCTTTAGGGTCTTTATCAATACTGAGAAAAGCGGTATCGTCAGCAAATGTGGACGTGTGCGTAAAACAGTTGGTTGGCATATCTGCTGTGTAAAGCAAGTACAAAATTGGACCTAGTATACTCCCTTGAGGTACACCAGCCTCTATTGGTTGGGAACAACTTATTTGGTTTCCCTCTTTGATCATAAATTGTCTGCCGGTTAAGTATTTTTCTAGCAGGCTTGAAATATTAGCTGGTAGATAGAGTTTTAGTTTGACTAACAGGCCTTCGTGCCATACTTTATCGAATGCTTGAGAGACATCGATAAAAAGCGCGGAGCAGTACTTCTTTTCCTCAAAGGCTTTTCTTATAACCTGCACCAGTCTGTGAGTTTGTTCGATTGTGCTATGTTGACTTCTAAAACCAAATTGGTGATCTGGGATGCAGTTGTTATCATTAAGGATCGGACTCAGCTTGTTTTTAAGCAGCTTTTCGAATAGTTTCGCCAAAGTTGGTAACAAACTTATAGGCCTATAAGACTCCACCTTCGAAGGATCTTTACCAGGCTTGGGAATCATCTTTACTAAGGCAACTTTCCATATTGGCGGAAAGTGTTCAAGCCGAATTATGGCATTAAAAACAAAAAGAATAATTCTTTTACCTGTGAGGGGTAGCTCTAGAAGCATTTATTTGCTTATTTTATCAACGCCAGGAGCTTTTTTGTCATTTAGGTTAGCGATTGCCTCTATAACATCAGATGTTATAGAAAATTCATCAGTGATGAAATTCAATTGGGAACAATAATCTAATAATGCGCGTCCTAATTGATAGGAACCAGTAGCATCACGAACGAGAACCATGGCAGTAGCAAGTAGTACCTGCTCTGGTGAGGATTTTTCCATATGAGTATGGACCGAGGCGGGAGATTCATTCAAGGCAGAACTAGAATTAGATGGTTCAGCAGCCGAGGATGAGGGCCTTACAGTTGGCTGAGACCTATGAAGCAAACTGTGATGCAAATATGAACAAAAATAAAACTCTTCCACATCGGCAGAATAAATTTTGTTGTACTCGGCCTGACTACAGGTAGAGGAAGGATGTTTAACGGCTTTTTTAATGTTCTCATTAAAGCTGATCAGATAATCATCTATGTCTTCGGGAGTTTTCAGCGGAGGGTTTTTCGAGCAATTAGTGCTGATATATTTCTCTATATTTTAACTAATTTACTCATTTTAATAAAAAAAAATTATTGCTGGTGAGTGGTCAAAAGATAAATCCAAGGAGGCTTGAGCCTCAATTAGTTCCGAAAATATACCTTTTGCTACGCCAATATCTATTAGGTCTGGAATTTTACTGCGGTCAGTTGGCCAGTAGATTGGTTGTCCAGTTTAAGTAATGCAAAGTCCACGAAATAATACAAAACACGACCTCTGGAACTAATTAGGCGGGGGCCTGGTACGGGTGCTTAACATTATAGCCCCCAGCAGCTACGAAGCGAAGTACTAAAGATTTGTAAAAACTCTTGTACTGATCCTTCGTTATGGAGAATATGGGTGGAAAATAAACCGACAAAATACCTTTGTTATGGAAAAATTAATCAATGCAGATGTTTGTTGCTTGGACATAACATTCGGAGAGGCCAACCAACCATTGGTGTTTAATTCTTGATTTGATTAGTATAGTCAAACCACCCCTGGAATCCATTGAATCGTGAAAAGTGTAGCCACTTATTTAAAAAAGACTACAAAATATTCCAGTTCGTTTTTGTGTTGGCGGATGCCGTTTGCGTTCCAGAAACAAACCCTGAGGCAGGAGAGCAGACTACATTTCTTGCATCATGCCAGCAATTTGCGTCATTATCTGCGTAAATGACTTAAACATGTTTTCAATTACGGCTTTCAGACGGCTAAAATTTGGACCGTTTGGTTCGTTATTTGGAAATTTTTGTTGTGGTGTTGACTGGGTAGGTTTGCGTGCTTTAAGCTGGTTAGATTTTAAGCCGTTAGCCTAAGAAACTTCAGTTGTATGCTTATAGTTGGTATATTCAGTGTCTCGGGAAGAGCAGGAACTACTTCCGTTCTGATGAGTGCCTAACTAGGATAATTTTTTTGGAGTGTCGCACATGGTTGTAACATGCAGATCTCCACACACAACATAAACAGAAGGCAACCTACAATAAGCTTTAGTGTGGTCATATTCTTGGCAGTTCAAGAAATTTACGGGACCAGATCGCTTATGTGGCGCCTTAACTATAACTTCACAGTGCATAATATATTTTAAGTCACAAGTTGCCTTCAATTTGACATCACCAGGCTCAAGCTCCCCGCGAAATAGTGGTTGGGGATACCTTTCTCTGTTTCTAATGTTCGATGCAGATTTGGCTTTAAACCCTTTGCTGCACAAACTGGTCTTTCTTTCTTCAAGGTCAACATTGGAGTCAATACCTTTTATAACTACTTGAAGGCCTAATGCGTTCTTTACTTAGTACGTGTAGAAGTTTTTCTTTAGTTTTTCGAGCTACGTAACCGTATTGCGGTAAGTGTTTTCGTAATACATATACTTGAATTTTTGCCTTATATATATAACCACGTTTGACTATTAGGCCCACTAGCACAATGATCATTGTTACTCAATAACCGTTCTTTTTTTTATTTAATTTTTTTTTTCTTTTTTCACTGATATGTATGTTTATAAATAAATTTGTTTGCCACCTATTACAAATATTTTCGTTTTAATCAATACACGCATAGGCATGTTCGTACACTTTAAGATTAAGAACAACAATTAACGGGTGAAGTGTCGGTATGTTGCTTGTGCGGACAGGCTGGACATAAGGCTACTGACAAAAATTTGTATTCAAAATTCTCAAATTCATCAAAGATCACTTTATGAATACGTGCAACTCTTTGGGTATTGACGCGGTAAATAGTTTTTCAGTGAGAGTTGGCAGAATGGGTGTGGCAAAAGCCCGTTCTTTAAGTGAAAGTATTACAGTATGATTGCCAATCATTAAAATGAAACAAAAACAAGATTGAATTCTGTTTTAACAATAACAATTACGAAGTCGTCTGTCTAGGCGAGACGTTAAGAAGCCAAAAAGTCTTAAGGCTGGTAAGCTTATTAGTTTTAATGTTATTGGAAATGGGTACGGATGAGAAGCTATGGACTAAGGAAATATATTAAATTTGTGCAAGTACAATATTCTACTGATGATGAGGTTGTTATGGTTAGAACAATAAATTTGATTTACAACTTTGTACTAGTCTCGGCGTATTTTCGGCCGCTCTTGAACTTGATAGGGTCTTTTCTGGAAAGTGTGCTTCCTAATTATAACTTAACGTGTCTTATAAGTGGTACTGAATCAGTCTTGCATCTATCTCTTACGAACTCTCTTTTTTAAACTACAAATGGCAGGTTTTACGGGTTTAAATTGGCGTGAGTCATCACTATTCTATTTATATTGAGTTTGTTGATATGGAAATAAGGTATGGTAACTAATTGGCTGTATGCTGATATGGATGATATCCATAAGGTTTTTCAGAAAATATCGCCTAGATTTACTAAAGAGCCAGGTCCCATGTATCCAACAAAGTAGTGTACATAATAGTGTTATCTATGAGAAGTGCACAAGAATAACCTCCTTCCCCTTTGATGAGTTTAAACGTATTTTATTTACAAAGAACAAATTTACGACAGGTATAAATAATAGAGGAAGCTATGAGATGTTATACTCCTTGTCAAAGGTATCCCTAGGAGCGTTTCTTACCGCCGTTAATGTTGCCTTCAATGAAAACAACTTATTTGATGATTATAGAGTGATAGGAATAGTGCTCACATCTAAGCCTAACAAAGATTTAAATGTTTTTGAAGACTATTAACCAATATCTTTGATATCAGTTTTTCTTACAATTATTATTTAAATGGTTATACTTACTAATAACAATTTATTACCCAAGAGAAGTTTTGCATATAGAAAAGGCAGATCTACATCGCAGTGTTTTAATGAGTTAATGCATAACAGCTCTTTTCTTAAGAATAAATGTTTTAAAGTTTTATCTTTTGCTTTGGGCATTAGGAATGCTTACAACTGCGTGAGAGCAAAAACTTTCATTTATATGCTAAGGTTTGGTGTTGAGGCACAATACTGTAATTGGATTCTGAGTTTTTTGTGTAACAGAACGTTTTAACTGAGGAATAGTCAAGAAACGGTGTATGATGGTTTACCCCAGTGTAGTTGTCTTTCACCAGTTCTTTTTAATGTTTATACTGCATCTCTAGATGCCATTGAAAATAAAAAAACGTGATTTTTCAGTATGATGAGGATGATTTTATAATAATTTCATACGGTGCTTAAAGAGTTCGATATAGCGAAGAATAATTTAAACATCAAAGCCAATTTATTTGCCAGGAAATGTTAAGAGCTAAACCTTTATTTTAACCCAAATAAAACCAATGGAATTTACCTAGGTTAGGTTACGAAAGGTAGGGGCTAGTACAACTCGCCAACGCCACCCCGAGGCCCCTAGGCCTATTGTGAATCCCTTCAAAAGAGTCAAAGGAGAAACAGGAAAGACAAGAATTTCATAGGTAGAAGTAAGAAAAGAGAACAGAATGCTGTCAGCAAAAAGTCAAAAGAAGTCTGTTATCATAGGCGCTGAACCACCTGTCTACCCAGTCACCCAACCCCTTTGATGAATCCTATGATGCTTCCCAGCCCACAGCCAGAGACCTCACCAAGCCCATCTAAGAAGTGCCTCTGCCGGTGGATCTGCAGCCTAGGGCAGTGGCAGGTAATTTATCTAGCTAAGGGTAGCAAAATTAAAGTGGCAAATTAAGTTAATGGGGTAACAGTACAACAAGTAAATAAGCTAAAATATTTTGTTCGTCACATAAGTAGTTTACTATCTGTAAAAGAGCACTGCAAGGCTACCACTGCTAAAGCACAAAAAAGAACACGTCTAACAACAATAAAAAATTAGTCTGTCCCCGAAAATAGCGGTTAGCCTACATAAAATCTTGGTTAGATCTATAATTGGATTTGTTAGACCGTCTGCTACCATGTCACCAAAGACAATTGATAAAGGTGTATTTCACAGAATATTATTCGTGCTAATTATAATAAGGAATACTTTGAGTACAGGAATGATGGTAATATGTGTTTTTGCCACAGATACCTTCCTCCGTGAGGAGAAGGCTGGAATCTCAGTTTTTAATATTACACACAATGAGATTTTATTTTATTATGAACCCTTCAGCATGTTTGCGAAACTATGGAGGGATAAGAAAGGATCTAGAGATTGCCATGGAAGACAGAGTTTTGAAGCTTGTAATTTTCACTGACAGCAAGGCTGCCCGTAATAGTCTGGTTAAAAAGTCCATCTTTAATTATTGTGTGGCTTAAATTCACAAGCTATATAATGAATCATCGATTGATAGTTTTCATGTCGAATGGACTCCGAGTCACACATGAGTCTGTTTCAACGGCAGTTAAGCTATCATCTTTACTAATTTTACAATTTTTTATTATATATCTATTATTTTACCAATGAATTATAATTATTTTTTTTTATTATCTGTTCATATAACCTATCTTGCATATAGCATTGGTTGTTATAAATGAACTTAGAAACAACCCGTAACTTTTATTTCTCATAATGAGATTCAAACCTAACGTCCGCTCGGGCGGTGGCGTCACCTTGAATGATTTTGAGAAAAGACAGGCAACCACTGAATTATAAAAATTAGTTAATGTGCGTAACCAGCGTTGTCAACTTTTGGAGATGGAAACTCGCTGTTCACCTTTTTTAAAAGCGCTAAGAGATTTCTTTGCCAATCATTTAAAGTGAAAACGCGCTAAATAAAAAGCGCTAAAACCGCAAAATCAATATTCCCGTAAAATTTTTTGCTCAAAATCATTTTTTTTAAAGTTTTTGTACATATTCCTTTTGTTAATCGTTACAAGACATCCCAGCAAAAACTAACATTGCTTTGTAGTGAGTTAAAATCCAAAAAACTCTCGCTTACAAAGAGGGAGTTAAATAAGTACTTACCATGATCGCTTACAAAGAGGGACTTACATAAGCCAATACTTTGTTGGCATTAAAATAACCTTTTCCTGGGAAGACGAGTTACTCATTGTTGCATTTAAAGTTTTTTTCTTTGATGTTTTGGTTAAAACTGGCTGTAAATATTTAGTTATAGTTAGTTAAGAAATTGTCAAACTGAAACCATCTGCCTAAATTTTTGATAAGAAATAATTTATTATCTAACAACTGCTAAGTAATACAGACGGTATGTAATAGTAGTTGAAAAGTAAGAAATTTGTAATGCCTAATCACTTCCAAGTTTTTGCTGGGATGTTAAGTTAGCAATTTACTTAGCTGCTCATTTTTTATATAAATTTTTTCTTTTTGTCCATTATTTCTAAACTTTCAAAAATTTATTTTACATCAGAACTGTCAAAATTTTACTTAAATGCACACTGTGCTACCATTTTACACACAGCCTATGTGCACGAAATATAAATTATTAATACATATTTATTTGAAAATGCTAATTGCACTTGTGCAACAATACTGTTGTAACTTCAAATACCTACTTAAAGTTTTTATAAGAAGCAACACAATTTTTCTTTCTGTTTCATCAATATCTGTCAGAAAAATACTCCGTGATTTGTTGGTTTTTTGTTGTGAAAGATTTTAAAAGTTACAGTTCTTTTTTTTAGCAGATTTACATAAATATAAAAAAACTCAGGAATACAGCCTTTCTTAAGAAAGAATTTGAAACTTAAATAGGCACATAAATGAGAAATAATTTAATTAATAATAAATTTAAGAAAAAATTTTTGCACAGAAAAAATAAGTACATTCTAAATTCAAGAATTTTATTCTGTAATTTATCCAAAATTGCACTTGAGAATTTTAAGTACTATTTACTTGAAAATTAAAAAAAGAACAAACTTGTTTTTGAATATATTTTTACATATTAGAACAAAGTGTCAGTCTATAGAGTTCTTCGTTAAAATACCAACTACAGCAAGTATGGAAAAAATAAAATTATAAACATTAAATATGTATAAACTAATCATAAAAATATAAATCTCTTCTTCTTCTTTAATAAAGTTCCTTTTGTCAAAAAAATAAATATTAATTTTTGGATTAATCCAGTTTACGCTGAAATAAATTTTTTTAAGCTTATATCAATTACGGTTTCGAACTTAAATCATTCCTTTTTGGATTAAATGTGGCTAAATGTAAACAATTCGTACTAGATAAATCGAACTTGGTTTATACTTGATTTAAGTGAAGCCAAGCAAGTTTTAGCAAGATTTTTTGAAAAGTTTTGTTCTATCATAGACTGTAAGAAAAAATATTAAAAATATCTGCTTGCAAAAGTTAGAAAAAATAAAAATTTTATATTTTTGAGTGTAAGTTTATTATCAAAATGTAACGTTAAACGCGCCAATTTAGCGCGTTTTCAGAAAAACGCGCTAAAGACTAAAAATGCGCCTTTTGTGTTAAAAAGCGCTAAATCTAGGGCGAAACGCGCTAAATTGGCATCGCTGTAATACACACTGATTCGTTAACACAAGTTCGTGTGCTTGTGTGTAGCCAAGCAACAGGTATATAAAGGCCGCCAAACTTAAGAAAGAGTGAGTAAGTCAGCAGGCTCCCTGTAATAAGATATAATTTGGCGAGGATACATCCTATGGCGCCAGCCCTAACCCAGACGAACAGCAGCTTGCCTTTTATCACCCCCCCTTGCCACAACTCATCATTAATAATAATGAGAGCTCCATGTGAGAAAATATATAACAGGCAATCTCTTATGTTTTATTTTTTGTAACGACCCTGGACACCGATGAGCTTAACCCAGCAACCAGCGGAAACGTGTCGTTACAAGTTAAGCTGATCAACCATTTTGGCCACTGACCACTAGTACAACAAAGTTTATCTGCACAGGGTAGGTGCTGTGCAAAGCAATATATGTACTAATTGTGAGCCAATTGAAAATTTTCGGCATCTGATTTTTAAATGTAAAAAATTCGACAGTATGAGGTTTTAAAGTTTTAAAATAATCTAATCGATTTATGTAAGGCAAGCTTTTTGAGGATATTTTTAACTAAAAATTTTTTTTGTTTTGCAATATTTTTTTTTCATATTTTTATTATTGAATCTTCGCCTGTGGCGGACTAACAACAAGTATTAAAATCTTAAAACTAGGAAGTTAATATTAGTTCAGCCAGTGCCAGACTAAAATTTAAGTTGTCATATTAATTAATAAGCTTCATATAAGCGCAATAGTATCCCTCTTTTTTAGACGGGAGTGTCCACTATGTTGCAGGATGTTTCGGGCGAGCGGATTTGGGTGAGTTTCCAGTTTATTTAAATACTTGTCCACATAGTTCAGGATTTCGCATTTACCTAGGGGAACTTGTAGATCCTTGTGAATGTTGCTGTTTTTAACATACCAAGGATCACCAGTTATTCGTTTTGTTTTGTTTTGACGGCGTTGAATTTTTTCTATGTTGGATGCGGAAGCAGTGCCCCATAATTGCATACCGTAGCACCAAATTGGTTTCAAAATTAATTTCTAGAGTAGAAGCTTACAATCAAGACGAAGCACAGAGTTTCTGCCGATTAGCCAATGGATTTGCGTATCTTTAATTTTCATTTGCGTCAACTTCGCATCTATGTAGGACTTTCATGTAAGGCGATGGTCCAGGTGAATGCCAAGGTATTTCGTCTCAAATCGTTGAGGCAGCATATGGTTGTTAATAAGAATTGGAGAGCACGTTTCTTTGCGTAAAGTTAAAGTTATGTGAGTACATTTTTGCTCATTAATTTTTATTCCCCATAATTTTGCCCATTTCTCTACTTGGGTTACGTGTTGTTGCAATTGGCACAAAGCCTCTTTAGGGTCTTTATGAATACTGAGAAAAGCGATTCCATCACCAAATGTAGACGTATGCGTAAAACAGCTGGTTGGCATATCTGCCGTGTAAATCAATTACAAAATTGGACCTAGTATACTTCCTTGAGGTACGCCAGGCCCAATTGGTTGAGAAAAACTTATTTGATTTCCCTATTTGATCATAAATTATCGACCGGTTATGTACTTTTCTAAAAGGTTGAAAATATTAGCTGGAAGGTTTAGCTTTAGTTTGTTTAACAGGCCTTCGTGCCAGACTTTATCAAAAGCTTGAGAGACATCAATCAAAAGCGCGGAGCAGTACTTCTTTTCCTTGAATGTTTTTCTTATAACCTGCACCAGTCTGTGAGTTTGTTCGATTGTGCTATGTTGACTTCTAAAGCCAAATTGGTGATCTGGAATGCAATTGTTTCCATTCATGATCGGAGTCAGTCTGTTTTTAAAGATCCTATACGACACCACCTTCGAAGGATCCTTACGAGGCTTAGGAATCATCTTAACTAAGGCAACTTTCCATATTTGCGGGAAGTGTTCAAGCCGAATTATGGCATTCAAAATAAAAAGAATAATTCTTTTAGCGATAAAAGGTAGCTCTAAAAGCATATTGTTGCTTATTCTATCAACACCAGGAGCCTTTTTATCATTTAGGTTAACGATAGCCTTTACAACATCTGAAAATCGGAAACGTATTTCCATAGGACGTCTAGCAACCACAGGCGGTAATTCCCTCACGTCAGTACACGTGTTGGGAGTGAACACATTCCTTAAGTGATTTGCGAACAGATCGCATTTTTCTTTGTCATTTATAGCCCAGGATCCTCTCAGATTACGCAGTGGAGGTTTTGCGATAACGGGTCTTTTTAGACGTCTGGCAGCCTGCCATAGAGAATAATTTGTCTGGGAAGTCGCGTCTAGGCTTTTTAAATATTTATTCAGTGATGCCATTCTGTACATCTCTAACAAGTGGTTTAATTGGTTTGTGCATTATTTCAGTTTATTTTTAAGTTGAGGCGATCTATGCTTTTGCCATTCTCTCCGGGTTCTCCTTTTTTCAGATAAAAGCTTTTTAACATCTGCAGAAAAAATTTGGTTGTACTTGACATGACGATAAGTAGACGAAGCATGTTAAACGGCTTTTATAACGTTTTCATTAAGGCTGTTCAGACAATCGTCGATGTCTCCGGGTGTTTTTAGTGGTTGGTTTTCCGAGCAGTGGGTGCTGATACATTTTCTATACTTCAACCTATTTACTCTTTTAGATAAGAAAAAATCACTAGTTGCTATTTGATGAGGACTGCAAATAGAGATTATTGTTGGTGAGTGGTCAGAAGATAAATCCAAGGAGGCTTGGGCCTCAATAATCTCCCGGGATATACCTTTTGCCACGCCAAAATCTATTACGTCTGGAATTTTATTGTGGTCTGTTGGCAAATAGGTTGGTTGTCCAGTTGAAATAACGAAAAGTCCCATTTCAGACACGGAAACATACAAGACACGACCTTTCGGACTAATTAGGCGGGAGCCCTAGTACGTGTGCTTAGCGTTATAGTCTCCTTCGTTATGGAGAATCTGGGGGGACAATAAACTGACGAAATTACGGGATTATGGTAAAATTCCTCAATGCAGACGTTTGTTGCTTGTATATAACTTTCGGAGAGACGACCCATCCACTGGTGTTTGATTCTTGAATTAATTAATAGAGCTGAGTCACCACATGACCTTTCTCTGGGATCTTTTGAGTCGTTAAAAGTATACCCACATAATTTTAAAGTACTTTTAGATGTCATATGAGCTTCGGAAACCAACATGACATCAATTTTTTGGTGTGTTAGAAAATATTCGAGTTCGTTTTTGTGTTGGCAGATGCCGTTTGCGTTCCAGACACAAACCCTGAGGCAGTTCATGGTCTTTTAAACATGGCCTGCAGCAAAGCAGACTGCATTTCTTGCATCATACCAGCCATTTGCGCCATGATCTGCGTAAATTGTTTTACAATATTGTCCAATACGGCTTACAGGCGGCTAAAATTGGGGCCCGTAGGTTTATTTGTTGGCAGCTCTCTTTGTGTTGTTGGCGGGTTAGGCTTACTTGCGTTGGGCTGGTTAAACTGTAACGCGTTGGCATAAGAAAGTTGACTTGTAGTTGTCTCTGCTAGTGGGGGCATAGAAGTAGTGGCTATATTTAACTGCTGGGAAGGATCAGGAACTAATTTTAGCTTTGATGAGCGCCTTACTTAATCAAAAACAGGGCAGCCTCTATAGTTGGCAGTATGATTTCCACCGCAATTGCTGCATTTCTTCACACGAGGATCATCTTTTGGTTTGTCGCACTTTGTCGTAGCATGCAGGTCTCCACACACTACACAAACAGAAGGCAGTTTGCAGTAAGCCTTGGTGTGACCATATTCTTGGCAATTTAAGCACTGCACGGGCCCAGATAGCTTATGTGGCGCTTCAACCACAACTCTACGATGCAAAATATATTTTAGGTCGTCTATAAGGTGAGTTTAATTTTTGTTCAATTTTACATCACCAGGCTCAAGCTCCACTCGAAATAATGGTTGGATGCCTTTCCCTGTTTCTAATGTTTGACACAGATTTGGCTTTGAAGCCTTTGCTGCACAAACTAGCCTTAGTTTCTTCCGGGTTTACATTTGAATCAATACCCTTAATCACAATCTGGAGGCCTTTGCGGACTTTAGTTGGTAGGTGTAAAAGTGTTTCTTCTGTTTTTCAAATTACGAAACAGTGGTACGGTAATCGTTTTCGTGATGAACTTGAATTTTTGTTTCACAGATGTTTCCACGTTAGAGTCAAAAAAGTTGTTTTCACCGATCAATCCTACTAAAAGCTTAATAAGGTCGTTGGTGTTGTTCTCCCTCAAATAAATTGAGGGAGGCTTAAAAGTCTTTCTTTCAGGTAACGGAGCATCGTTTTCCTCCTGCAAGATGGCAAAACGGTTTTGCGATGACGTTGGCTTTTCGTCATCTTTCAAAATTTTTGCTGGGTTGTTAATCTCTGCCGATTTGGTGCTTCTCTCCCTCTTAAGAACTGTTATACAACGGTACATTCCTACCTGGACCTTTGGAGTTTGTGAAGAAAAATGACCGTGACCGTCCTAAGCAGCTGCTGGTACAACACCAGAAATTGATAAGGATGAGCTTTGCAATATGCCACCAAAAGTTATTTGTTTTATACAACAAAAAAAGAAAGGCTATTAAGAGAAAGTATTAGACATAAGAGAAAGGAATGTAAGAGCGTTGTTTCGAAAAGGGAATAATCAAAAACTGAAGGGCAAGTTAACACACAAACCGACATAGGGACGTGCAGAAGTTTTGATAACTATGTGCATATGAGAATTTACCCTTGCAGTATAATTTTAATGTTTAGCCATTTATTCAGAACCCAAAATTTAAATAAATATATTTTATGTTGTGAAAATATAAAATAAAAACAAAAATATGATAAAAATAAATTTAAAAAATCTTTCTAAGAAAATTCATATTTTAAAAGCAGAAAGTTAAATTTTGTACTGCATGTTTTTAGATGACATATTTTTTGAACGGCAGTGGGCCTGTTCGTTAATACATCACCGCACTGCATCATGACTTTTGGAGTAACAAAAAACATTTTTAAATGTACAAATAAACTATCTATATAACTATACCCAGCAAGAACACTCCACATCATTTTATGCATCGAATAATGTGCATTACTGATGGGCTTATACATGAGTAGTTCCCATTATTTTATTAAGGGCAATGTGAAAAAACTGATGTAAACATTCATGTACGTGTGATTTTTTATCTCTTTCAAACTTGTGGGTTTCGTGCACTAGTCAAACATATATCTGAACTACTCACTCCACAGTATTTTTACTAATCAGGACTAGTCATTGCTGATTAGAATATTATCAGGCCTGACTGATTAGAATACTATCAGGCTGATTAGAATACTATCAGGCCTAATTATCATTGCTGATTAGAATATTAGCCTATTATCCATGATGTATAAACCAGTTTGAGCTGACTAATACATCATTAAAAAAATTATATCTTTATATTACAAAATATGTACATTAATTTAGATTAGAATAAAAAAAATAATTTTTTGAATTTTTACAAGTTTTATCTTGGGCTGTATTGCTATGTAATATTGTTATTTTTGCCATATTTGGCTTAATATTTCAAGACTGTGAATAAATAAATTTGTAATTTATATTTTTTTCCTTTTGTGCGTAAATTTTTTGCTTGGTACGGTGGTGGCTTTTTTCAATCGCTTTCTTTATATTCTTTTCGAATTCAATCGAACTTTGTTGTTCAAAGATATCTGAAATTTTAAGAACGAAATTTTAAAAATTTATCTTTTCACAATGAATTTATAATAAAGGATATAAATATTTATTTTAATTAATTTTTCTAATTTAAGGATATTCATTTTTACATGCCTCTCAAAATTGAATGAAAAAGGTAAAGGTTTCCCAGCGGAATTTTACCTAAACAGCCCTCTAAATTATATTTATCACGCAGGTCATCCGTCATCATTTTTGATGACAAAATAAAATACTTTCATTCGAACGCTCCTTATCTGGGGTTTTGCAGGAATACGATTTTCCTTGCGACACTTGTTGGTTTGCTAAAATAAGAAAACAATGAATATATGTATTTATGTATAGTCAGTAAATTCATATAATTTGATGACACTGCTGATGCGATTTTCCTTTGATCTGGTAATAAACGTTTTCTGTAAAAGGCAAAAAAATTTAATTTATTATTTTATTTTACAAATTTATTTATATTACCATAGCACTTGCAAAATCTACTGACTCTAGCTTCTGCTTATTTATTTATTATTATTATTATTATTATTATTATTATTATTATTATTATTATTATTATTATTATTATTATTATTATTATTATTATTATTATCATTATTATTATTATTATCATTTTTTTTTTTTTTTTTTTTTGGCAGGTGAGGTAGGGTTTAAAATGCTTTCGCATTTACAGTGACCGTCGTCAGCTGCGTTATGTGGTGTTTCATCCACTAAAACAATCCCTCCTCCTCTTCTGGTGAGACTCCCTTCCCCGAACCGCTTTCTGCATTACTTCGGGAAGGGCCCAGAAACGACGTCCTAAGACGGACTATTTTCTACTCTCCCACGTCTGGGACCGCCAGGTTTGTAGCCAGCATCATGCTATTGGCTCGTCTTCTTGTGTCTCTGTTAGGGGGGGCATCGGTTTGTGATGCGTCGAGGTCTCTCTTTTTATTCCGAAGGACGCACTCAGAGTACCTTCTTACCGCGCTCCAGTTGTCTTCACTTTCGAGCATTTTGTCAATTATATTGGTGACGTCACAATCACCAATCTGCTCCTTCAA
The DNA here is from genome assembly GCA_963583895.1 of Melanophora roralis. Classification (NCBI taxonomy): domain Eukaryota; kingdom Metazoa; phylum Arthropoda; class Insecta; order Diptera; family Rhinophoridae; genus Melanophora; species Melanophora roralis. The sequence continues at coordinate 59,736,639 of OY757188.1, forward strand.
GGCATCTCTCTCAGCTTGCCATCTGGCACAATTAAAGAAAGTGTGTTCCGCATCGTCGTTCGGCGTTCCACAGTAGATGCATCCGGCGTCATCTACCTTCCCCATGCGATGCAGGTACTTTCGGAAGTATCCGTGTCCTGAGAGGAATTGGGTTAGGAAGTAGTTAACCTCTCCAAAATTCCTCTGGGTCCATCTCTCTACATTGGGGATCAGCTTTTGCGTCCATCTGCCGACCGTTTCTGCGCTCCATCTGTCTTGCCATCGCTGGATGGTTTGTGATCTCCGCGCTGTGGCACTTATACCAGCACTGTCCTCCCTTGCATCCCATGCCTCTTTCCGCTCACGGGCCAAGAGGTCGACAGGTATCTCTCCGCTAATCACGAAAACTGCCGCGCCTGAGACAGTGCGGTAGGACGAGGCCACCCTGAGTGCCGCTGTGCGCTGTACCGCCTCCAGTACCCTGCGCTTGCCTCTCGACTTCATCGCATCTCCCCAGATTTCGCTGCCGTACAACAATATTGAGTTAGTTGTTGCCATGATCAGCTTTCTTTTGCCCTGTGTTGGGCCGCCAATATTTGCCATCAGTCTGCTTAGCATACCAGTCACTTTCGCTGCCTTGGTGGCCACGTGTTGAATCTGAGCCCAATACGTGAGCCTGCAGTCTAGTTTCACGCCCAGATATTTCACTGCCTTCTGCGTCACCAAAGAAATATCGCCAAACTGGAAATCAACTTCAAGTGGCATGTGGCCCCTAGTCATAAGGATGACCTCAGTCTTGTTTGCAGCGAGCTCCAGACCGTGGTCCTCAAGCCATATCCTAGTCCTTATCATGACATGGTTTAACTTTCTCCTGGCATCGTCCATGTCTCGCGCTGAAATGACCGCCGCTATGTCATCTGCGTACCCCACAAGTTGTGTGTCCTCAGGCATGTCCATGCTCAGGATCTCGTCGTAACTCAGGTTCCAAAGATCAGGACCCAAGATAGATCCTTGCGCTGCGCCGGACGTGACCGTCTTAGCTCTCTGGCCCTCTGGCGTGTCGAAGAGGAGCTCGCGGTCTCTCAGGAACTTTGAAGAATTCTTAGCAGGTATCCGGGGACGCGGAATCTTTCACGTAGTGCCCTCATTATGTCCACCCAACGAAGGCTGTTGAAAGCATTTCGTACGTCAAGTGTGGCCAGCACGATAGTGCGCTTTGGGTAATAACGTCTGCATTGGGCGTGTTCAAAACGTCTCACTATATCCTCAATTGCGCCAATAGTCGATCTGCCCTGCCGAAAGCCATACTGTCTTTCCGATAGTCCCCCCGCTATCTCCACAGCCTCTGCCAATCTACGTTGCAGTAGCTTCTCCAGTAGTTTTCCGGCACTGTCCAGCATGCAAAGGGGGCGATATGGTGACGGATGTACCGGATCACCTCTTCCTTTACTAATCAGCACGAGCTTTTGTATCTTCCACTGTCTAGGAAAGACACCTTGGGCCATGCACGCGTTATATACTGCAAGTAGCGGTTCTGGTCGGCTTTCAGCCAGCAGTTTAAGTACCTCGGCTGGTATTCCATCCGGACCGGGGGCCTTGCCATTTTTAAGACATCTCGCTGCAGTTTTTAGCTCTTCTTCAGTGAAGGGGATAAGTATTCCACCGACTTCGGGTTCATGTTCCTCACACAGCGGGGTGTGCGTGGGGGATAAATTCTCCACAATGTTACTGATGTCCTCGCCGTTCAGATGTGGGCCGGCGGAGTTTACCCCTTATTTCCCCGTTACGATCTTGTAGCCGAGCCCCCAAGGGTTGCTGTTTAGATCGCTCCGGAGCTCCTCCCATTTCGATTTCTTGCTTGAGAAAATTGCATCTTTTAGCGCTTTCCGTGAACGTCTGAAATCTTCGGCTTCCAGCAGCGCTTCACCATTTCTTTTAGCCCTGGTGTACCGCTTTCTGCTGCGGAGGCAGGTTCGTCGGAGTTGAGCAATTTCTGATGTTCACCAGTACACAGGCCGCCTTCTAGTGCGACGGGTTATAAGCGGCATCGATGCGATGCAGCCCTGAGTGATGCGGTGCACCATCGCGGTTGCAAGGGAGCTGGCGTCGTTGGTGTCCTCGGTTGCAGCTCCATCGAAATTTGACAGAAAAGCTCCGGGGTTCAATTTGTCCGCTTTCCACTTGCGTGTACCTCTCGCTCTTGGCACAAAGCTGGGATTCGCTCTCTCCACGATTTGGAAGTTAATATATTGGTGGTCACTTCCAGTGTATTCTTCCATAACCTTCCATCCTTGAATTGCTCCAGCCAGGCTCTCGGACACCAGAGTGATGTCCGGGGTGGTGTTTTCACATCCCGGTCTTCTGAAGGTAGTGGCGTTCCCCGTATTTGCCACTATCAGACCCAGCCTGGCAGACATGTCTAGGATGTACCTTCCACGTGTGTTCGTTGTCCGGGAGCCCCATTCAACAGCCTTGGCGTTGAAATCTCCAGCTACTATAAAAGGGCCACCTATATCATGAACCCTATCCTCGATTAGGTCCAGTTTCATTCTAAATTGCTCTATGCTATCACTAGGAGTGAGGTAGCAGCTCATCAGCGTGAAACCACTGGCTCGCACGTGCGTGTAACAGATGCCGGCCCCATGCTGCGTGACGGCAAGCCTACTACCACAAGGCAGCCAAAGTGCAGCAGTACCTGTTTCATCCTCAAACCAGGCGTCTCGGGACATTCGTCCATACTGCTCACTGATGATGACGGCATCTGCTTCGTTTTCTGCAACCATCTGTTCGAGCAAAGCGTCTGCTGCCCGGCTTCTGTGCATATTTGCCTGGAGCACTCTATCATCTTCTGGCTAGTGGACACCTCCTTGAACCGGCTATTATTATCATTATTATTATTATTATTATTATTATTATTATTATTATTATAATTATTATTATTATTATTATTATTATTATTATTATTATTATTATTATTATTATTATTATTATTATTATTATTATTATTATTATTATTATTATTGTTATTATTTATTATTGTGGTAGGGCTGGCTCAGGCTACTATCGGGGTCAGTAGGTGGCGGATCACTGAACGACCTGTAGATATATAGGTTAGCTGCGAATACTGAATAAGCAGTCCCCGACCAAGAGCGGCAGAGTACGAGGGTACACTATAAAAGGGTGGAAATGCCTAAAGACGACTCTGTGACGTGGCGAGAAGATGCCGCCATAAACTAGGTATCTCCCCGCAGGGGGTGCACTCGAGAGAGATGCAGTTAGGAGAGTAACGCCTCCGTGGGTCCTCCAGTTAACCTAAACCCAGGAGCGTCTGATCCATAATGGGCGGCTACCTGGTCGGCGTCTGTTCTCCGGGTTAGGGGCGGCCGATTCACAGAAAACCTGGCGGAAGGTCTAAAACGCTACGGGTAGGATCCCGGAGAAAAAAGCCAACATGGAAGAAAAAAGGAAGGAAAAATTTGTTACGGTGCAGGGAGTAATGACCCCAGTGCCGGCGGCTCTTGGTGGTGTGCAAGCAGGCTACCAGTCGTCGATATCGGATTACTGCAATGCTACCTCGGTAAGCTTGGCTGGGGTTGCAGATAATGCTACAAGCAATGAAAATGTAAATAAAGGTGAAAACAAGAAGCTAAGTCCGGTTATTAGGAACAACGTGGCGAAGGAAAACACGGCAGTGAGGGAAATTCCAACCGTTTTCCGAAGGAACACGAAGACTCTTCGATCACCGGTTGAAACTCCACGCTCTAAAGGAAGTACCCGTGATAGTATTGATCTCACAAGGGAGAATGCCCCAAGGATTGAAGCGGCTACAGCAAGAGGACAAACCGAGGATGCCAGAAGCTCCCCAAGGCAGGAGTTTATATACAAGATGAGGTTCTCTGAAGAAGAGGCACTTGGAAGGTGCAAGAATGCTCTGCGGAAGATCAAGCAGGCGATGACCAAACAGAGGAACATTAGCATGGATGTACAAAATGGCATAGGAGAGCTAGAAGAGCTTATCGACGTTATCGGGGACTACCGCAAAAACTGGAAAGAGGCGGAAAAAGAACGTGAGGCTGCCAGAGAAGCGGTGAAAAACGATAGTAGGAGCGAGACAATAAAAGAATATCCGGAAACTTCAACATCACAAGGTAAGAGGGCAGCAACGAGCCCAGCAGCCCTTAACCCTGGGAAAAAGGTCAAGAAGAAAGTGCCAGAAGAAAACACGGACAGGAAAACAAAGTCCGCGGAGCCGGAAAAATGGAAGACTGTCCAAAGGAAAAGAAGAAACAAGGAAAAGGGCGAGTACTCACCAGGTCCAGGGACAACAAACGCGGGCGAGGGTTTCAAACCGACCCGAGAAAGGGCTAGGGAAAATAAGCCTAAACCACCGAGGCGAAAACCAGCAGCAGTACTTGTGAAACCAGGCGATAACAAAAGCTATGCTGATGTACTTAGAGGTATCCGCAAAAAGATTAACCCGGATGATGACAAAGTTGCAATTCGCTCAGTGAGGAAAACGAGAAGCGGTGATGTCCTCTTAGTACTGGAAAAAGGAGGGGGACAAGAAGAACTCTGCGGGTTAATTAGGGAAACATTTGGGGACACGGCGATGGTAGTAGGACTAGTACAACGGTCAACTACTGAAATCCGTGACCTTGATAGCCTAACAACCCCGGAAGAAGTCGTTATAGCGGTCAAAGAAGCGCTAAAGATGCCTGACGTGGAAGTAACTGTGCGTGTAACTGGCACGAATTCTAGTGAACAACGACGTGCTTTTGTGACTCTACCTTTGGACGCAGCACACACCATCCACAAGATGCAGAGGATTAAGGTTGGCTATATGAGATGCAGATGTCGACCTCTACAACGTGACAGCATCAAGCGGTGTTACAAATGTCTTGGCTTCGGGCACTTGCGGGCTGACTGCCGCGGTCCGGACAGAGGGGACGTATGCATGAGGTGTGGTGAGAAAGGCCACAAGAGGCGTGAGTGCAAAAATGGGCCAAATTGTTTTCTCTGCGCACAAAATTGCTTGAGCTCCCTAGATCATATAGCGGGCTCAGGCAAATGTGCGTCACGCGGAACTAAGGACTCATGATGGCCAAACTTATCCAGGCAAACCTCCACAGGAGCAAAACGGCTGACGCTCTGCTTTCGCAAATGGCCATGGAACATCAAGCAGACGTGGTTATAATAAGCGAACAATACACTAGGAAGAAAAATGGAACTTGGTTCGAAGACGCAACAAAGACAGCAGCAATCTGGGTACCTTGCAATAGTAAAATCCAGACCTCGACCAGCGGCAGTGGAAATTGTTTCGTCTATGCCCACATCGAAAACATCATGGTAATGAGTTGTTACCTTACTCCAAGCGACGATATACAGACGTTTCAAAATAAGTTGGACGCCATCGAGGATAAGGTTCGAGAAGCCGAGGGGGACTGTATTATAGCCGGCGACTTTAACTCCCGCGCACCAGAATGGGGTATGCGAAGGGCCGACTCCAGGGGCCGTAGAGTCATGGAAATGGTCTCGCGACTGGGGCTTGTTATTATGAATACAGGGACGACAACGACCTTTAGGCGACGGGGATGTGAAGCTACAACACCCGATATAACGATGGCAAAAGATTCAGTTGCATGTAGAGTGCACTCCTGGGAGGTATTAGAAGACTACACTGCAAGTGACCACCAGTATATATCATTTGTATTGGAAATGCAAAGACCTGTTAACCAGGACACTAGCAGCAGAAGCCAAAACACGAGATGGAATGTCAATCGGCTCAGGCAAACTGAACTTCTTTCGGAGTTCAGCAGAAGAATGTCTGGTCTGGGACCGACCGCAAACGCTAGAGAGACTGTGGACCACACAATGTCCGCCATTATCGGGGCCTGTGAGACGGCTATGCCAAAGGTGGGATACCGACAGAAAAAAACTGTATACTGGTGGAACGAGGAAATTGCGCAACTCAGGCAAACTTGCATACGCTGCAGACGCCGTCTAACCAGAACACGGCGCAGAGGCAATTCTTTCCCTGAACACGAGGCGTACAAACAGGCAAAAAGGGCCCTAAAACTTGCCATAACTCGTAGCAAGAAACAAAAGTGGGCACAACTATGCCTGGACGTAAATAACGACCCATGGGGACTGGGATACAAACTTGTCATGAAAAAGCTTGGAGCGAAGACAGCGGCAGCAAACATGGACGAAAGCACAATGGAGCACATCGTGACTACATTGTTTCCATCGCACCCTGATAGGATAGATGATCCGGTAACCCAGGCATCAGAAATCATCCCCTTTACACAGGACGAACTTAAGGAAGCGGCAATTGGCCTCAAAAACCACAAGGCGCCAGGCCCAGATAAGGTCCCCGCCGAAGTACTGAAGATTCTAGTTTCAAACAGGCCCCAGACCCTGCTTGACATGTACAACGCGTGCCTTAGGGAAGGTATGTTCCCTGATGTTTGGAAAAGGCAGCGACTTGTCTTAATAAACAAAGGGAAAGGCGGGGCAGAAACGCCCAGCTCGTATCGACCACTCTGTATGCTGGACACCGCGGGCAAACTCCTGGAAAGACTGCTAAGACCTCGGCTATCGACGGCAATTCTTGAAGCTGGTGGATTAAGCCGAAGGCAGTACGGCTTCAGAAGACAGAGGTCGACTATCGAAGCTGTCCAAGAGGTAGTCGCCATGGCTCGAACTACACAAAGTGGGAACCATTACTCGAGACCAGTAGTATTGTTGGCAACACTCGACGTCAAGAATGCATTTAATAGCTTGAGATGGACGGACATACTAGCGGCATCGGAGAACATTTTCCAGATTCCAGAGTACTTGAGGATAATGGTAAGGAGCTACCTACGCGACCGAACGCTCCACTATGAAACAAACGCCGGTACGAAAGTGAGGCGGGTTACAGCTGGGGTAGCTCAGGGATCTATACTCGGACCAGATCTCTGGAACGCCACGTACGATGGAATACTTCGTCTGGAAATGCCCGATGATACCTTTCTAGTGGGGTTTGCTGATGATTTAGCGGCTGTTATTACTGCCCGGGATACGACGGAGGCACAACGCAAGTTGACACAGGTAATGATCCGAACTAGAGCTTGGCTAACGGATCGAGGGCTCCAATTGGCGACGGAAAAGACAGAGCTGCTACTTGTCACAAGACGCCACATACCCTTGCAGATGGAGATGCAAGTGTGTGACAAAATTATCACCACGAAGGAGGCTATCAAGTATCTTGGCATCAAGCTGGATTCTAAGTTGACATTTTGCGCTCAGACGAGATATGCGACGGAAAAAGCTGCCGGGGTAATAAACTCGCTAAGCAGACTGATGGCAAACGTCAATGGCTTGATGCCGAGTAAACGCAAGCTATTGATGGAAGTAGGCCACTCAATCCTACTATATGGCTGCGAAGTGTGGGCGGATACGCTAAGTACTAATACCCGAAGACGCTCCATGGTGGCGGTACAAAGAACGATGGCACTTAGGATTACGAGCTCATACCGCACGGTTTCGGCTGCAGCGGCGCTAGTAATCGCCGGTTTGGTCCCGATCGACCTACTGGCCAGGCAGAGAAAGAGACTCTATGACCTGAGACAGCGAAATGGTTTCAGCGCGGACGAGGAGGCAGCAACCACGCGACAAACCATCGCGGCCTGGCAGGAGCGATGGGAAGTTGAAACCACGGGCAGGTGGACAGCAAAGTTGATACCACAAGTAGGCGTTTGGCTGGAACGGAGACATGGAGATGTTAACTACTACTTAACACAACTACTGACGGGACATGGCTACTTCCGTCAATATTTGTACAGAATGGGGAAGTGCGCAGATGCTGACTGTATATACGGCGATGCACGAATAGACGACGTGGAACATACTTTCTTCGAATGTGCTAGATGGCAGGCACTCCGAATTGAACTGATGCAACAAGTGGGCGATTTTGCGCCCGACACAATCACACGGACTATGCGACAGAGCGAGGCGAGCTGGAACCTGATCGCCCAGTTCGCGGAAAGAATCCTCAGACTAAAAAAGTCTGACTTGGATGTGGCGAACACCGCTCCTTGAGGAACCACGAAGACACACAACTGGCAGAGGGGCTCACGGCAGAAGCCACGGGTTTGACGATCCCGCCATCCTCGAGTCGTGACGGCCAACGAAAGGGCGAGGCCTGGACGCAGGCTACGAACAAATGTCGGGAAGCGACATAGGGGACCCTACCTTGAAGTAATGCTACCGCAGTTCCAGGGTAGGTAAGGTCCGAAGAGAGGAGATGGGTTCTAGTCCGGGCGACATATCACACTCGGGACGCCAGTGTTCGAATGCAGTAGGCATTTCCTAATTCCTCACCGCCAAAAAAAAAAAAAAAAAAAAAAAAAAAAAATTATTTATTATTGTTATTATTATTATTATTATTATTATTATTATTGTTATTATTATTATTATTATTATTATTATTATTATTATTATTATTATTATTATTATTATTATTATTATTATTATTATTAATATTATTATTATTATTATTATTATTATTATTATTATTATTATTATTATTATTATTATTATTATTATTATTATTATTATTATTATCAAACGCCAGAGAGACTGTGGACCACACAATGTCCGCCATTGTCGGGGCCTGCGAGATGGCTATGCCAAAACTGGGACACCGACAGAAAAAAGCTGTATACTGGTGGAACGAAGAAATTGCGCAACTCAGGCAAACTTGCATACGCTGCAGACGCCGTCTCACCAGAACACGGCGCAGAGGCTATTCTCCCCCCGAACACGAGGCTTACAAACAAGCAAAAAGGGCCCTAAAACTTGCCATAACTCGAAGTAAGAAACAAAAGTGGGCACAACTATGCCTGGACGTAAATAACGACCCATGGGGACTGGGATACAAGCTTGTCATGAAAAAGCTTGGAGCGAAAACAGCGGCAACAAACATGGACGAAAGCACAATGGAGCACATCGTGACTACATTGTTTCCATCGCACCCTGATAGGACAGACGATCCTGTAACCCAGGCATCAGAAATCATCCCTTTTACACAGGACGAACTTAAGGAAGCAGCCGAAGACAGTACGGCTTTAGAAGACAGAGGTCGACTATCGAAGCTGTCCAGGAGGTTGTTTCCATGGCGCGAACTACACAAAGTGGGAACCACTACTCGAGACCGGTAGTATTGTTGGCAACACTTGACGTCAAGAATGCATTCAATAGCTTGGGATGGACGGACATACTAGCGGCATCGGAGAACATTTTCCAGATTCCAGAGTACTTGAGAATAATGGTAAGGAGCTACCTACGGGACCGAACGCTCCACTGTGAAACAAACGCCGGTACGAAGGTGAGGCGGGTTACAGCCGGGGTAGCTCAGGGATCTATATTCGGACCAGATCTCTGGAACGCCACGTATGATGGAATACTTCGTCTGGAAATGCCCGATGATACCTTTCTAGTGGGGTTTGCTGATGATTTAGCGGCTGTAATTACTGCCCGGGATACGGCAGAGGCACAACGTAAGTTGACACAGGTAATGATCCGAACTAGAGCTTGGCTAACGGATCGAGGGCTCCAATTGGCGACGGAAAAAACAGAGCTGCTACTTGTCACAAGACGCCACATACCCTTGCAGATGGAGATGCAAGTGTGTGACAAAATTATCACCACGAAGGAGGCTATCAAGTATCTTGGCACCAAGCTGGATTCTAAGTTGACATTTTGCGCTCAGACGAGATATGCGACGGAAAAAGCTGCCGGGGTAATAAACTCGCTAAGCAGACTGATGGCAAACGTCAATGGCTTGATGCCGAGTAAACGCAAGCTATTGATGGAAGTAGGCCACTCAATCCTACTATATGGCTGCGAAGTGGGGGCGGATACGCTAAGTACTAATACCCGAAAACGCTCCATGGTGGCGGTACAAAGAACGATGGCACTTAGGATTACGAGCTCATACCGCACGGTTTCGGCTGCAGCGGCGCTAGTAATCGCCGGTTTGGTCCCGATCGACCTACTGGCCAGGCAGAGAAAGAGGCTCTATGAAATGAGACAGCGAAATGGTATCAGCGCGGACGAGGAGGCAGCAACCACGCGACAAACCATCGCGGCCTGGCAGGAGCGATGGGAAGTTGAAACCACGGGCAGGTGGACGGCAAAGTTGATACCACAAGTAGGCGTTTGGCTGGAACGGAGACATGGAGATGTTAACTACTACTTAACACAACTACTGACGGGACATGGCTACTTCCGCCAATATTTGTACAGAATGGGGAAGTGCGCAGATGCTGACTGTATATACGGCGATGCACGAATAGACGACGTGGAACATACTTTCTTCGAATGTGCTAGATGGCAGGCACTCCGAATTGAACTGACGCAACAAGTGAGCGATTTTGCGCCCGACACAATCACGCGGACTATGCGACAGAGCGAGGCGAGCTGGAACCTGATCGCCCAGTTCGCGGAAAGAATCCTCAGACTAAAAAAGTCTGACTTGGATGTGGCGAACACCGCTCCTTGAGGAACCACGAGGACACATAACTGGCAGAGGGGCTCACGGCAGAAGCCACGGGTTTGACGATCCCGCCATCCTCGAGTCGTGACGGCCAACATAAGGGCGAGGCCTGGACGCAGGCTACGAACAAATGTCGGGAAGCGACATAGGGGACCCTACCTTGAAGTAATGCTACCGCAGTTCCAGGGTAGGTAAGGTCCGAAGAGAGGAGATGGGTTTTAGTCCGGGCGACATATCACACTCGGGACGCCAGTGTTCGAATGCAGTAGGCATTTCCTAATTCCTCACCGCAAAAAAAAAAAAAAAAAAAAAAATTATTATTATTATTATTATTATTATTATTATTATTATTATTATTATTATTATTATTATTATTATTATTATTATTATTATTATTATTATTATTATTATTATTATTATTATTATTATTATTATTATTATTATTTTTTTTATTATTATTATTATTATTATTATAATTACTATTATTATTATTATTATTATTATTATTATTATTATTATTATTATTATTATTATTATTATAATTATTATTATTATTATTATTATTATTATTATTATTATTATTATTATTATTATTATTATTATTATTAATATTATTATTATTATTATTATTATTATTATTATTATTATTATTATTATTATTATTATTATTATTATTATTATTATTATTATTATTATTATTATTAGTTTTTAACTACAAGCGATCAGGGTGAAAAAAACCTTATTTAAAAAACACTTACATATTCGTCAGTGATAAGATCGTTATTTCCTTAAAGCGGGTTTAATAAAAAAAATAACAACAAAAATAAATAAATAAAATAAAATAAAATTTTTTTAAATCTGTCTATAAAAACTTTGTTAATAAAATAAAATATAAGCAGAAATATACTTAACTATTTAAAATTACAAAATTCAGTACATGTGCACTCGTTTCTTTTGTTTTGTTTTTTTTTAATAAAAACAAAAGTGAAAAGAATAATCATAAAATCAGTTTACCTAATTTCTTTTCTCTCGTTAACAAGAACAATAATAATTTCTGCCTGTGTTAATCGTAGTCGCAGTAATAACCTTGCTTACCTACAAAAAATATACATTAATACCCCGACTTACGCGACAACTGGGCTGTTACGAGAAATTTTTCAATATGATTTGTTCTAAACCAAAGTGCAGAAATAAGGCTGATGATCCAATGGTTTCCTGTTGGCTGTGTAATGCAGTTTATCATACCAAATGCGTTGATTTGGCAGCACGAACTGCAGACAATCTTCGGGAGAATAAAGGTTTACGTTGGTGCTGTAAAAAATGTACAGTTTATGATGTTAAATTTTATTCTGCATTTAAAAATTTTAGAGATGAATTTGATAGCATTAATAACGACTTAAAATGTCTAACCCAAAGATTTTTAAAATTCAAAGCATTATTTGATAGTGCGTCATTTTCGCCCAAAAGGAAAAAAACTACTCCAACTTTAAGCTCTTCTGCTAACAATACTGTAATATCCACTATTAGCTCTTCCATAAGTCAAAACATTTCCGATAATGTAGTTCGTTCGAATCCGTCTTCCAAAATTAATGCACCTTTGAGGCTATTTCAAAATCTGGAAACTAACTCCTCGTTATGCTCCACTGATCTTCTTCATGAATCGAATAAGTTCCCATCGACTATCCCTAACAACACCGAAATATTACCACCTAATGATAATCATGTTGAACATATTGCAACTAATATACCTTTTCAAAATAACATTCAACCAATAAGTTCACATTCTACTGCTCTGGCCTCTAATCTGCAAAATAATCAAGCAATACTTAAAGTTATTTCTCCAATGAAAACAATTTTTGCTGCTCGCTTTTAATCTGATACTACAACAAATGCTGTTGCTGATTACATAAAATTTAAACTTGGATATGATTGTGAATTATCAATTTTTAAATTTAATTATTCGGAAAAATGGAGTAAATCTTCCTTTAAAATTATTGTCCCAGAAGAATTATTTGAAATTATTGTAAATCCAGATTTTTGGCCCCTCAAGGCTATTATTCGTGAATATGAATATAAAAATACTTCTCGTGGTGATATCGCTTATTTACCTTCCCAAAGTAACACGCAAAAAAACTCAACAATTTTTCTGCTGATAATTTCATTAATATTGTCTATCAAAATGTTCGAGGCCTTAATACGAAATTAACTGCACTTTATGCAAATAGTTTTGAATTTTCTTACCACATCATTGTCTTTACTGAAACCTGGTTAAATGACAAAAAAAGTATACATAATAACGAAGTTTTATCTGCAAAATATCAAATGTTCAGGCGTGATCGATTGAATAAGCTGGGTGGAGGTGTCCTCATTGCCGTGCTTAACAATTTGTCTTGTGAAGAAATCAATGTTTTATTTAATGATAACGTCGAATTTGTAGCTGTAAAAATTCGTCTTAAAAATGCAAATATGTACATTACTTGCTCATAAATTCCTCCAAACTCTTCGCTAGATATCTACAGTCATTACATCTCGGCAATTGATTTTGTTTTGCAACAATCTAGCCCATCTGATTTCTTTATTGTACTGGAAGATTTTAACCTACCTAACATATTGGGGAATAAATCTTCTGAAGAAAACTACCTAATTCCCACAGTTACAAACGAATTTGTTGACTCGCTATTAAGTTATGGTCTTTTTCAAATGAACCATGCAAGTAATGTTAATGGAAAATTGCTTGATCTTGCGTTTGTCAATCAGCCAATGGATATATTTTTACATAAAACACTTCCTGTTACTTACCTCGAAGACCGTTATCATCCTTCATTAAAATTGGAAATATTTTGCTTATTAAACTCACCTGTTTCAAAAGCTAACAAAATTAAACCCCATAAAGTTTATTGCTTCTCTCGAACCAACTATATAAAGCTTAACTCCTTATTAACAAATATTAACTGGAATATTATAACCTCTACTGACAACTTGGATGATGCTATTTCTTTCTTCTACTCAACATTAAGCCACTGTATTTCTGAATCAGTCCCAAAAATTACTATTAGGAATTAAAATATTGGACCACCATGGAGTAATAAGTATCTGCGAACTATTAAAAATAAGAAAAACAAATTGTATAAGAAATATAAAAGGTCAGGAACACCTGTGGATTACAGCAAATACTGTATTGCTCGTTCTAAATACAATTTTGCCAATAAAACTGCTTATGAAAACTATATCATTCGTATTAAATCAAAACTGAATTCAAATTCTAAATCGTTTTACAAATTTGTGAACTCCAAACGTCGCTCTTGCGTTAATCCCAAAAGTCTAAAATATCGGTCAATTGTAGCTGATGATGACGTTTCTATTTTCAATCTGTTTGCTGAATTTTTTTCAACAACCTACTCTAGAAAAGTATATGATAACAACAGATCCTACCCCTTTATTATACCCCAATCAGCAGGCGTACAATTTTCTTATATTACTTATGAAACGATCCTATCGAATTTGATATCACAAAATAATTCCTTCAATGCTGGTCCAGATGGAATACCAAATTGCATTCTTAAAAATTTTGCTGCAACATTATGTTATCCGCTTACTGCTATCTTTAACAAATCCATTAAATTGGGGTACGTACCGTTGATTTGGAAATCATCATATATAATTCCGTTGTTTAAAAGTGGTAGCAAAATTGAAATACCATACTAACAAATTTCTTCAATATTGTCGCCGTGTCAACATGGTTTTTGTAAACATCGTTCTACAACGACTAATATTTTGGAACTAAGAACTATTATAAATGAGGGTTTCAGATACAATATGCAAACTGATGCCATCTACACAGATTTTAGTAAAGCTTTAAATAAAGTAAACCACGATCTTTTACTTAACAAATTGTCATTAATGGGATTTACTGATAAAACAATTAAGTGGCTAAGTTCTTACTTGTCTAATAGAACTCAACAAGTTAAGTTCGGAAATGCTACATCTATTCTTATTGAGGTTCCTTCTGGCGTTCCGCAAGGTAGCCATCTTGGCCCCATCTTATTTACCTTATTTATAAACGATCTTCCTTCAGTCATGCAGCACTCTAATACATTGATGTATGCTGATGATGTAAAAATTTTTCGTTCTATTAATAATCCTGAGGATCAATTTTTACTTCAGTCGGATATTGACAAACTGGTCAATTGGTGTGATATAAACTTAATGGAACTAAATATAAAAAAATTTAAACATATGTCCTTTTTTCGAACTAAAAAATTTGATTTATTTTATTGTGTTAATGGAAATAAACTTGATAAAGTTATAAACTTTCTTGATCTTGGTATTTTGCTTGATCACCAATTAAATTTTCGTGACCATATTTCGTTAATTGTTAACAAAGCAAATGGTGTACTTGGATTTATGAAGAGATGGAGCAAAGAATTTTTAGATCCTTACATCACGAAACAATTATACTCATCTTTAGTCCGACCTATTCTAGAATATGGATCAGTTATATGGCATCCTTACTATAATATTCATATCGATAGTATTGAATCCGTACAAAAGAAATTTTTAATTTTTTGTCTGCGTGGCCTTGGATGGAATTCTCTTTTACTACCCCCGTATGAAAGCAGACTCTGTCTTATAAAACTACCAACTTTGAAAAGTCGACGTTTAATGTTGAGTTTTTCGTTTGTGCTGGGCCTAATTCAAGGAGATGTAGATTCTGTGTTCCTGCTAAGTAAACTAACTTTTAATGTTCCATCTAGACCAACTCGAAACTTCCGTCCTCTTAGCATAAAATACTACAGATCTAACTATGCTAATAATGATCCGTTTCGTCATATATGTGAAAACTTTAACAACTACTATCAACTTGTTGGCCTAAATGAAAGTAAAGAAATTGTAAAAAGAAATTTTATTTTGTATTTGAATCGCTAATTTTGAAATATCTTTTCTTTTTTTTTTGAACTTATAATTATCTCACTTTAGTCTGTAAGGATTGTAATCTATAGACAATAAATAAATAAATAAAAATAAAAATTATTATTATTATTATTATTATTATTATTATTATTATTATTATTATTATTATTATTATTATTATTATTATTATTATTATTATTATTATTATTATTATTATTATTATTATTACTATTATTATTATTATTATTATTATTATTATTATTATTATTATTATTATTATTATTATTATTATTATTATTATTATTTTTATTATTATTATTATTATTATTATTATTATTATTATTATTATTATTATTATTATTATTATTTTTATTATTATTCCTATTTTATTTTAAGTTTACAGGAGTGAATTAGTGATTAAACTCATGAAAAAGATTGTGTAAAAGAGGTATAAGGAGAAACTTGGTACCGTATGGGACACAAAAATATTTGAAATCTATACCTTGTCATTTAACCAGTGTCAATTCTTTACTCAAATCACTAGTGTTAGAAACACAAACTAAACAAAAACTTTGAAAAATAAAAAATGGGAAGCTTTTGTTTTAAAAGTCAGAGAAAGAAAAAGGAATAATATTGAAATACGTTTTTTGTAAAATTAAATTTGAAATATAATTTTTTTATAATAAAAAGAGATTTGTCATATTTTCTTTTAGTTCAGAAGTGGGATATAGAACGTCCTTTTAAAGTAAGGAGCGTCTACAGTTTCACGTATCAGTTGTTCATCTGACAAACGAGCTATTAGTTGAACGTTTGTGCATAAGATTACTGGGAATAAAATCTTACAAACGCACGGGAACGATTGAATACATTTGAATTATATGGTTCAAATGCGGAAAATAAATACGTTAAAGATAGAAGAATTAAAGCTGATGCTCTGTCCACGTTAGGGCAAAAGGCAGAACTAGTGCAAAGGTTAAGTGAGGTAAATGGTAGTGATGAGATTGAGTTGACTGATGACAGTGCAGAAGTACATTCACTTCAGAGTCAAATCAATGAGATGTGTGCAATGATGGTGACGTTAATGCAACGTATTCCAGAGCAGCGATCGCAAGTTGAGGAAGAGTCCGTCTCAGCAAGTGAGCCGCCAGAAATCACTCGGTTAGGGAAATTGCCATAACTATTCCAGAATTCGATCCCACCAGTGATTCTTCAATTTCGGTAAGTCAGTTTGTTCATCGAGTAAATAGTTCATTAACGGCGTACTGTTGGGATGAGAAGTATATGCTATTGGCCGTATACTCAAAGATGAAGGGTGTAGCAAAAATGTGGTTAGATTCTACACCTGTGTTGGAACTACTTGTGATGAAGCTGATGTACATTTTAAGATGAGAGGGGCAACAAGAGGATACAGCGAACATGTTATCGATTATTGCTTCCGCGTCTATATGTTAAGGAAGCGTTACAATTTGAGTGATTCAGCTATAATAAAATATGTACGGGAAGGTGTACGACATAGAGAACTGCAAAATGCTATGGCTGTTACGAAATTTAATTCTTTTAAATTAATGCGAGAAACTAAAGGTATGGATGTCGATAAAAAAAAAGAGCAGAAGCAAAATGGAGCACATAAAGACAATAGTTTGTTGTAATTGTTCAGAGCTCGGACATATTTCGAGCCAATGTACCAAGGCTCCTACGCGCAAACGTTGCATTGATTTTCAAAAAGTACACAAACGTAATGAACCTGAAAATTGTGGTAAGAAACCACACAATGCAAACGTCGGCAGAACCAATTGTGATGATTGGGAAAAGAATTTCATAAAATCTGTGCGTATAAATGGAAAATTTTTCAGAGCATTTTTGGACACTGAGAGTCAATGTCATATGATTCAGCGGTCAATTGAAAATTAATTACCATACCAACAAGTAAAGTGTCACATGAAAATAGTGGTATTTGTAGTGGAACGTGTTATGCAAGAGAGAAAATGGCATTGTGTATCAAAATAGACAATCTGAAACGTGACCTAGAAATTTATGTTGTCGAGGATGGTTTTTTAAGTACTGACCTACTGCTTGGTCAGAGTATCTTTAACAGTGTGAATGTAAGTATGCAATACGGGCAATTTATTTTTGAGAGTATTGTCAAGAAAGCTGTTGTAAACCCCAGTAAGAAAACTGAAATAGTTATAGACAGTGTGGTATGTGGCTGTGAAAACCCTTTGACAAAAGATAAAATGATAAATGATAAGTTACAAAATTATATTATAACAAAATCTGAGTCAACATACGCTTGTCCGATCATTTTGTTGAAGAGGAAAGACGGGTCAGATCGGATGTGTGTTTGTTATCGAAAGTTAAATAATCACATAAAGAAAGAAATGTACCCTATGCCAAATATTGAAGAGAGACTCCAAAATGCAACTCGTTATAAATGTTTCACCACCCTTGATTTAAACAGTGGTTATTATCAAGTACCAATTGCTAATAGTTATAGAAAATATACTGCATTTGTAACTACTGACGGACTTTATGAATTCAAACGTATGCCGTTTGGGTTAAAGAATGCGCCAGCAGTGTTTCAACGGTTAATGGCACTTATTAAGGAAAATACGAAACTTGATGATATGATTTATTACATGGATGATATTTTAATTGGTGGTAATTCTAGTAATGAAATGTTTGACAAGTTGGCGAGAGTTTTTAAATCTTTACGTAAATTAAATTTAACACTAAATCTCCAAAAGTGTACGTTTTTTCAAGAATCTGTAGAATTTCTGGGCCACAGATTAACCCCAAACAGAATCAGTCCTGGCAAAATAAAAACATTAGCAATTCAGCAGTTTAAAACTCAGAAAATGTACACGAGGTACGTAAATTTTTAGGTTTAAGTGGTTACTTTAGAAAATTTGTACCATGTTATGCCGTTATAACCGAACCAATGATATTACTTTTGAAAAAAGATGTTCCGTTCGAGTGGCGCGAAGAGCAAGAAAACTCATTTCAGAAAATAAAATACGCGTTAAAGTCACAACCTGTAATGACAACTTATCGAGTTGAACGTGAACATGAAATACACACCGATGCTAGTAGTATCGGTACGGCTGGAGTGCTATTGCAGCAAGAGGAAGACGGCTGGAAATCCGTTATATATTACAGCCGTTCTACTAGTGCTGAAGAACGGAAATATCACTGTTATGAACTGGAAACTTTAGCGGTAGTCGAGACTTTTGAACGTATGAGATATTACGTATACGGTAAAAAAACGCACTTCGAACAGCGATGCAGAAACGAGAATTGATTCCACGAATAGCCAGATGGTGGCTACGAATTCAAGATTTCCAAATAGATATGGAACATAGAGCTGGAGCAAATATCTCGGAAGATGATTACCTTTTCATTATTTAATTGCAGGACGGACCGATAGAGGTACCGCGTTTACTTCTAAGGATTTTAATCGGTACTGTAAGGATTATCACATAAAGCATATTCAGAATGCTGTTCGGACCCCCCGAACAAATGGACACGCTGAGCGTACAACTAGAACGTTGCTTTCAATGCTTAGGACGAAAGTGGATACTGGGATGAAAATTTACGCAACATTCAATGGACAATCAGCACAATGAAAATTATAACTACGCAACAAACTCCACATGAGTTGGTGTATGGGTTCACGCCCCGGGATATTTTGAAAAACAAAATAACGTTAATTCTTCATGATGACCAGAATATTGATGGCTCTGATCTGAATAACCTCCGAGAGATAGCAGCTCAACGAGTGAATCTTGCCAAACAAATAGCTAAGATACGCTTCGATAAGCAGCAAATCCTGCCAGTAAAATATAAAATAAATGATCTTGTTCTGGTTGAAGCCGAAGCAGCAAGTACCGGGGACTCGCGTAAATTAGAGGCAAAGTATAAAGGTCCCTATTTAGTTAGCCAAGTCTTAGATAGCGATCATTATGTTATCACAGATTTACCTGGAACTACGCGAACACGACGACATTACACACGCGTCTATGCTTCCGATAAATTAAAGCCATGGTGTAGCTTTGATGGAAATGATGACGAAGATGCCTCGAGCGATGATGACGAAAATCACTGTAATCGTAGTGAGGTCACTCCGGATGTACAGAAAAGGCAGACTGTTAGAAACACAAACTAAACAAAAACTTTTAAAAATAAAAAAGGGAAAGCTTTTGTTTTAAAAGTCAGAGAAAAAAAAAAGAATAATACATGGGGCATTCCACCGTCACGTACAAACAAATTCAACTATTTTTTAGCACTTATTTTACATACAACTTCTAATTGGTAATTCAGAATTCTATTTTTTTTTTCTTTTATTAATTAAACTGCGTGGTAGTCTTCAATCCTACATCGAACTTGTTTTTAATAATTCAGAAAATATTAAAAATAAATTAATAAAACTTTGTCACAAAATTGTAGTGCTTAAATCCAAATTTCAGCGAATCAGTTGCACATAGAGAAAAGATGTCTAAGAAAGAAATAACAACTAACAACCACTCTTACTTATAATGATAATAAATTTTTAATAAAAAAAAATATTTATAGGTAAAAATTAACTTTTTTATTCAGTCACGTAAGGGACAATTGGCGTCACGTAAGGGACACAGTTGAAAGTATTTTTATAAAATACACAAAAATCAAAAGTTAATTGCAGTTTTGTCCACAGATGAGCTATGTTTTTGCACTGCGCAATATTTTGATTGGCTTTGATGAAATAAAAGTTTGAAATTCCTCTAATGGCATGGTGATTCAGATTCAATTTTTTCTCAGATTTTTGAGGATGGCAAATAAATTACCCGGTTTTTTGAAACTAATTAAGAAGCCAAATAAGCAAAAACTTTATCTGACTGAATGACAATATGTTTGCTTTGGCTTATCATTTTCTCTTATACCAATCTCTTAATATTTTCGCCGATTCCATCTATTACACCTTTTCCGTTAGTTGTAGCAAAATATTTCCAAAAAAAGGGCTTTGCGTACTTTTCGCGCAGCATTAATATTAATTTTACCCAATAGCGGCTTTTAAATTCTGATGCCGAGCCATTGCTCCAAACTTTTTTCACTAAAGGTAAATCTTCATTTTTCGTATTTACTAAATCGAACAGCTTATTTAAAAAATAAAAAACTGCATCTTTGTCTTTAAAATTCGCATACAAGCATATAAGTTAGAGTAAGTGCGGGTAACATGGTATAGACTGGTAGTGTGGTATTGTAAGTTTTTTCTTAAGCTAATAATATAAAAATAACAAAAACAGGCTAAATAAATAAAATAATAATAATAAATAAATAAAGCAATACTTTAATTAATATTGTAAAGTAATTTTGGGAGTCAGTTGCAAGAAATCGTTTTGGTGTGTGATCGACTTTTTCTGCTGGTGAAAAAACACAAGTTTTTTCCTTAAACGGCTTGTCCGCTATGTTGCAAGATGTTTCGAGCTAGCAGGTTGGGATAATTTTCAAGCTTTTTTAAGTACTTGTCCACATAGTTAAGTATTTCGCATTTTACTAGTGGAACTTCTAGATCCTTGTGGATGTTGCTGTTTTTAACATACCAAGGAGCACCAGTTATCATTCTTAGAATTTTGTTTTGACGGCGTTGAATCTTTTCTATGTTGGAGGCGGAAGCAGTGGCCCATAGTTGTATCCCGTAGCACCAAATTTGCTTCAAAATTGAAATGTAGAGCAGAACTTTACAATCAAGACGTAAGTTTTAATTGTGACAACTTTGCATCTATGTGGGGCTTCCATGTGAGGCGGCGATCCAGGGGAATGCCAAGATATTTCGTCTCAATTCGTTGAGGCACCGTATGGTTGATAATAAAAATTGCGGGGCACGTTCCCTTGCGTAAAGTAAAAGTAACGTGGGTGCATTTTTGTTCGTTTATTTTAATACTCCATAAATTTGACCATTTTTCTACTTGGGATACGTGATGCTGCAGTTGTTTTAGAGGCCTCTTTAGGGTCTTTATGAATACTGAGAAAGGCGGTATCATCAGCAAAAGTCGATGTGTGGGTTAAATTGTCTGTGGGCATGTCTGCTTTGTAAAGCAAATAGTAGTTCAATCATACCAAAATCGTCACGAAATTAAAAGTGTGTCAATCTAAAAACATATAGGTATACCACATTACCCGCACTTACTCTATGCTTGCAGCTTAAACAACAGGACACTCGTTTGCGACCATAGTGCGCTTTGAATTTCATTCTGGTATGCACAAGCGAAAGGCATTGCAAAATCAATTTGAAGGATACGTACACCTTCATTAAATTTGTCTGTTTGAAATTCATATACTTGGATTCTTTTTAAATTAACATGTTGCATCACAATATCAACTAAATTAATCAGTTTGTCTTTCAGTTCAACTGAACTTGTTTAATGGGTTGTTAAACGTGATTTATTATCTGAATTTTTTCCCCTTCTTTCCATATGCAGACTTTTGCTTAAGTCTATGGACAGTAATAGTTTTTTGTTATTAGAAAAAAGTCACATTCATTTTTCCAGCACTTAGAATCTATATAAGGATCACATAAAATTTTCAACAACCAGTCGTTACAGTAGTTTTGTTTGTTTTCATGTGTTATAAATTTGCACTGATCTGAAGGAATGTTGTTTATGAGTAGCACGTCTTAAGGTCTAAGACTACAAAATTTTGAAAATTTTATTTCTATATTAGGATTAACATCCGTAAAAATTAAAAAAAAAGCTTCCCGTAAATACATAGTTAAATAATGCTTCTAACGCCTTTCTATAATTCCATTTCCTCAAACCACAACCAAATCATTTGCGCCTGGACAGGTTTTACTATATCTGGACGGTAATAAAAGGCTTTCACATCCTCGTAATACGAGTCGGCATTTGATATGTCCAAGCTTGAACTTTCGGCTAGAGCAATATTCAATTTAAGAGCTAATTCGGTTGCCATCGCTCTTTTTTTTCGTGGCGATTGATGAAGGGCTTTTAGAGCCTTTTGAACAGCTTTAAATAAAGTTTGTTTGGACTTGTAAGGGGATTTTGGTACTAACAGAAGGTTCGTCAATATTTTGACCTTGATTTCTTAATTTGGCCCTTTGAAGGCTTTTTTTATCCCTTTCCTTAACTTGCAAGGCTTTTTAAATCGATTTTTGAAAGAATTCCTCTTTTTCGCTTATAAAGCTCACATATTCTTCTTGATTCACTAGGGCTTAAGGTTGGTTCATCTTTCTTACGCTTTCCGCGAAGTTTCCGCATATGTTAAGTACTGGTGGAAGGTTGTGTTTCAGTCATATTTAGATGAGCCACAAATGTAGTGCAGTGAATTATAAATACTGTTTGTAGATGGCAGAAAGATTTCAGATATCTTAATTTTTTGCGTCACATACAGACACTTTTTATTTTTTTATTTTTTTTTTTTTTGCATTTTTTTTATTACACTGTGTGTAATTTTTTAAGTCATGGAAAAATAACCATATACGGACATCACTACGTGAAAGAAGACCAAAAAAGAAAAGACCCGTGTCTCCCAGTTTTGCCCAAAGTCATGTTATGTTATGGGCCCCCAAAGATTTGGGGCCTTGGTACCATTTTTACAAAAAGTGATAATTTTCTCAGGCTCATATCTTGCAAACGGTTCGGAATTTTAATTTACTCTTTGAGGCAAAGTTGTAGCCCTTTTTATAAAGAACAAAAATTATGAACATAAAAAATTGAAAAAACAATAATTTTAAATCAAAATTGCAAAAAACTTTAAAAAATTCAATTTTTTTTTACCTTTTTCCCCCTGTTCAGGTCCATAGTTAGCAAACCGTTCAAAATTCAAGGAAACAGTCAACTACAAAAATTTACCTAACATCCCAATAAACAACTTTGTGGAACATATGAATGATTCTAAACATCGTTTAGGTAGCGCTTAGGTAGCCGCAAAAGTTAAAAATTTCCCCAAAATGTTTGTACATACATGTAGTTATGAAGCTATCTCTTCCTTACGTTTAATCAAATTGCCTTAATTACATATATTGTATCTGTCTTTCGTGTAATAGAGAACTCTAGTGCATATAAATATGTGTATATGCATGTGAGATAGCCGCAAAAAGTCTTGGAACTTAAACAGGTAGGCAAACATTAAAATTGCTGGAAACCCTAAACAACAAAATACATCATACACAAATCGCAATAATGATCGTTAACGGCCTTTAATTAAATTATGTACATACTTTTTTTATTGCTTTGTTATTACTTTTTAATAATTATTGTTTATACCAACAATAAATTACCTACATATGTACCTACTACCAATTTTTTTAATAAGTGAGGACAATTCAAAATAAAATAGCAATTGGACCAATTTAAAAAGAAGAAATTATTGCACCCAAACTTATCAAGAAATCAACTACAAAAATTTACCTAAGATTTCAGTAAACAGCTCACGCGATCACGCACTGATCGCACGCATCAAGAAATGCAGATCACAATATAAAAGCGACGCGACTCTCACATCGAGGCATTACACAGCGCGACGTCAACGAGATCTCAGCGGTGAAAGTTATAGAGAAAGTTCTACAGCATAATTCGCACACAACATTGGCAACTGACAATTTCAATATGCAGTGTAAAAATATTTATTTCTTTTGCTACATTTGCGGTCATCAAATCAGGAAAAATTATTCCACAAGATTTCAAAAGGAAAAGAATCTTTTAACTAGTGAATTTAAAAGAGCATATAAGTCATTTTTCGACGAAATAGATTTGATCAGTGAAAATTACACACCTAATGCAGTGTGTCGCCAATGCTATAATAATCTCATAGCATGGTTGAATGGAGGCAAACATAGTATGAAATATTGTAAGCCGGTAAACTGGATTGATCGCCCAGGTGATCATGATGCAACCAGTTCTTATGCATGCTTTAATAACCCAAATAGACGTGATGAGAAGAACAAAATTTATAAAGCAACTATAACAGCCACACTACCAGTGCTTGCACCGGAAAATTTTGTATTCCCAAGGCCGCAAACTCCAGATCGTAGGACAAAATTTACAGAAATGACTACAGTAAGGGGTGTTACTAATCGAGATCGATTTGATACCGACTATGAGCCCCAACAGGGAAGAGATGGACCAAAACTAATAACTAATAAAAAATCAAATGGAAAAACGGTACAAAGGCAAAAAATTCGACGCATTGCTTGCAGAGGTAATATCAATTTTATTATTGCATGGTTTGCATTATTTTTGATTTCTTTTCTAATTCATTTCAGGTATGTTGGTGGAGTCACAAGATAACCTTTTATGATGTTAATAAGGTATTTTAAAAACGAAAAGCTAATGATGGAAGACATTCTGGAAGCAACGTGCCTGTGGACACCGTAAGTTCTGAATCAGAGTCAGATTCGGACGACGATTTAGATCCTTAACTTAAGAGAGCGCGATATGCAAGTCCAGGGCCATCAACTTTATAAAAATAATACAAATTTTTTTTTTTTTTGTAATAGACAGCACAGTATCTCAATGTTGAAGAAAATAAAAAACAAATGAAATTCAAAAATTTTCGTAAAATTTTTAACTTTTGCGGCTACCTAAGCGCTACCCAAACGATGTTAAGAATCATTCCTAGGAAGTTTATATGTTCTACAAAGTTGTTTATTGGGATGTTAGGTAAATTTTTGTGGTGGCCTGTTTCCTTGAA
The DNA here is from genome assembly GCA_963583895.1 of Melanophora roralis. Taxonomy (NCBI): domain Eukaryota; kingdom Metazoa; phylum Arthropoda; class Insecta; order Diptera; family Rhinophoridae; genus Melanophora; species Melanophora roralis. The sequence goes on from OY757188.1 coordinate 59,761,753, forward strand.
TTTTGAACGGTTTGCTAACTATGGACCTGAACAGGGGGAAAAAGGTAAAAAAAATTTGAATTTTTTAAAGTTTTTTGCGATTTTGATTTAAAATTATTGTTTTTAAAATTTTTTATGTTCATAATTTTTGTTCTTTATAAAAAGGGCTGCAACTTTGCCTCAGAGAGTAAATTAAAATTCCGAACCGTTTGCAAGATATGAGCCTGAGAAAATTATCACTTTTTGTAAAAATGGTACCAAGGCCCCAAATCTTTGGGGGCCCATAACAAAAAAAGTGCATGACTTTGGGCAAAACTGGGAGACACGGGTCTTTTCTTTTTTGGTCTTCTTTCACGTAGTGATGTCCGTATATGGTTATTTTTTTTCGTGTTGCACTGTGTTATTGAATCTTCGCTTTAGCGAACTAACAATAAGTTTTCAAATCTTAAGACTAAGGAAATAATATTAGTCCAGCCAGTGCCAGACTAAAATTTAAGTTCTCATAATATAAATAGTAATCTTCATCTAAGCGCAATGGTATCCCTCCTTTTCAGACGGGAGTGTCCACTATTCTGCAAGATACTTCGAGCGAGCGGGTTTGGATGTGTTTCCAGCTTATTAAAATACTTGTCCACATATTTCAGGATTTCGCATTTTACAAGTGGAACTTCTAGATCCTTGTGGATGTTGCTGTTTTTGATATACCAAGGAGCACCAGTTATCATTCTTAGAATTTTGTTTTGACGGCGCTGGATTTTTTCGGTGTTAGAGGCGGAAGCAGTACCCCATAATTGTATACCGTAGCACCAAATTGGTTTTAAAATCGAGTTGTAGAGTAGAAGCTTACAATCAAGACGTAGCACAGAGTTTCTACCAATTAGCCAGTGGAATTGAGCAGCTTTAAGTTTCATTTGCGTCAGCTTTGCATCTATATGAGGCTTCCATGTGAGGCGGCGATCCAGGTGTATACCAAGATATTTTGTCTCGGATCGTTGAGGCACCAAATGGTTGTTAATAGTGATTGGAGGGCACGTTTCTTTGCGTAAGGTAAATGTTATGTGAGTACATTTTTGTTCATTTATTTTTATTCCCCATAACCTTGCCCATTTCTCAACTTGGCTTACGTGTTGTTGCAGTTGACTCGAAGCCTCTTTAGGGTCTTTATGAATACTGAGAAAAGCGGTATCATCAGCAAATGTGGACGTGTGCGTAAAACAGTTTGTTGGCATATCTGCTGTGTAAAGCAAGTACAAAATTGGACCTAGTATACTCCCTTGAGGTACACCAGCCCCTATTGGTTGGGAACAACTTATTTGGTTTCCCTCTTTGATCATAAATTGTCTGCCGTTTAAGTATTTTTCTAGCAGGCTTGAAATATTAGCTGGTAGATAGAGTTTTAGTTTGATTAACAGGCCTTCGTGCCATACTTTATCGAATGCTTGAGAGACATCGATAAAAAGCGCGGAGCAATACTTCTTTTCCTCAAAGGCTTTTCTTATAACCTGCACCAGTCTGTGAGTTTGTTCGATTGTACTATGTTGACTTCTAAAACTAAATTGGTGATCTGGGATGCAGTTGTTGTCATTCAGGATCGGACTCAGCTTGTTTTTAAGCAGCTTTTCGAATAGTTTCGCCAAAGTTGGTAACAAACTTATAGGCCTATAAGACTCCACCTTCGAAGGATCTTTACCAGGCTTGGGAATCATCTTTACTAAGGCAACTTTCCATACTGGCGGAAAGTGTTCAAGCCGAATTATGGCATTAAAAACAAAAAGAATAATTCTTTTACCTGTGAAGGGTAGCTCTAAAAGCATTTTGTTGCTTATCTTATCAACGCCAGGAGCTTTTTTATCACGAAAGAAAAACTATTTGCTAAGTGTTTAAGTATAAATTTTTTTTTGTGCCTTGAGACCACCAAAAATTAGCTGTAAACAACAAAAATCAATTTGTTTAGTTGACTTGTCTTACAGTTATTATTAAAAAAACGAAAACGGCGTCACGTGTGGAATATAGAAATTAAGCTTTGCATTGTAATTACTTACTCGGGAACAAAGCACTTTACAACAATGAATATAATACATTTTAATACCGCTCACCACTCCCTTGAACGCAGAAAAGAATATTAGTTCTTATGTGAAAAACAGTATTAGCAGCGACCTCTCAAAAAATGGTGTAAAATGAAAAAGAAAAGCTAAATTTTTTATAGCCCAAAAAAAATAACGGTATTTATGTAAAAAGTGATCTACTCGTCACGATGTGTCAATTTTTTGAGATGAGAACTTAATCTCTCTATGTAGATGCAAAAATATAAAAAAAGTCAATGTTTGTAATATTGTTCAGATTTCCATTTTTTCATGGAATGCTCCAAATACGTTTTTTGTAAAATTGAATTTGAAATATAACATTTTTATAATAAAAAGAGATTTGTCGTATTTCCTTTTACCAGCAAAGACAATGCCAAGATCACTAAAAGATTGAATTGGTTGATGGAAATTATTTTCTTTTGTTTTAAAACTTTTGTTTGCCAAATTTTCTGATTTGGAAGATCTTAATACGCTAATTATTTTCATGGGTCCTAATTTTTTGCAGTAACAAAAACTGTCTTTTTCTTTTTTTGGATTTACACTGAACTTTCCTATTTTTTAAAACCTTCCTAATATCTTGTATGATCCCTTGTCTTTCATCTAGCCTAAGAAATAACTGCTTCAAAATCTTGTTTGGCTTCTTTAAAATATTTTTAATATATTGCATATAATTTTCGAACTTATACGCTGAAAAAGAATCTAGTGGCCCATATTGTTTAACGCAATCCGCTAAATGTAGTAATCCTTGGACATTGAAACTTACAAGCTCATCACCATATAATTTACCGAAAAAAATTAGAAAATCTTCTAAAATATTTTGAGAAATCTCTACCGCTTTTGTGTTTAACCTGTCACTTGCCAAAAGCCTAATACCACTATGCAACAAGCAAAAATGATAAAATTGATCACTACTAATATTATCTTTGAGAATAAACGTTCCTGTCTAAAGCAGAAATTGCCTATATTCAGTCGACTTCCAATTGCTTAACTCATCGAGACTTCAGCAACAAAACCAATTTTTTTTTATTAATACTTTCAATATTCCCTCTATGAATAAAGAGCTTAAGCAATTTCTTTTTAACCACTAAGTCGACCAAATGCATACAATCTAAGGGAAACAGCGAAACCATTCCAAAACCTGTTTCCTCCAAAATGCTTCCATTAACTTTAAATTCTTCTATATGATGGGAAGGACTTAATCTTGAACCAAATGTCAAGTCCGTTCTTAAGAGACCTACTTCTTTAGAAAAGCAAACTCTTCTCTCCCTTTATAATCCTACTTGACAACATTTGGGGCAACCGTGTTACCATTATGGGACACAACACTTGTTACAAAAGCCCTAGATGGAGCATCATAAACAAACAAACGGGCCTTAAAACGCAATATCTTTTGGTCGGGACCTACTCTAACACCACTTTCTTGAAGAACCTTCACTTCAGCACAAAAATCAGCCACAAAACTATTTAAATGTTTTGGCTTCTTAAATCCTGAGAAACAACCGTTTAAAAAAGGACTAGTGTCAGCAAAACCTACAACTGCTCCAACGATGGGCCACAACACTCTATTGTAACTTTTAAAAAGCTTAAGTCCATCGATGCCGACTTCAATTGAGACTTCGTCCTCTCTACGTAAGAAACCAAAGGGTTCTGAAAGAAAATATTTTAGAATCCCTAAGTACGAAAATTCTCCTTCAGAAATGGTCGAAATATTAATCTTATTCCTGCTCGTACAAAGGACAAAGGTAAATCTTTCATTCCTAATCTGTTTAACGTATGCAATAACTGTTCTTAAGCATTTTGGGAAATCTTGTTCCTTACTGCACATGATTTTAGCTCCTCACATTTTGTTTTCCTATCAATATTTCCTGAGGGAATTAAACTTGCTTCTTCTGGCTCAGCTAAAAACTCACCAGAACAACCTGCTAATGTGGATGATGCTGATTCAGTTTTACTGTCACTTTCTAAAAACTCATCTCACCGACATTCAACCCCTAACAGACCTGCTGACGTTAATGGCACTGCATCAGAAAAATTGCTTTCTTTCATCTTTTGTAACTGATATTTTTCACTCTCTGCTTAACTTTTATATTATTTTATATCGACCTCGAATGATCTTTTTTGTCTTGAAAGACAGTTTTGAAAATTTCTTTTCTTCATTTTTTGTTTTACTTTTTTGTTTCTTTTTTAATTTTTAGCTTTCTTGTTTGTTTTTTAGTTTTTTGTCACTGTTTTAATTTTATTTTAATTTTTTTTTTTTTTGACAAGTTTTATTTTACTTTTAGCTTTCTTGTTTGTTTTTTAATTTTTCGCCACTGTTTTTATTTTATTTTAGTTTTTTTTTTCCACAAAAGTTTAATTTTAGTTTTAGCTTTTTTGTTAGTTTTTTAATTTTTCGCCGCTGTTTTTATTTTATTTCAGTTTTTTTCCTACACAGGTTCTATTTTAGTTTTGTTTTTTATATATAATTTATTTGTGAAAAAACCTTAGTCAAGTTAGAGGTCATTATTTATTTTTCTTATTATTATTTTTATTCAATATTTCGCTATCCTTCGGATAGCATCTTCAGGAATCTATTAAACAAATGTAACAAAAAATTATATATTAAAACACTGTCTTACATTAAAATAACACAAACAAAAGCTTACATGAACAATAATAGTCAAAATAATAAATAAACAAACAAACTAAAAGCTTATACAGTTTTTATTTTACTAATATTTAATCTTTGTTTTGTTTGTAATATGTCTGTAGCTTTGAGCGCAATTTTCAGTGTCGCTCTTATAGTTCATTCTCTTAGTTTTTGGTATGTTAATTATATGTAGCATTTCCAGTGTGTACCGTTTATTGTGCTTCTCTTCTCTTTGTAATATCTCCACATTGTCAAAGTTCGGTGTATGATTTTTTTCTGCACAGTGGGCTGATAAGGCTGTTTTTTGTGTCAAATTTTTATTTCTGTTTTTAATGTCCGATCTATGATCTGCCATTCTTGTTTTAAGTTTGTTCTTGGTTGTGCCAACGTAAACCTCATTACACTTGTTGTTGTTGTTTCCTAAGCGACTAATTTTGTATACCACGTTAAATCTTTCCATTTTGTCTACCTTGCCCATGGTGTTGGTGAAAAGTGTCCGTAAAGTATTTTTTGATGTCGAAGCTAACTTAAATTTTTCTTTGTTGTAAATTTCTGAATTTTCTATTCTTTCCGATATTCCTGGTACGTATATCATTGATTTGTATACAGTAGGAGGTGCCTGGTTTTGTTCTGCATTCTTCTTCTTGTTCGTATTTAATAGGCTCATTATTATTTTGTCCGGAAATGAATTTCGGGCTGTGTTCATAACTACCCGTTTTGGTTGGCATGAAAAATAATTAATTATCCTTCCAGATGGTGAGGGTTTCTGGTACCAATCCACTGTAACCTTATTACCCATTCTTATTAACATCGTATCTAAATATGACAAACGTCCGTTCTCTTCTGGAAGGATAATTAACTATTTTTCATGCCAACCAAAGCTACAGACATATTACAAACAAAACAAAGATTAAATATTAGTAAAATAAAAACTGTATAAGCTTTTAGTTTGTTTGTTTATTCATTATTTTGAATATTGTTGTTCATGTAAGCTTTTGTTTGTGTTATTTTAATGTAAAAGACAGTGTTTTAATATATACTTTTTTGTTACAATTGTTTAATAGATTCCTGAAGATGCTATCCGAAGGATAGCGAAATATTGAAAAAAAATAATAATAAGAAAAATAAATAATGACCTCAAGCTTGAATAAAGTTTTTTCATAATTACAACACAAAGGTCGACACACAAAAACTGTTAAATAATTATAATTTATTTGTTTCTTTTTTTTAATAACTTTTTTAAATTAAAACACACAAAAACTTCTTGAAATTTAATTGTTTTGATAATTTTTAGTTGTGGGAGATTCACAAATTTTAAAACTACATAGAATTACTCAAAAAATTCAACCATGCAACTTACCAGCTGCTACAAAACTCTTTTTTCCAAAAAATATGGTGCAAAAAATCACATTAAAAACAAAATTCCGAATTCCTAAAAAATAGCATTAAAGGCAAATAGTATTGTGGAATACGGTAACTAATGGCAGCGCTGGCATAAATAATTTCATATAAAATTGTCATCAATATGTTAGTAAACTATTTGTCAATGTGTTAGTATACATCAGTCATTTCATGTAGGTTAGCTATAATTGTTGCATTATTATTCTTTTTTAAATTTTATTGCAGTTTTTGTAAAAGTTTGCACTCGTGAGGCAGTGCAGTAATGCATTTACGAACAGGTTCAGTTTTTCGAGAATTTGCAATCAATTTGAACCATTAAAACTTCTACCCGTTTAGAAATTAGAACCAGCAAATTCAATGTATTAGAAGCTCTTAAATTAAGGCCTGTGGTTCTTTTTTCTGGAAGTTTTTTATATATCCATTTTTTTATTTTTTCTTTTTTTTTTACGACACAACAAATCCTTTACCCAACCCATATAATCATTCATATATTCCAAATAAATAAGCCTAATTTTATTAACTTTTAAAAATTTTGCAAAAGTGTGTCTTAAATATAAATAGTAATTTGAAAATAAATTGTTAAAAAAGGTTTAAAATTGTAATCTCTTAGATTTGTTGCAACAGCTGAATGCAATTCCCTTCACGAAGGACGCCAACTAGTACACACAATTCTACCGATCAACATTGAAACTTTGTTTAATTTGCTCTTTTCAAAGTCAAAATTCTTTCTTGATTTTCATGCGATGCGCAAATCAACGGATTTAGTGTTTGGTGAATGGATAACAAATAAACATGGAGAAAGATCGCGTATCTTTAATGTGACCGTACAATTGGCAGCATCAGTTGGTCCAAAAATTTCCAAGGTATAATTTCAGAAATATCTTTTTAATTCCTTTCAAGACATACATATGTAAATAGACAACTGTTTCAAGGTAACGGAATTTCAAGTTATGCGAGATTGCAGTAAACCTGGTGAACTATATTCCATTGATGTAAATAATGTTAATGCTGGCATTCCATATGCAGATAGTTTTAGCGTTTTAGTTCATTACTGTCTTGTCAAGTAAGTTACCAAAATTTTATTTATCATTTTTGACATAACAGATTTATTTTTAAAAGGACTATAGACGATCATACAATGCTTTCGGTGCATGCACAAATTAAATATAAAAAATCAATCTGGGGCGTTGTTAAGGGTTTTATAGAGAAAAACACTTGGGCTGGCTTAGACGATTTTTACACATCGTTATTGCACTCATTACAAAGTGAAACCTGTATCCCACCAGCTAGGGGCAAAGGAAGACGTCCACGCAGAGGTAAGCATTAACATACAAGTTCGTTATGTTTTATTTTTGTTTTCCTACATATTTTTTATTAAATCTTTATGATGGTGAACTAACAATAGATATCCAAATCCCAAAAGTATACAATTTATATTAACAACACTTTTTTAAAAAATATTAGTTAGGATTTAATCCAATATTTCTTGTTTATTTATAGGGTTTGTTGTTGATTAAGTTTGTCTATATGCATTTCATTGGTTCTTACAGCAAATCATTAGTAGACTTCAACCCAAATTCTTTAAAAACTCATGAATATTTTCTGTCTTTATATAATAACCTCAATAAACAAAATAAGAATTACTATAAGTAAACCAAAACGTTCAAGTTTTTTAAGAATCCAACAAACCAATATTCGCTATTCGCTTGTTTTGATTTTCTTTTTCCCCTTACATTTGAATAACCATTGGTTATTACTAAATGTATTATAAGGGCTACCGAAAACAAAACCTTGTTGTTTAACAACACTTTTTTAAAGAAATATTAGTTAGGATTTAATCCCATATTTCTTGTTTATTTATAGGGTTTGTTGTTGGTTAAGTTTGTCTATATGCATTTCATTGGTTCTTACACCAAATCATCAGTAGACTTCAACCCAAATTCTTAAAAAACTCATGAATATTTTCTGTCTTTATATAATAACCTCAATAAACAAAATGAGAATTACTATAAGCAAACCAAAACGTTCAAGTTTTTTTAAGAATCCAACAAACCAATATTCGCTATTCGCTTGTTATGATTTTCTTTTTCCCCTTACAGTTGAATAACCATTGGTTATTACTAAATGTATTATAAGGGACACCGAAAACAAAACCTTGTTGTTTAAGAACACTTTTTTCATAGTAATTCTCATTTTGTTAATTGATGTTATTATATAAAGACAAAATATTCATGAGTTTTTTAAGAATTTGGGTTGAAGTCTACTGATGATTTGGTGTAAGAACCAATGAAATGCATATGGACAAACTTAACCAGCAACAACCCCTATAAATAAACAAGAAATATTGGATTAAATCCTAACTAATATTTTTTAAAAAAGTGTTGTTAAACAACAAGGTTTTGTTTTCGGTAGCCCTTATAATACATTTAGTAATAACTAATGGTTATTTAAATGTAAGGGGAAAAAGAAAATCAAAACAAGCGAATAGCGAATATTGGTTTGTTGAATTCTTTAAAAAACTTGAACGTTTTGGTTTGCTTATAGTAATTCTCATTTTGTTTATTGAGGTTATTATATAAAGACAGAAAATATTCATGAGTTTTTTAAGAATTTGGGTTGAAGTCTACTGATGATTTGGTGTAAGAACCAATGAAATGCATATAGACAAACTTAACCAACAACAAACCCTATAAATAATTTATATTAATCTATCCAGTACCAGACTGACTTTTAAGTTTTCAAAATCAAGTTAATTAACTCCAATGGTTTCATCTAAGTGGAATAGTATTCCTTTTTTCAAACATGTGTGCTCACAATGCTGTAAGATGTTTCTAGAGAGCGGATTTTGATGTGATTATAGCTTATTTAAATACTTGCCCACATAGTTTAGAATTTCTCATTTAACTAGTGGAACTTATAAGTGATTGTGGGTGCTGCTGTGCCGGTGGAAAGGGGCACCAGTTATCATTCGAAGGATTTCGTTTTATCGTTGTTAGAGACGGGATGGAGGCAGGGCCCCATAATTGTACACAGTATCACCAAATTGGTTTCTAAATCGAGCTGTAAAGCAGAAGTTTACAATCGAGACGAAGCATAGAGTTTCTACTAATTAGCCTATGAATTTGTTCAGTTTTAGGTTTTATTTGTGTCAAGTTCGCACCTATATGTGACTTTCACGAAAGGCGACGATCCAACTGAATGCCAAGGTATTTCGCATGAAGGTGTTGAGGCACTATCTGACTATTAATAACAATTAAGCAGCACGTTTCTTTGCATAAAGTAAAAGCTATGTACTATGTGGGTGCTGTATACATCTCTTGTAAGACCAATTTTAGAATATGGGTCCGTAATTTGGATTTCGTCGTTATAAATTTACACTAAAAACATTAAAGCAGTTCAAAAAAAGTTCCTGCTATTCTGTCTTAGAGATCTTCAGTTTAACCTGTTAAATATGCCGCAATAGACTTGCTCTTATACAGCTGCCAACACTCAAAAGTCGTAGGACAATAATAAATGTTACGTTTGTATATAAATTAGTAAATGGAAACATTTGTTCTGACTTTCTGTTGTTTAATACCACTTTAATGTTCCATCTCGGCCTACCGTAATTTTTGTTGATTGTCAGTTAAAGTATTTAGAATAAACTATGCAAATTCTGATCCGTTTTTAAGAATATGTACAGAGCTCAACAAATTGTATAATCATATTAATTTTTCTTTACATATTAACATACTAAAAAGTAAAATTATTTTGTTATTAAATTGCTTAATAATGTTTTTATATAGATTTATAGTCTGTAAGGATCTTGTATCTATAGACCTAGTATTAAATAAATAAATTAACTTTTAGCTACCTAACTTTTCCCATTTTTGTAATAAGTACGTTTTTGTATTTCTATTAAATTGTTTTTATTTAAAATAAAAAGTTTTTGGATAGCTATTGACTTTAATCCTGCAAAAAGTAATTTTGTTATAATATTTGTGGTTCGAAAATAACTTGCCTTGATCAGATGACTGGGTGTACAAAAACACCATTGTGAAGGATATATAAAATTAGGCACAGCCATATGTAGCGCTCTTACTTGTTTCTAGTACTTTTTTGAATGTAAGAATATAGAATTAAGTACTATTAATCCATATAGAGCTCGAGGGCCAACTAAGTAGACAAATAGTACTTTCTGTATAGTTTTGGTCGTTTTTGAATGTTTTGAGATTATTAGTTTAGAAATATAAAATATGGGAGTTTTGACCTGTGTAGAGGCCCAAAAGTTAGCAAACGAAACTTTTTTATTCATTTTTTTTGTCCTTTTTGAGAAATTTAAAATTTGGGGCTATTGACCCAAAAATAAAGGGATATTTAACCGTCATTCAAACCGAAATTCGACTAAGTGAAGAAAAAGTACTTTTTTCATATTTCTGGTACTTTTTTTTAAATTATGGAATATTAATTTAGTCGGAAATTCAAAAAGGAGGACTGTTTTCCTCTTAATATGTAAGGAAAATATATAAACCAAAAAATTAAAAACGGGTATTAAATTTTCTTGTATTAAAATCGATTTATTGTGTCTTTTCTTCACAGCGGGGTTTGTACGTACCATACAGTTCGGGGTTTTCGAAAGGAATAATAATAATAACAATTATAAATAATAAAAAAGAGATTTCAAGTAGATACATACAATAAATATATAGAAAATTTAGCGAAGCATCAAAAGGATGGTTTACACTTTGCACGTAAGCATCCCGCCCCCTTGTAGTAGTGCAACAAAAAGGGCTCAAAATCTCGCGGGAGTTAACGTCACTCGCACACACACACAAAACAACCCTCTTTGTTTAAACTATAAATATGTATAAGTAGAAACATAATGTATATAGGTAAGGAAAATAACAATTACATTGATAAGGACTCAAACATGTTTCTGCATGAAACATCTCTACCTATAAATAAGACATTTATGATAAGAACCTTTGTGAACAAATAAATACAAAAACATAGAGATAAGAATTATGTTAAGATATAAATTGTAAACAATTAAAATTAAGAAAAACACATTAAATTAAGATAATACTAATCTACATAAAAGTTGTAAACCACCAATAGATAAAAAAGGTTCATTCTTTGTATAAACAAAGAAACACTATCAATAATTTCTAGTATTTAAACAACTAACTTAGACATCACTAGGCAATTAAAAATAGATATTCAAGACGCATAGACGTCGCAGCAATTTTAATTCAAATAGAGTTAAAATATATGTATATTCAAGACGCATAGACGTCGAAGTATTTTTTAATTCAAATTAAGTTAAGAGAATTTATAAATAAAGAAAAAGACTCATAGTAGTCCAAAAAATTATATTTTTTATTCTCTTCCAACTACAAAACATTAATTGGCGATCCTGCCAGGAGAATAATTAAACTTATTCTTCAGCGAGGCGGACCATCTGAATCCTTATCACAGTAAGGACACGAAGTTTAAACTAAAAACGACTAAGTAAACCTTCATAGAAGGATAGTACAAGAAACTGTTTATAATAAACAAATGTACATTTTTAAGAAATCAAAGCGTGGAACAACATTCGACTTAAACAGACAATTAGAAGAAATTACTAAAGAAACTACTGAAGAAACCCCAATATCTACAATGGCACAAAATTTTGATTTAAGTCTACTAGTACAACAAATGGCAGCCCTACAAGCCACCATTGAGAACATGCGAACTGAACATCAAAGGCAAGTTCAGAATTTGGAAGAACAAATTAGGCAAGTACAACATGTAGAAATCATCCCAGAAAATCAAAGGGTTACAATAGAACCTAGAATCACAAACGAAAATCAGGTGAAACTAGACGTTTTTAAATCGTTACCTACCTTTGATGGTAACATAAACAACTACAGGATATGGAGAGAAGACGCAACACGAATGATGGAGACCATATCCAATCTCAGCAACCAACCAATTTACGCCCAGGCACTGCAGATCATAAAAACAAAAATACAAGGAAGCGCAGCACAGTTACTAGCCAACCACGGCACAATATTTAATTTTTACGCCATCCGTGATAGACTTGACAAAGCATACGCGGATACTCGACCACTATATGTTCTCCAAGACGAAATGAAGAACTGCAGTCAAGGACGACGAAAAAACTTTTTCGGAGTTCTATGATGAAATAAATAAACATCTAAATCTAATAATTTCAAAAATTTCAATGTCGGGTCATATGGAAGCTGTAACCAGAGCCATGACATCTCAAGCAGAAGAAGATTCAGTTCGAGTCTTCATAGCCGGAGTAAATAACACTTTCATTCAGTCGACCCTATACGGAAATGCACCTCACGATCTAGAGCATGCATACACTATAGCAAGGACAATAGAACATGACAACCGGCATCAGAATTAAAGGTTGGTTCATGAAGGTAAATTCAACAGACCATTCGGCAATGAACAACGTCATCAGCATCAGCAAAGACAGCAATTACAACCAAGGACGGAGTTTAGACCGAGGCAGCCTTTCAACAGTTTTCAATCAAAACCAATAGAAAGAAATCAACAATATCAATCACCAAGATATAACAACCACCAACCGCGACCGGAACCAATGGACATCAGTTCTGGAAACACGATTCATCGTCAACCAACACGCTTCAATCCCTTCAATCAGCAACCATGGAAAAGAGATAGAGAGCCGAGCGGAAATTACCAAACCAACAAACAAATGAGGAACAACAACATCATCACCAGAGAAGATGACAACAGCAGCACTATAGTGGAAACAGGTACTGTTAATAAGTTAGTAGTTAAGCATTTAAACTAATAGACGGGTTGCCCCACATACTAATGAATGACAATGAAAAAACATATAATGTACTGATAGATACTGGAGCAACCCATAATTACGTAAAAAAATCCTTAAAGTTTAATGTAATCGAGAAAGTAAAACCTATGGAGGTTATTTCAATGCATGGAACTTCAATAGTAAACACTAAACAAAGAATTAAATTCCTCGGTGAGGATATAGATTTTTTTGAATTAGATAATATAACAGGATCAGATTTAATATTAGGACTACAGGGTATAATTTCATTAAATGCCTTAATAGATATAAGAAATATGACTCTGACAGTGGAAAGGAGAAAAGAAAATAATAGAATAAACTATACAATAAGTAATGACATGTATAAAGAAAGAATTAACAAGTTAATGAAAGAAAACAATGGCATAGGACCGTTACCTTTCACGACAACAATTGAAGCCACAATAAGAACAAAAACAGAAGACCCCATCTGGACGAAGCAATACCCATATCCCATAGCGGATAATGACTTCGTAAATAAGGAAATAAGAAGACTTATAGAGGACGGAATCATCCAAAGAAGTAACAGCCCCTACAATTCCCCGATATGGACTGTCCCAAAAAAAGGCTTGGACGAAGATGGACGACCTAGGAAAAGAATGGTGATAGATTACCAGAAATTGAACTCCCATACAATTACCGACAGATATATCATACCTGACGTAAACATGACAATACAGAATTTAGGAAAAGCAAAATATTTTACGACATTAGATTTAGAGTCAGGTTTTCACCAAATTAAAATAAGAGAGGAAGATAGAGAAAAAACTGCTTTTTGTGTAAACGGTGGTAAATACGAATTCATACGTATGCCATTTGGTTTGAAAAACGCACCATCCATATTCCAAAGGTGTGTCGACGACATCCTAAGAGAATACATTGGAAAATTCGCATATGTGTACATAGACGACGTTTTGATCTACTCCTCATCACCAGAAGAACATATGAAACACATAGAGATCATTTTCAATGCATTAAATAAAGCAACACTAAAAGTATCCGACGAAAAATCAAAATTCTTTCTAACAGAAGTTAAATATTTAGGTCACATAATTAAACACAATAAAATCGCCACTAATCCGGAAAAGGTAGAAGCAATCGAAAAATACCCCCTCCCTCAAACACTAAAAGAATTAAGAGGATTCCTGGGTATGACAGGATATTACAGGAAATTTGTACAAGGATATGCTGGTATAGCCAAGCCCTTAACAATTCATTTACGAGGAGACAACGGACAAATAGGTAAAGGCAAAAGTGCAAAAACAAAAATTGAACTAGACAACGCCGCTATACAGGCATTTAACAAATTAAAACAGTGTTTAAAAGACCAGGTTGAACTTTTCCAACCAAATTACGACAAACCATTCGAGCTTACCACAGATGCATCTATTGGAGCAGTGCTTAGCCAAATGAAAAAGCCAATATTTTTTCTTAGTAGAACACTTAGTAAAACGGAGGAAAATTACTCCACCAACGAAAAAGAATTATTAGCCATCATTTGGGCATTACAAAAACTAAGGAATTATGTCTATGGAACAACAGACCTTACCATTTATACCGACTACCAATCCCTAACACACGCCATTTCTGAAAAAAACCCCAACCCAAAACTTAAACGTTGGAAAGCTATTATTGAAGACTTTGGAGCAAAACTGGTATACAAACCAGGGCACCAAAATGTAGTAGCTGACGCTCTGTCAAGACAATGTATAAATACATCATCAATTGATACAGCTCACTCAGCCGAAAGCTCTTATAGAGAAATCATTAAACAGGTAAAACAACCTTTCAATGCATATGCCGTCCAAATTGAACTCGTCCCAAATAAAAGAATCAACGAAACACGAACCCGTACAATATTTTCAAATAGAATAAGGCACACAATCAACTTTACAAATGAACAAAATCTGATCACAGAACTGAAAAAGATATTACATCCAAACAAAAAAACTGCTATACACACCACGAGAGAAAATATCTATACACTCAGCCCTATTATAAAAAACACTTTCAATACTGCAAACTTTGTGTATACACCAACAAAATTAATCGACGTTCGTGAAGAAGAAAAACAAACTGAAATAGTAAAGGAAATACATAATAGAGCACATAGAGGTTACAAGAATAACGTTCAAGAGATACTTGAAAAGCATTACTGGCCTGAAATAAAACAACAATGTAAGGCATTTAACAAAAGGTGTACACCTTGCCTATACGGTAAATATGAAAGGAACCCCACAAGAGAACCAGTAGGAGAATCTGACATACCAACAGAACCAGGAAAATACATACATATGGACATTTACTTTAATGATAAAAAAACATTTTTAGTCGCCATCGATAAATTCTCAAAATATATTACCCTCAGAGAAATAGATTCAAGAGAACGTATGTCTGAGAAAATAGAAGAAGTTATCACAAATAATTATCCGACCTGCACACGATTAATGACAGATAACGAAAACTGTTTAAATACGCCAGCAGTAAAAATGATGTGTGAAAAATATGCAATAAAAAAAATAGAAACTCCAGTCTATAGATCAACTTCTAACGGACAAGTCGAACGCGCTCACAGCACAATCTCCGAGTTAGCTAGAATATTTAAAATACAAAATGAAACAACAATAACCGAAGAAATATATAAAACAATAAGAGAATTAAATAACACCATACACACAGTTACAGGACAAAAACCAGTTGACATTTTGTTTAACAAGATTAATTATAATAAAAAAGACATATATGAGAAATTAAAAAGTGCATCCGAAAAAACTCTTGAAAGATTGAATCAAGGTACAAAACACCGAACATTTTCACCAAATGAACAAATATTAGTTAAAATAAAAGGAGTAAGGAAAAAGAAAGACGCCAGATATATTAAATACATTGTGAAAGAAGACCGTGAGGACACTGTCTTAACTACAAGGGGGAAAATTGTACATAAGGACAACATTAAAAATTATACCATTAATCATAATGATCGTATACCTGATATTACTCGCAGTGGTCACATCAGAAATCAAGGGAGACACAGAAATTAAAAACTTAAATGGACAAAAATACATTCTAACCAGAACTGATGATGTTCTGATATACGACGAATATTCATTCCTCTTCCACGTGACTAATCTGACAAAAATAATCACACCATACAGGCAAATTGTTATAGGAAAAC
Organism: Melanophora roralis; assembly: GCA_963583895.1. Taxonomy (NCBI): domain Eukaryota; kingdom Metazoa; phylum Arthropoda; class Insecta; order Diptera; family Rhinophoridae; genus Melanophora; species Melanophora roralis. The sequence goes on from OY757188.1 coordinate 59,777,874, forward strand.
AAAATTTTACTGCCCAAGAAATGATCTTGATGAAGAAAATTGAAATGATAGCAGATCAGCTTAATTCACATAAAAGACACACAAGATCTTTAAATTTTTTAGGTTCAGCTTTAAAATTCATAACAGGAAATCCAGTCCACGATGACTTCATTAAAATGGAGACAGCTATAAACACATTAATAAACAACAACGAAAAACAGCATATAATCAACTCAAGATTCGAAAAAATAATTGATACTTTAAGTGGCCATACATTAGAGAATCACCTTATCATCGAACAAGTACATGATCAACTTTTGTTACTAGTTAGAACAATTAACGCCGCAAAAAATAATGCATATCTAACCGAATCCTTAAGCCTGGCAGACATACAGGAAATAATACAACACGAACTAATATCAGTGCCAATAATAAACGTACTAGAATATGCAGACATACACATAGCTGGAACAGGAGACTTATTTATAGCCATTTACAAATATCCCATTCTAAAAGAACAATGTAAATTATTTAAGGTTACGCCTATAAGCTTTAAACATGGAAAAGTCCAAACATATGAACATATTTCCGAATGCGATAGGAAATACATCAGAGTAAAACTTTGCAAGAATTTTTTGGGAAGAAATATCTGTAGAGTAAACAATGAAACAGACTCGTGTATATTACCTCTTCTCAACAACAGGAACAGTAAGTGCACTGTCATACAAGAATATAATGATGACCTATTGGAAATTGACGAAGGTTTCATACTATTAGATGGAAACCACGCAGTTAACAATATTACCACTACTGGTACAACCTTAGTTACATACATATACAGATCAGGTCACAATAGACAATAAAATATACAGGAATATCCACGACCGAATAATTGAAGCAATTAATACTAAACATGATGAAGACTTCGAAATAGCAAAAATTCTAAAATCACACCGCCATAATGCATTTAATAATATAGACTCATTGAAACAATTAATAATACCATATGAACAACATCCTATAAGATCAGTTTTTTATACATTCGTATCTATCATGACAATAATTAGCTTAGTCATTATCGGACTGAAAATTTATAAATACATACTACAATATAAACAAAGACGAACAGAAGAACTCTTTAGAATTTATTATCAACAACAGGTAGACAAATTAATAATAGATCGGAACGCTCTTGTTTAAGCAGGGGGAGAGTTAACGTCACTCGCACACACACACAAAACAACCCTCTTTGTTTAAACTATAAATATGTATAAGTAGAAACATAATGTATATAGGTAAGGAAAATAACAATTACATTGATAAACATGTTTCTGCATGAAACATCTCTACCTATAAATAAGACATTTATGATAAGAACCTTTGTGAACAAATAAATACAAAAACATAGAGATAAGAATTATGTTAAGATATAAATTGTAAACAATTAAAATTAAGAAAAACACATTAAATTAAGATAATACTAATCTACATAAAAGTTGTAAACCACCAATAGATAAAAAAAGGTTCATTCTTTGTATAAACAAAGAAACACTATCAATAATTTCTAGTATTTAAACAACTAACTTAGACATCACTAGGCAATTAAAAATAGATATTCAAGACGCATAGACGTCGCAGCAATTTTAATTCAAATAGAGTTAAAATATATGTATATTCAAGACGCATAGACGTCGAAGTATTTTTTAATTCAAATTAAGTTAAGAGAATTTATAAATAAAGAAAAAGACTCATAGTAGTCCAAAAATTTATATTTTTTATTCTCTTCCAACTACAAAACATTAATTCGGGTTGTAATAAAAAAAAATCAATAGCAAAAAAAAAGTAAGAGAAAAAAAAGTAAACATTGTTTTCAAAACAAAATTCAGGTTTATATGTTTAATAATTAAAATAAGAAAAAGTATTAAGATATAATAAATATATATTAAACAATTTGACCAGACATGACATTGATGACTTTGGTCGCCGGGGTCGTGGTTGATCTATGTTGCTGCTGGCGATTACGTAATAATTGTTGATGCTGCTGGGGTTGCTGTTGATATTGTTGGCTACATTGATGTGGGCATTTTCCTTTTTATTATTGCTTCGCTTTTTGCTTTTACGTTTATGGCGAGTAGACACTTGGGAAGTATGTGTTCGGGATGAAGCCGTTGACGCCCCACATAGAGGTATTTGCCAATCTAGCCAGACATTAAGCCAAAGTGGAAATTTAAGAAATGTAAAAATTATTTAACTTTTTTTTTATTTTTGTTTTAAGTTTTATCTTTAAAAAAATTCCTTCGAAATTAAAAAAAAGAGGTTTTTTTGTTCACTTTTTGAGTAAAAAAAATAAAATCAAAAGGTTTTTGAAAGTGATGGCAGTAATTATCCTAAAAATCTTATTCATCACAATAAATCCTGAAATCTCTACTTTCAGAGGAAAAAAAACGTTTCGTAAGAAACTTTTTTGTGGGTCATAAAAAATAAATAATTATTTGTCAAAGCTTTTTAATGGGTTAAATTGGGTTTTATACTGACATTGCATGTATAAAAAGGAATGTGCGAGGCAGTAGTTTTTATCCACCCCTAAACTGGTAATGTATACCTGTGCGACAGCTTTCTTAATGACGCAATTTTATGCAACAAAATAATTGTATCTGCCTTAAAAACCTTTGAAAATTGGTAAAACAAAATTATTCTTTAAAAAGAAACATATCACATAACACATAAAACATAACACATTATGGTTATAGCATGAAATTGTTTTCAGAACCCTTTTGAAACTACGAGAGTAAAATGGAAAAAGTTTGTACAGCATTAGAGTTATTACAAATAGTAAGGAAATGTAAAGATAAACATGTTAAAGAGAAATTGCGATTTTGAGGTAGAAAATATTGTGAACTTTTTTAAAATGATAAGGAGATGGCGGCATGTCAGCGGTGAAACAGTGTTTATACAGTTTCAGAAAATTTTTTAATATACTATGTACAAGATTTTAATACATGGATCAATTGCCTATTGGGCTGTTATCAGAAATCATTTTCGGACTAACAGGCAGAATTTTGCAAGAAAGTTTTCAAGAGTTCAGTGTAACGTAGATATTATTAATAGACTTTTGCTCAATTCTGACCCACTGATGACTAGCATAAGACCAACTCCAAAAAAGAAGCCATTACCCTTTATGAAATGCTTTCCCCTGTACTTGATTTTTAAGGCGATTCAGAAGAGGTCTTTGAAAATATAGTGCAAAAAGATATTTTTTTAATTAAATTAGTTTGTGTTTTCATACTTTAAATTACTGGTTACTTCTGTAAATAAGTTATTGTTATATATAAATTACTTATTTTCAGATAAATTTAATACATCAAATTACAAAAAAAGCAACAAACAAGCTTAAAAATAAATTGTTTTGTGAAAATTAGCAAAATATATAAAAAAAAAATGTATTTGTTACAGGGCCGTTTCGGGGGTGGGGTTTGGGGATATTGCGCCCCTACCCATAAAAGCTGTCTAAGTGTAGATTGTTTTTAGCTTTCTCATACGTTTAAAGTTGCATTTGCCTAACAATAGTATTGAAAACTTAAGGGAAACTTTTTCCCCCTTGGTCCGATTTTTATTATTTTTAATCCTTAAATGCCTATGGCTACAACACATGCCAAGTTTCATCAATCTAGGAGCACTCAGTAATTTTTAAGAAGATTTATTGTAAAAAATAAAAAGTGAAGTCTGGCTAGAATGGCAAAATACCCCTATGTGCGCCCACTCCCGGTTCTTTATCGGTTTTCTGTAGCGGTGAAGGAGAGTATGATGTTCTAAAACACACTCCATGCATCTCTCGCAGCTCGTTCCCTTGTCTCTCATGTGCGAGTGGGCCAGGTATTTAAAACAATTATTGAACCTCTTGACGGTTTCCCACCGCTCCCCCACCAACATTTTCCGAAATTTGATGCATTTTCGCAGTGCGTGTTCACTTTTGCACAAGCGGCAATCACGCAAATTCTCGTCGCGCGCAGTTTTTGGGTCGACGATAGATTCCGGAACATCAACTGGTGTACGGGGGGCTTCTGACCGACGCGAAGCACTTGACATATTGCTAAAAGGGAGAAAAGAAAAAAAGGGGGAAAAAGAAGGGGAAAAATTAAACTAGTGGGTTTCTGTACGCCGGTTATATATATAGGCCGGGTAAAAATTCCTGAAGCTGCTCCTACTTCCGCTGTGCGGACCTTTGAATCCTGCCCTACCTAAACGCCACTCATTAGGGGGTAAATTGTCCTGACGGATAACAACTAGATCTCCTACTTCAAAGCTTTTCTGTGGATATTTCCACTTAATTCTGAGATGGAGTTCATTCAGGTACTCTTCCTTCCACATATTGGCAACACTTAACGATAAGTCAGAATAAATGGGTTCAGGGGGTGCTAAAAGTGGCGCTCCAATCAAAAAATGACCAGAGGTTAGTGGAACCAAGTCCAACGGGTCGTCGCTAATTGGAGCTAAGGGCCTCGAATTAAGACATGCTTCAATGCGGGCTAGAATCGTCGTAAATTCTTCAAATGTGAATTTCCGGACTCCAGAAATTTTTCGTAAATGAGTTTTAGCACTCTTTACCCAGAGGGTATAAAATGCCATTCAGTAGGCTGAAAAATATTCCGTGCAAGATTTTTCTGTCTCATTTCGGATAAAAATTTCTTTCGGTATGTTCCATTTTCGGAGTATATGTGGGACGGACATCCATGTTGCGAGAAAAAACCGAGCAAAAGCTGCTAGAAACGTTTCGGTTGACATATCACCAGTGGCCTCTAAATAAATTGATTTTGTAGCAAAGCAAACAAAATAGAGAACATAGCCCTTAGTGATTCGGCAGCCTGTACCAATATTAGACTTAATGTCGACAGGACATGAAAAATCTAAACCGGTATGTGTAAATGGTTTCAAAAAAACTGCCCGTTCAGGGGGTAAAGCAGCCATAATTTGCTCACCGTTTTTTCCGAAAGATAGTACACCGTTTACAATCATGAATAATGGTACGAATTAAGTTCTTTAACCTGGGAACCCAGAGCTCAATTATCAAAAGGCATCAAGGAATGTCCGCCATAAGCCCGGTGACCGAGTTAGTCGACCGTTAATTCTGACAAATCCATTTGAGTCGATAAAGGGATTAAACGTGAGCAAATTGCTATTTGACGAAATTGGTATAGACATTGACAACTGAATGAGTTCGGGGATAAAATTCTTCTGACATACTAAAATCAAACGATCTCTCGTAAACTTTATCTCTGAATGAGTTATATCTAAGATGTCACACAAACATTTCCGGGTTTTCAAATATCACAAACCCCTGAAACAATACGAAATAATTCGAATTGCATGGGGTAAATCTGAAAATCGTTCCAGTATATCATACGGCGGGGTTTTAGTGTGAACAGTAAAAGCTTGAACTTCCAAATGTTGGTGATCATTGGGGGTAGAGTGTGGCCAGAACTTTTGCGATTGACTTAACCAGGAAGGTCCGGGCCACCAAGGAGAATTGTCAACTAAATCTCGCGCTAGAATCTCACAACTTGCCAAATCGGCGGGGTTGTCCTTGGAATCTTTATAAGTCCAATTCTCATTACCAACTCTTTCTAGAATTAGTGCAATTCTGTTCTAAACAAAGGTTGGCCAATGGCAAGGGGGTTTTTTGAGCAAAGATAAAACAAGAGTAGAATCAGTCCAGAGATAAATCTTATTCTTGAGCAGATTTAATTGACTGCATAACGTTTCTAACATGTTCGCCATCAAAGCCGCTCCGCAAAGTTCTAAACGGGGTAATGTCTCAGATTTTACAGGAGCTTTGTTTTTTAAAGCAAGCAAATGCACGGTGATACCCTCTGAAGACAAGCTTCGGATATAGAGAGCAGTACCAGAGAAACAAGCCGATGTCAAATGATCGGCGGCGGCGGCGCACATAGGGGTATTTGCCAGTCTAGCCGGACATTAAGCCAAAATGGAAATTTAAGAAATGTAAAAATTTAAGTGCACAGCTCGACAGATAACAAAATTATGTATCGGATAATGAATTTTCAAATCTTTTGCTTGAAATTTGTCGTTTTGAGGCACTGTCAAAGTCAGGAAAGTTAAGTATATTTGCCTGCAATTTAGTAACTTTTGATGGTTTTGAGAGGTTTGCAATATATTTTTTTGTACGTAAACAAAGATTTTACATTGGTTTTTTTTCTGAAAAAGATTATATAAACAACTACCTTATTTTATTTTTTTTTTATTTTTTATTTAAAGCTTTATTTCAAAAAAATTCCTTCGAAATTAAAAAAGAGGTTTCTTTGTTCACTTTTTTATTAAAAAAATAAAACCAAAAGGTTTTTAAAAGTGATGGCAGTCATTATCCTAAAAATGAAGGTAAAAACACAACAAAACATTTAAAAGTTCAATTCATTTAATATTTGTAGTAATTTTTTCATGAGAGGATTAAAGTTTTTTCTACTTCAAGCTAATAGAATAAATAAAAATTGTGATGGGCAGGGTAATTTTACTAACATTAAACTTAAAATCCGTTTTTAATAAAACGACTTCAAATTTGTAATAACACGTAGACAATGATAAACATATTGCTTGTCTAGAGTAGACTTTTTGATTTTAATATTTAAGGAATATAATTTTGTAGTTATATTTTGTAAAATTGTCTCGAGATCCCAAACAATTGCTTAGGTAATTTAATTGTTTAATATATAAATCATTTTCCTAATTATATTAAATATCTTGTAATATTAGCTATTTGGCTATTTTAAGTCGTTTTACAGCCAGGGTTGGGCAGTATTTCAAATACTTGTATTTGAAATACGTATTTGAAATACAAATACGTATTTTGTATTTTTATTTGAAATACCACCTTCTTATGTATTTTGTATTTTGTATTTGAAATACCCAACACTGAAGTATTTTGTATTTGAAATACTTATGATGGCTAAATACATTTTTGCAAAATACATTTTTTTGTTATACAAAAAGTTGTCATTAGAAAAATTGAAAAATGTTACAATTAAAAAAAAAAAAGAATGGAAACTTTGTCTTCGTATTCATTCACGTCTTCGCTTTAGCAAGGTACGTTCTTTCCCAGGGCTCACTCATTCAGGTAATATCAAGATCTAAGCGGATATTTGGAAATGTAAATGTCAAAAAAATTGAATTTTGTATAAAAATTAAAATCTTTTTGACATTCACACTTTTAAACACAACAAGTAAGATCGCTTTATTTGGCTGTGCCAAATCTTATATATACTTCACATTGCTCTTTTAATATACCCAGCCTAATTATTTTGTACTGCAAATAATATAATAAAAATACCTTGTGCCAGTTTTAAAGTCCATAGAAAACTTTACAAAATTTTAACGTTCGTATGGATAATAGAAATGGATGAAGAAGATTTGAGGTCGAGAGTTATAAAAGTTTTCGACATTATTCGTATCAAAAGGTTAATAAAAGTTGTTAATTTTTATGGGATCTTCTAGTCCACCTGCTCCTCTTCAACCTTTTTTTTCTAAAATGTAGGTCTTATCATCGAATTACTTTTTCTAGAATACCAGAAGTCGATAGCTGTTATAGTTTCCGAGATATAGCTTATCGAAAATTTCATAAAAATTGTTTATTTGTATGGAAGCTACTCCTTCTTCACCCCCACCATTCGAAGTGGATAGCTGTTATAGTTTCCCAGATGTAGCGAATTGAAAATTTCATAAAAATTGTTAATTTGTATGGGAGCTACACTTTCTCCTGCCCCCACTCAAAAAATTTTCTCCAAAGTGTAGGTCGATAGCTGTTATAATTTCTAAGATTTAGCGCATAAAAAATTTTATAAAATTTGTGCAATTGCAGAGAAAAAACCACTTCCCTTGATCCTGTCTGAAAAAATCTTTTTCTTTTTGAGGTCCGTATTTTCAGAGTATCCGTGCCAAGTTTTGTGGCAAGAATGACTATATTCACTGAGATATATAATGATGTATGCACGGATTTTGTCCTAAAAAATTGGTTGTTTTGATTTTTCGTTTATATCTCGGTCAATAGTCAACCGATTTTGCTAATTTTAAAAAGCGATTGTCTCCAGGATATTTACAAAATTTGGTAGTTATCACTTTATTTGACTCCAGAAACTTGATTTCAACAGACTGACAGACGGACATGGCTATATCAACTTCCCTATCTATAAGGATCCAGAATATTAATACTTTATGGGGTCGCAAATGGAAAATAAAGAAATTTCAAACGGAATGACCCTAATCACCAAGGCACATTCAACAAGGTAAACTCAAGGCGAATTCAAAAAATTTGCCCTCTGCATTTCCTTCTTGTGTTTGAACGGTAGAATGTCAGAAAAATTAAGAATTTTATTTCGTATAAATGTCAAATTGATTTTAATCAGCTGGGTTCTTAATATTACCTGGTTGAATGTGCCTTGCTTATCACTATGTGAAGGGTATACAAAAGAAATGCAGAGGGCGAATTTTCGAATTCGCCTTGATATTACTTTACTTTTAATTTAATTTGTTTTTCACATACAAGGCATATACAGAGAACCAAGACACATTAACCAGGTAATATTAAGGGCCCAGCTGATTAAAATCAATTTGTCATTTTCACGTTATAAAAATTTAGTTTTGTATAAAATTTTTAATTTTTCTGACATTCTACCGTTCAAACACGAAAAGGGTTTACCTTGTTGAATGTGCCTTGCAGAGAACTGTTTTCATAAAATTTAACACCAGTCTGTTTTCATCAGGACCGGTAGAAAGATTGTTTTTTTAGCAGGATTTATATATTCTTCCACAAGAGGCTGCTTATCTGATTAAACTTTTAAAAATCTTGTGTTCATGATTAATGGTTATAAATGTATTTTGTATTTTGTATTTCAAATAAAAGATACTAAAATACTGTATTTTGTATTTTGTATTTGAAATACTCGACTTGAAAGTATTTGGTATTTTGTATTTGAAATACAAGCGGAAGAAGTATTTTGTATTTTGTATTTCAAATACAGCAAAGCATGTATTTAGCCCAACTCTGTTTACAGCAATATAAAATATTTTTCGGCACCTTTTTGTAATGATATTTAACATTAATTCTTTAAAAACACAATAAATACATACATACATGCAAAGATCCTACTAATTGTTTACTATATGCAAACATACATACATATGTGCAAACAAATTAAGCTGCCATCATATAAATACATATGTCGCTATAATTTCCGCGATTAACTGCTACATTTTAGTTATATATTTTTTATTACAATGCATAAACATTTAAGTCTGTATGTAGCAAAAATTAAGAAATGTTCAAGCATATATTTTAAAATTATTTAAAACCAAATATTTTCCTATATATTTTATATTTATGTTATAAGCAAGCGCATAACATTTTTCAACAAACGCTAATAATAATAGGTCTGTCTGCGTACACATATTTTGCATCATTTTGTGCAAAATGTTACAAAATCTTGCAAAATGTTGTCTGCGTACTCCAAATCTCTTGCAGCGAGAGAGCCAAAAAGAAAATTTTTTGACAGTTGGAAGTAAGAGAACTTGCAAAATGTTACTGGAGAAATTTCTTCTTGCAAGATTTTGCAACTAGTTTGAACAGCTGTTTTTATTTACTAATTGAATGAAACAATTTTTGTGAAACGAAAATAAAAATTGAAATTTAACAATAGTTAGAATTGTGTTGATTTTTAACGTTTATAAAAAATTATAATAAACATAACATTTTACTTGATGCTAGAAACGTCCAAATATACAAATAATTTACCGCGTACACATATGCTAAAATTCTTTTGCTTTGTTTTTTGAATTGTTTACACACCGTTCAGCTGTTTTCTTGCAAGATTTTACTGGATACTGTCTGCGTACTTTTTAATATATTTTTAGCCGACAGAGTAAAATTGGTCTTACTCTCCCAAAAAAACTTACTGAGTATTTGCTACTGGAAAAGTACGCAGACAGACCTAATGCAAGTCAACATTTACAACAAAGTGGAGTATACACAAGGTGGTGTTATTGCGTCAGCACATTTTTTTTTATTTTTCCTTACTCCAACACCTAGACATCAAAGGCTGCATACTTAACGTTTATTTCATTGTGTATTTTTTATCGTTTAGGTGTTTGTCCCCGGACTTACAAAGAATTTGTAGTACCAACGCTACCACCTTCTATAGATCCAACTTGACTTATATAAAGTATCAAAAGCTCCCACATGTGTTTGTTTCTTTTCAGCATCATACTATCAAGGTAGACGAAAAGAAAAAGTCTGCTGATAGTAAATTAGCTACGGCGAAAAATTAAAATTTTAGCTAAGCGCAAGGCACGTTCAACCAGGTAATAGGTCTGTCTGCGTACACATATTTTGCATCATTTTATGCAAAATGTTACAAAATCTTGCAAAGCGTTACAGTGATAAAGAATATGTTGTGCGATTACTATTAAGAAGTGTTATGGTAAGTTTTGAAATCGTAGACTTAAGCGGGGCTCGGAGGTTTTAGTGGGTTATGGAATGGGACATTAGTAACTCCATTTACTGAGGCGGCGGATGACTACACGTCGTCGGGAGGACACACAACTTAACGATGGATCTTCGGATGATTCCATTTTGGTGGCGATATCTGCAACGTGAACTTTGTTATCTTTGCCACAGATTATATTAGTGACACGACCTAGGCGCCATTCCGTAGGCGGCAGTAAGTCGTCTTTAATGATGACAACATCGTCGGGCTTAAGGTTGTTCCTTTCTTTCTTTCACTTGTAGCGTCGCTGCAATTCAGTGATGTATTCACTCTTCCGGCGTTTTGCAAAAAGAAACTGTAGAGCTTTCAATCGTTCCCAACGTTTTAGAAGACAGATTTTCTCTACTGGGGGGTCCACAGTCGCAAACTCTTCAAACGTAAACTACAAATTGCCTGCAATTTTCTTTAAGTGGGACTTCATGCTTTTACGGCAGCCTCCCAGAGGCTACCCATGTGGGGCGCATAAGGCAGGATAAATGACCATGTAAATCCTAGGGAGCTATATTTTTCGAACAATGCTTTCTCGGCTGTTTTAAGAAAGAGATTGTGATTCTGTAGAAGAGCCTGGCTCGCACCAAGGAAATTTCTGCCATTGTCGGAGAACATCGTTTTGGGGAGACCTCGACGTCCATGAAACCTAGCAAAGCAAGCGAAAAAGGCGTCGCACAGTGCTGTGTCCCATAGACAAAAATACAATAAAAAAAATTTTTTATATTGTAGATAAAAATTTATAGGTCGACAGATAACAATAATTTCTAAATAAATTTTAAAAAATTATTTCAATTTAGCTCTTTTTGGTGGCGCTAGGGGGCGCCAAAGTCAAAGAATTTAAAGTAAAAATCGCTAAACAAATACCCGCGTCTTACATGCTCCAGGAAAACAGTTGTAAAAAAATTATTTTTTGGAGTATGAGATTGAAATTTTTTTCTGTAGTAAATAACTATATTTGAAACTAACTGTAAAAAAATTGTTGGTGAATTCTTTTTTATAAGTATTTCTTATTGCTTTGAAAAATGCTTATTATTCACTTAAGCTCTAAAAATTTTTTAACTTTGATGGAAAATTAAAAAAAAGAAAAATATGGTCTATGAGTTTTTTTCTGTTTTCAAAAATTCATACTGTTTTCTAATAATTACAAGAAAAAAATTTTAAAAATTTAACCACAACTTTAAAAAAAAATTATTTTTAAAAATGGCTATTTTGGTGATTTTTTCTCAAATTTCGACAGTTTTCTAAGGTTTAAAAGAAAACAAACTACAAATACTGTAAAATATAAGTTCAAATTAATACTGTTTAATAAAAAAACAGCAAAAATAGTAAAGTTTTTGCGTTTATATGTATTTTACGCTATAAAATGACACTAAAACCCCAAATTACCTTGGTTTTTTATTGTTTTAAAAAAATTATTGTCAAAATTTAATTTTTTGAACTAGGAAATTCAAATTGTTTCTTGTAATAGCTAACTATATTCGAAACCAACTGTGAACAAATTTTTATTGTATTATTTTCCTATACATAGTTTTTGTTGGTTTAAAAAATGCTTAATATTCACTTAAGCTCCAAAAGTTATTTAACTTTGATAGAAAATTAAAAAAAAAGAAAAATATGGTCTATGGGTTTTTTTCTGTTTTCAAAAATGCATACTGTTTTCTAATAACTACAAGAAAAAAAATTTTAAAAATTAACCACAACTTTAAAAAAAATATTTTTAAAAATGGCTATTTTGGTGATTTTTTCTCAAATTTTGACAGTTTTTTGGAATCAAAAACAAAAAAAAACTTACAATATAATAACATATAAAACCAAAATGATACCATTAGATTAGATCAATTAACGAGATAAATTAAAAAAAATAGGTATAAAATTGTGTTTGCCTCTTTTTGACGCTCAAGATGCTGCTAAATTAACAGATTGACTTTAATGTTTCATTGTTTCAAGAATGTTTTTAAAATGTGACTTTGTGTAGTTTACCTCCCACCACAGGTGCTAACTTTTTTCCCAAAAATATGGATAAGTTAGTATAAAAAATCGCTAGAAGTTAGCTAAGTTTTTGAAGTATTTAAAATGTGAGCTATGAATTGCCAAAAAATTAGTTTTTTCCAGTTCGGTTGTGACTACTTGTAACAAAAACTAGATCAAAATATAACAAAAATTTAGTGTCTTTCGTAAATCTTATAAAACTTTGCATCACAACAAACTAATAAAGCAATTGAAAATCGCTAAATTTGACTCCCACCTACAAATATTATTTACCGTTATTTTTTATTTAAATTGGAGATGGGTACGTGACAGAAGTTTTTTTTTGCAACTTCCTTTGTTTGTAGTAAGCAAAACTGTTTGGTGGAGTGCTCGCAAATATTGCACACAGACATTTCAGTTAAAGAAAAAATTAAAATTTTTTAATAAAATGTTCAATAAATTTATATGCTTGAGAATTACTTACTTTTATAAACGAGTAAAAGTGAGGGCGCGTGGTTCAATTAATTAACGTGCACATCTCTAATCAAAGTGTAAACAAAGATTTTAATAAAACATAATTGGTCAAAACAAATAAATTAAAGTGATGGTTTTTTTTTATGTAACTCAGATAGAGTTGACTGATGGATAAAAGCAACTTCTGAAGATAAAGAACCAGAGGTATATAAATATGTTGGAAAAAAAATATGCGAGTCATATTTTGACAAAAATTAGTTATTACAAAGTGTTTATTTTTTCTACAACAAAATGATAAATTTTTGGAAAGAAAGCAGGGGCAACTTAATGCATTTAAAAAAGAAACATTCTTCGTGGGTAAACAATACTTTTTTTTTTGATGCTGATGATGTAAGTTTTATAATTATACCCTTCACATAGTGATAGGGCATATATCACTTTGTCATTCCGTTTGTAATTTCTTTATTATTCATTTGCGACCCCATAAAGTATATATATTCTGGATCCTTATAGATAGGGAAGTTGAAATAGCCATGTCCGTCTGTCCGTCTGTTGAAATCAAGTTTCCGGAGTCAGATAAAAAGATACAGATCAGTAAATGGTGTCAAACGATTACAAATATCCCGCTTACAATCGCTATTTAAAATCAGCAAAATCGGTTCACTATTGACCGAGATATAAGCGAAACCCCAGAGTAACCCATTTTTTTTAGGACAAAATCCGTGCATATATCCCTATATATCTCAGTAAGTATAATCACTCTTGCCACAAAACTTGGCACGGATACTCCTAAAGAAGGGACCTAAATAATGGAAAAAGTTTTTTCAGATAGGACCAGGGGAAGGGGTATTTTTCCTACAATTGCACAAATTTGGTGAAATATTTTATGCGCTATATCTCGGAAACTATCACAGCTATCGACATAAAATGTTTTACAAAAAGTAATTGTACGCAAAGATCTACACTTTAAAGAAAAATTTTTTTGAGTGGGGGCAAAAAAAAGGGTAGCTCCCATACAAATCGACAATTATTATAAAATATTCGATACGCTATATCTCGGAAACTATAACAGATATCGACTTAAAATGTTCTACAAAAAGTGATTGTACGCAAAGATCTACACTTTAAAGAAAAAATTTTTTGAGTCGGGGCAAAAAATGGGGTAGCTCCCATACAAATCGACAATTGTTATAAAATATTCGATACGCTATATCTCGGAAACTGTAACAGATATCGACTTAAAATGTTCTACAAAAAGTGATTGTACGCAAAGATCTACACTTCAAAGAAAAATTTTTTTGAGCGGGGGCAAAAAAAGGGGTAGCTCCCATACAAATCGACAATTATTATAAAATAGTCGATACGCTATATCTCGGAAACTATAACAGATATCGACTTAGAATGTTCTACAAAAAGTGATTGTACGCAAAGATCTACACTTTAAAGAACAATTTTTTTGAGTGGGGGCAAAAAAAGGGGTAGCTCCCATACAAATCGACAATTATTATAAAATATTCGATACGCTATATCTCGGAAACTATAACAGATATCGACTTAAAATGTTGTACAAAAAGTGATTGTACGCAAAGATCTACACTTTAAAGAAAAAATTTTTTGAGTGGGGGCAAAAAATGGGGTAGCTCCCATACAAATCGACAATTGTTATAAAATATTCGATACGCTACATTTTGGAAACTGTAACAGATATCGACTTAAAATGTTCTACAAAAAGTGATTGTACGCAAAGATCTACACTTTAAAGAAAAATTTTTTCGAGCGGGGGCAAAAAAAGGGGTAGCTCCCATACAAATCGACAGTTGTTATAAAATATTCGATACGCTATATCCCGGAAACTTTAACAGATATCGAAATGGAATGTTCTACAAAAAGTAATTGCGCAAGAATGCCTACGCTTTGAAGAAAAATTTTATTGAGTGGGGGCAAAAAAAGGGGTAGCTCCCATACAAATCGACAATTATTATAAAATATTCGATACGCTATATCTCGGAAACTATAAAAGATATCGACTTAGAATGTTCTACAAAAAGTGATTGTACGCAAAGATCTACACTTCAAAGAAAAATTTTTTTGAGCGGGGGCAAAAAAAGGGGTAGCTCCCATACAAATCGACAATTATTATAAAATATTCGATACGCTATATCTCGGAAACTATAACAGATATCGACTTAGAATGTTCTACAAAAAGTGATTGTACGCAAAGATCTACACTTTAAAGAAAAATTTTTTTGAGTGGGGGCAAAAAAAGGGGTAGCTCCCATACAAATCGACAATTATTATAAAATATTCGATACGCTATATCTCGGAAACTATAACAGATATCGACTTAAAATGTTCTACAAAAAGTGATTGTACGCAAAGATCTACACTTTAAAGAAAAAATTTTTTGAGTGGGGGCAAAAAATGGGGTAGCTCCCATACAAATCGACAATTGTTATAAAATATTCGATACGCTACATTTTGGAAACTGTAAAAGATATCGACTTAAAATGTTCTACAAAAAGTGATTGTACGCAAAGATCTACACTTTAAAGAAAAATTTTTTTGAGCGGGGGCAAAAAAAGGGGTAGCTCCCATACAAATCGACATTTGTTATAAAATATTCGATACGCTATATCTCGGAAACTATAACAGATATCGACTTAAAATGTTGTACAAAAAGTGATTGTACGCAAAGATCTACACTTCAAAGAAAAATTTTTTGAGTGGGGGCAAAAAATGGGGTAGCTCCCATACAAATCGACAATTGTTATAAAATATTCGATACGCTACATTTTGGAAACTGTAAAAGATATCGACTTAAAATGTTCTACAAAAAGTGATTGTACGCAAAGATCTACACTTCAAAGAAAAATTTTTTTGAGCGGGGGCAAAAAAAGGGGTAGCTCCCATACAAATCGACAATTATTATAAAATATTCGATACGCTATATCTCGGAAACTATAACAGATATCGACTTAGAATGTTCTACAAAAAGTGATTGTACGCAAAGATCTACACTTTAAAGAAAAATTTTTTTGAGTGGGGGCAAAAAAAGGGGTAGCTCCCATACAAATCGACAATTATTATAAAATATTCGATACGCTATATCTCGCAAACTATAACAGATATCGACTTAAAATGTTCTACAAAAAGTGATTGTACGCAAAGATCTACACTTCAAAGAAAAATTTTTTTGAGCGGGGGCAAAAAAAGGGGTAGCTCCCATACAAATCGACAATTATTATAAAATATTCGATACGCTACATTTTGGAAACTGTAACAGATATCGACTTAAAATGTTCTACAAAAAGTGATTGTACGCAAAGATCTACACTTCAAAGAAAAATTTTTTTGAGTGGGGGCAAAAAAAGGGGTAGCTCCCATACAAATCGACAATTATTATAAAATATTCGATACGCTATATCTCGGAAACTATAACAGATATCGACTTAAAATGTTCTACAAAAAGTGATTGTACGCAAAGATCTACACTTCAAAGAAAAATTTTTTTGAGCGGGGGCAAAAAAAGGGGTAGCTCCCATACAAATCGACAATTATTATAAAATATTCGATACGCTATATCTCGGAAACTATAACAGATATCGACTTAGAATGTTCTACAAAAAGTGATTGTACGCAAAGATCTACACTTTAAAGAAAAATTTTTTTGAGTGGGGGCAAAAAAAGGGGTAGCTCCCATACAAATCGACAATTATTATAAAATATTCGATACGCTATATCTCGGAAACTATAACAGATATCGACTTAAAATGTTCTACAAAAAGTGATTGTACGCAAAGATCTACACTTTAAAGAAAAAATTTTTTGAGTGGGGGCAAAAAATGGGGTAGCTCCCATACAAATCGACAATTGTTATAAAATATTCGATACGCTACATTTTGGAAACTGTAAAAGATATCGACTTAGAATGTTCTACAAAAAGTGATTGTACGCAAAGATCTACACTTTAAAGAAAAATTTTTTTGAGTGGGGGCAAAAAAAGGGGTAGCTCCCATACAAATCGACAATTATTATAAAATATTCGATACGCTATATCTCGGAAACTATAACAGATATCGACTTAGAATGTTCTACAAAAAGTGATTGTACGCAAAGATCTACACTTTAGAGAAAAAATCTTTTGAGTGGGGGCAAAAAATGGGGTAGCTCCCATACAAATCGACAATTGTTATAAAATATTCGATACGCTACATTTTGGAAACTGTAAAAGATATCGACTTAAAATGTTCTACAAAAAGTGATTGTACGCAAAGATCTACACTTTAAAGAAAAATTTTTTTGAGCGGGGGCAAAAAAAGGGGTAGCTCCCACACAAATCGACATTTGTTATAAAATATTCGATACGCTATATCTCGGAAACTATAACAGATATCGACTTAAAATGTTCTACAAAAAGTGATTGTACGCAAAGATCTACACTTTTAAGAAAAAATTTTTTGAGTGGGGGCAAAAAATGGGGTAGCTCCCATACAAGTCGACAATTGTTATAAAATATTCGATACGCTACATTTTGGAAACTGTAAAAGATATCGACTTAAAATGTTCTACAAAAAGTGATTGTACGCAAAGATCTACACTTCAAAGAAAAATTTTTTTGAGCGGGGGCAAAAAAAGGGGTAGCTCCCATACAAATCGACAATTATTATAAAATATTCGATACGCTATATCTCGGAAACTATAACAGATATCGACTTAGAATGTTCTACAAAAAGTGATTGTACGCAAAGATCTACACTTTAAAGAAAAATTTTTTTGAGTGGGGGCAAAAAAAGGGGTAGCTCCCATACAAATCGACAATTATTATAAAATATTCGATACGCTATATCTCGGAAACTATAACAGATATCGACTTAAAATGTTCTACAAAAAGTGATTGTAGGCAAAGATCTACACTTCAAAGAAAAATTTTTTTGAGCGGGGGCAAAAAAAGGGGTAGCTCCCATACAAATCGACAATTATTATAAAATATTCGATACGCTACATTTTGGAAACTGTAACAGATATCGACTTAAAATGTTCTACAAAAAGTGATTGTACGCAAAGATCTACACTTCAAAGAAAAATTTTTTTGAGTGGGGGCAAAAAAAGGGGTAGCTCCCATACAAATCGACAATTATTATAAAATATTCGATACGCTATATCTCGGAAACTATAACAGATATCGACCTAAAATGTTCTACAAAAAGTGATTGTACGCAAAGATCTACACTTCAAAGAAAAATTTTTTTGAGCGGGGGCAAAAAAAGGGGTAGCTCCCATACAAATCGACAATTATTATAAAATATTCGATACGCTATATCTCGGAAACTATAACAGATATCGACTTAGAATGTTCTACAAAAAGTGATTGTACGCAAAGATCTACACTTTAAAGAAAAATTTTTTTGAGTGGGGGCAAAAAAAGGGGTAGCTCCCATACAAATCGACAATTATTATAAAATATTCGATACGCTATATCTCGGAAACTATAACAGATATCGACTTAAAATGTTCTACAAAAAGTGATTGTACGCAAAGATCTACACTTTAAAGAAAAAATTTTTTGAGTGGGGGCAAAAAATGGGGTAGCTCCCATACAAATCGACAATTGTTATAAAATATTCGATACGCTACATTTTGGAAACTGTAAAAGATATCGACTTAGAATGTTCTACAAAAAGTGATTGTACGCAAAGATCTACACTTTAAAGAAAAATTTTTTTGAGTGGGGGCAAAAAAAGGGGTAGCTCCCATACAAATCGACAATTATTATAAAATATTCGATACGCTATATCTCGGAAACTATAACAGATATCGACTTAGAATGTTCTACAAAAAGTGATTGTACGCAAAGATCTACACTTTAAAGAAAAAATTTTTTGAGTGGGGGCAAAAAATGGGGTAGCTCCCATATAAATCGACAATTGTTATAAAATATTCGATACGCTACATTTTGGAAACTGTAAAAGATATCGACTTAAAATGTTCTACAAAAAGTGATTGTACGCAAAGATCTACACTTTAAAGAAAAATTTTTTTGAGCGGGGGCAAAAAAAGGGGTAGCTCCCACACAAATCGACATTTGTTATAAAATATTCGATACGCTATATCTCGGAAACTATAACAGATATCGACTTAAAATGTTCTACAAAAAGTGATTGTACGCAAAGATCTACACTTTAAAGAAAAAATTTTTTGAGTGGGGGCAAAAAATGGGGTAGCTCCCATACAAATCGACAATTGTTATAAAATATTCGATACGCTACATTTTGGAAACTGTAAAAGATATCGACTTAAAATGTTCTACAAAAAGTGATTGTACGCAAAGATCTACACTTCAAAGAAAAATTTTTTTGAGCGGGGGCAAAAAAAGGGGTAGCTCCCATACAAATCGACAATTATTATAAAATATTCGATACGCTATATCTCGGAAACTATAACAGATATCGACTTAGAATGTTCTACAAAAAGTGATTGTACGCAAAGATCTACACTTTAAAGAAAAATTTTTTTGAGTGGGGGCAAAAAAAGGGGTAGCTCCCATACAAATCGACAATTATTATAAAATAAAATATACGCAAAGATCTACACTTTAAAGAAAAAAATTTTTGAGTGGGGGCAAAAAATGGGGTAGCTCCCATACAAATCGACAATTGTTATAAAATATTCGATACGCTACATTTTGGAAACTGTAAAAGATATCGACTTAAAATGTTCTACAAAAAGTGATTGTACGCAAAGATCTACACTTTAAAGAAAAATTTTTTTGAGCGGGGGCAAAAAAAGGGGTAGCTCCCATACAAATCGACATTTGTTATAAAATATTCGATACGCTATATCTCGGAAACTATAAGAGATATCGACTTAAAATGTTGTACAAAAAGTGATTGTACGCAAAGATCTACACTTTAAAGAAAAATTTTTTTGAGTGGGGGCAAAAAAAGGGGTAGCTCCCATACAAATCGACAATTATTATAAAATATTCGATACGCTATATCTCGGAAACTATAACAGATATCTACATCAAATGTTCTACAAAAAGTAATTGGAACACAAGGCCTACGCTTTAAAGAAAAAAATTTTCGAGTGGGGGATGAAGAAGGGGTAGCTCCCATACAAATTAACAATTTTTATAAAATTTTCGTTACGCTTTTTCTGGAAAACTTTTACAGCTATCGACTTCGAATATTCTACAAAAAGTAGTAATCAAATAATTTATACATTTTAGAAAAAAAGTTGGAGAAGAGCAGCGGGACTAGAACATTTAATAAGTTTTATTAACCTTTAAATATGGATAATGTCGAAAACTTTTAAAACTTTCGACCTCAAATCTTCTTCATCTATTTCTATTATTCATATGAACGTTAAAATTTTGTTATTTTTTCTATGGGCTTTAAAACTCGCACAAGGTTTTTTATTATATTATTTGCAGTACAAAATTACTCGGCTGGGTATATTTAAAGACCAATGTGAAGGGTATATAAGATTCGGCACAGCCGAATATAGCGCTCTTACTTGTTTTTAATTGCTATTCTAAAATAAAGATATTATTAAATATATTTAATTTAAATTCTTAGCAACCAAGCACGAGTAAAATTGTTTATGAAAATTTGCTACTTCCAACTCCAAAATGTGATACAACAGTGGCTTTACATGCAACAGAAACTTCATGTAGAAAACGTGGTAGACCGACGAAAGATTTTGGTAGCACTACAGTCAAAACTAGACGCCGAAGAGTGACAAAGTTAGTATTAAAATGTTCCCTTGAGGAAGTAGAATTTGCAGTGGAAAATTTAAAACGGGAATCTCATTCTGTTTTGCAAAGCCCAATGTCGAATTTAAATGCTTACCAGCAACAAAACGTTTGGCGCTACATATATATGTAGATTTGACCGAATGAAAATATAGTGTGCTACAATAAATGAAATACACCCAAATTGTTTCCCATCTCTGTATGCGTTACAAACTGGAAAAAAATTTATTCCGTCTATTGTGGTATCTGAAAATAAATTTCAGGGTGCTTGTCTGAAGAAGCATTGAAAGCCAACCACAAAATCGTGAAAAAAGCAAGACTGTCCCATACGAGGAAACCGTCACGAAAATACACTCATAAAGATTTAATGACTTATTAAATACTATCTTCAGATCCGTTTTTGACCTCAAAAAGGAGTTCAAAGACCAAAAAAAATTATTATTTGCCGAAATTGATAAATATATACTTAAAAGAAAATGCTAATGAGCCAGTTGAAGACGACGAGACAAATGTTTCATTGGGCGGCAATATTTTTTGGGAAGAGTTCAATACTGAAGATGATTTTTTGTAAATTAAAATTTATATAAGTTATTAAAAACATAAAAATTATTATTAAAAAACGCACTTATACGTATTTAAAATTTAATTTTAATTTAGAAAGATTGTAATTTTGTACTTTCACGTTGTCGTCAAAATCATAATGTAGAAGATTTTTAGCCATTTTGTTTTTTATTTTCTATTTTTATAAATAAATTTAAATGTAATTTGTTTAACACATAATAATAGCCATACCACCCAATTTAATGAGAATCGGATAACTTTTGTAACAGTCTTGGTATTTTTTCGAAAAAGGATATTTGACAGGACCTAGAGTCCTTGCGCCAATCTTAATAAAAATTATCCCACAGGTTACTAACACGGGATGTAAATGATCTATAGACTATTGTAACTTTCTGTGCAGTTATGTAGTCAAAATTGAAAATATCGCCCTTTCTGTATATGGGCAGTAGGCGTGTCCTTTGTCCGATTTTTTCAAAAAATTGAAATTTTCTTAATTTAAGTATTTTATACTAGTGTACCAAATTTCAAAGCTCTGGGACCACTCCTTCTATTTTTGTCCCATCACTATATGGGGTCAAAGCACTGTGCCTCGGTAGACAGGTCCGAACACACTTCTAGATGAACAGCTCGAGTTGTAAAACACACAAATACGGCAGCATATCCTTTTATTAGTTTGGCGATTCGTAAATTGGAGGATTTTATGCTAAACGGACCAGCAGAGTCCACTCCCGTATATGTTAAGGGCAGGGCAAAGTTAACTCTTTCTGGGGGGAGTGCAGCCATAATCTGGGTTTGAAAGCGCTTTTTATAAATGGTGCACTGCTTGCAATTCCGACCTTTTTTAGACGAGGGAGATAAAATCCATTCCTTATAGCTCGAACCATAATGTGATGCTCGGCGTGGAGCAAAATGCGATGTGTAAACTCCACAAGCAGCCTGACGAAACAGGACGTCTCGGGTAGAATTATGGAGTGCTGCTCTTCGTAGCTAAGACCGGAATTCGCAAGTCGTCCACCCACACGCATAAGTTTGTTTTTATCAAGAAGTGTGTTCAATGTCAGAATCCTGCTTCTTCTAGATAAAGATTTTTGGTCTCATGCATAAAAAGTCAGCTTGAGCTCGGACTCGATTTTTTGAGTAAAAGGTGCTTGTCGTATGCATAATAAAATTTGATGTATTTGCTTTTACTCACTGCTCACGTTTGATCTCGTCTTGCTGAGTTTGTAGTTAGTTAGATGAGCTTGTGCTCATTTTCATATGCATAAAAACAAGCTTTTGCTTTATTTTGTGAGCTCTTGCTCAAATTTTGTTGAGCATGCCTTTTAGTTGACTCGCGTACACTAAAAATGAATCATGGCTGAATATTTTGTGCCACAAAGAAATACAAAATACTACCAACAGCGTAAAACAAATTTAGCAAGTGAGGATAAAAAATTATATAGGTTTGTATTTTTAATTATCATTTTTTTTATATAAATAATAATTAAATGACAAATACATAGGTTTGATGATAGTAGCATCTGCTGGTTGGCTAATTACTTTTTTGAGGAGTCAGAAGAAACACGTGGTGGTGCCCTCAGCAACATTGATAAAATTTGACTGTATTTAAGATTTTGTGCAGATCCTGGATTCCAAAATGGTATAGCCACAGATATTGGAGTCCATCAATCAACTGTGTCGCGAACTATTGCGGAAGTTGTGAAACTTATATCTGCCAAAGCAAGCGAATGTATAAAATTCCCGAAAGATGCAGATGAAATAAAAGATGCTCAAATGAAATTTTTTTATGCGACATTTCATGTTAGCTATTTTTTTTATTATATTTTTCTCCGTTAATTCAATGGCAAATTTTTCCTTAATTTCTGTTACACATGTTTCTATTGGTTGTTTTTTTTATTTATTTTTAATGCTTGGCTATTGACCCTTTTCTAGTAAATATTTGTTTTGTTTTAGCTTTTCTACTAAAAATTTAGAAATGTCAGTTTCTATTTTATTATTATTATATGATTCTACTTCACTTTCACTTGACGACATGTTTACACTTCAATAACAATTATACGTTTGATCTCCATTTGCTCAAGTAATTGCAATTGGTTTTAACTCATTTTTATGCGTACGAAATTCAGCAAAAGCTGTTGCTGTTTGATTGAACTCGACTAACGAGCAATTGCTCACATGTCTCAACTCAGCGCTTTTACTCGTTTTTATGCATGAGACCCTTTATCTCTTTTAGACGCTGATAGTCATTCGAAAAGTACGTTCTCTGAGCAATCGATATGAGTCGAACCTTGATGCTATTGATTTCGTCTGTCGTTATGAAGATTTCATGTAAGGTTTTCTTCTTCCTGAGGCGCGTTATGAATCTCATACAATAGCTTAGGACGCGTAGCGCTCGATCAAGCGAGGACAATCTTTCTAGAATGTCGTCTTCACCAGTCTATAATTTAACGTGAAAATTTGCTTAGGAGACGCGAGCACTTTCTTTCATTTCTAGATCATGAGGATCGAATGTTCTGGAGTTTGGCCATAGAGACATGGGTTGCTTTAGCCATGGGGGCCCATTACACCACAGTGTATTCTGCGCAAGTTCAGGAGGACCGCAGCCACGACTCCCAAGATCTGCTGGGTTCTCTTCGGTTTTAACATGCTTCCAATTACTGGTACTGACAACGCTTAGAATTTGTGCCACTCTGTTTCCGACAAAAGTTTTCACAGTTCTGGGATCATGCTGTAGCCACCCAAGCACGATCGAGGAATCTGTCCATAAATACAATTTATAAGGACTTTTGAAGTCTTTGATTATGTTCTGCAACAACTTTGTCAGCAAAAGAGCTCCACATAGTTCTAACTTCGGCACAGTAATTCTCTTTATATGGGCGACTTTGGTTTTCGCCACTAGCAAGCTGCTATTAATTACACCTTCGGCTCTTTCCGTTCTCATAAACAATACTTCACAGTAAGCCTACTCGGGGGCGTTACAAAACCCATGGATCTGAATTCTGCGATCTGGTGTGAAATGTGTTCATCGGGGAATTTTGATCTGGGAGATATATGGCAAAGTGTAAGTGAAGGTTTTCCATTTTTCAGGGATATGAGGAGGGACCTCTTCATCCCAATCCAATTTGTCTGCCCATAATTCTTGTATTATAATTTGGGCAGTTATTAGTATTGGGCTGACCAAATCTAGTGGGTCAAATAATTTTGCGATGGCTGCAAGTATTTTCCTTTTTGTGGTAGTGGTTGGAACTTCAAGCGGATTCCGCGTATAGTAAAAGTAATCTTCTTTGGCGTTCCAGCGAATTCCTAACGTTTTGGTAGTGCGGGAGTCATCGAATCGTAAAAAATCTTCATCTAGAAGATCTTCCGGGGCTAAGTTTTGAAGTAAAGCTCTGTTGTTCGCAGTCATTTTTTTCATAGGGTACCCTGCCGAAATTAAGGCCTTACTAGATATCGTCGACGTAAATTTTCTTCTGCAACATTGTAGAAGCCCTTGGATATAGATTTTCGCAATCTTTGCTAAGCTGCTTCAAGGTGCGTATTGCCATAAAGGGGGCACAATTTACTCCAAACGTTACCGTTTTTAGCTGAAATGTTTTTACTGGAACCTGCTCATTTTTTCGAAAGAGAACTTGTTGATACTGGCGATCGTCCTCGTGT
The DNA here is from genome assembly GCA_963583895.1 of Melanophora roralis. Classification (NCBI taxonomy): domain Eukaryota; kingdom Metazoa; phylum Arthropoda; class Insecta; order Diptera; family Rhinophoridae; genus Melanophora; species Melanophora roralis. The sequence goes on from OY757188.1 coordinate 59,802,804, forward strand.
ACCCATATATGCCGATACATTTTTTGTATGTCACCGGTAAATACATACTCGTAGTGTCGCCAAGCGATCACGATTTGCATCAAGTCTGTTTGAAGTGTCGGGCTCTGATGTAGCACATCGTTCAGGGAGAACTCGCTAGTGGTTTTCTTGGATGCGTTAAAAACCACTCTTACCTTGGGGGTTTTACTTTCTGGTCGTATAACCGCGTGGTGTGGGAGATAAAACAAGCCTTTTTTCTCGGTTTGGGACTCCCGGTGTTCTACTCGAACTATATGTTCTAAATCTACGTATTCTTAGAGAACCTTTGAATATTCCGCTTTGAGTTCAGGGGATTTTTCTAGCGTTTTCTCCATTCGGTAGTACTGCGCGAGTGCCATATTTCGCGAGTTTCCTAAGAAGACTTCACCTGGAAATTTTTTTTTAAAAAGAAGGCGGACCACATATCTGCCATCTGGTTATCTAAGGGTAGTTTTCTGGTACAGTTGCTTGCACCAGTTGTCGCTTTCGGACTGTAATATGGTTTTTTCAGCTTCCTAAAGTTCCCAGAACTTTTTAGCTGATTTTGTAAATCTATGTTGTCGCAAGAAGAAACGATAGTGAAAAAGGTATGGATTTCTTGAGTTTGGGCCGGACCTGACAAACACCATCCAAAATGAGATTCTCTAGCCTCAATGCCATCTTCGATATTGGACTTAACCCTTGATAAATTGATACCTGGTAGGTAATCACTGCCAATTATCATGTCAATAGTTGCTGGCTTAAAAAAGTAGGGATCTGCAAGGGGCAATGCTTTGACGTCTTGCAAATTTTTCGTTTTTATGGGCCGAGAAGGCAAAAATGAGATAGTTTTGGCACTACGATGGCTTGAACTTTAAGTTTGAAGTCAGAGACTCTTGACTTTAATGTTAAACAGCATCGCCATTTAGAATTTCCTACCGAGGTCCCGCCGAGACCCTATATCTTTGTACTGTGACTTTCTAACGGTAGAGAAAGATTTTGTGCTACTCGTGTGGAAATAAAGGTTTTTTCAGAACCTTCATCTAGAAGTGCTCTAACTCCGAAAGTTTCTCCTAAATCATCTATATAAACCAAGGCTGTGGGTAAAATTGTGGTTCCTTCATTACGAGAAAAATGGTTGAGCACACTGCTTGCTTCACTGCTGACAGCGCTCCTGGCTTGAGCTGCCTGTGAAGAGGAAGGAGGGTTGGAACGTTGAGTTCCAGATGTCGATGGCATCTCATCATTTCTTGGGTTTGGATTTGGTTTTCGTAAAGGGTCTTTTTTTACGTGGGGTTTATCGTTTTGTTCGCTATGTAGAATAGTGTGATTCTTTTGGTTACACTTTAGACACTGAACAGTGCTTTGGCACTTGAACTTGTAATGATTTGGCGATAAACAGTTGACGCAATATTGGTTAGAGTACGCAAACTTGGTTCGATTGCTAACTGTTAACGCTTTAAAGTCTTTGCAAAACCGCAGGGGATGGGTTTGATTGCACAGTTTGCTAGTCGAAGTGGCCTTTTCTTGCTCAGATTTAGCATGAAACGACTGATTTTTAGACGTATGATTTTTTTTTTTGACGGGTGGTCTTCTCATATCGGACACTGTTTCTAACATTTCGACTCTTTTCGAAAGAAAGTTGAATATTTCTTGCCAAGTGGTTCAATGAATTTTCCCAAGATCGCATAGTTTCTGCGGGAAGTTTTGAAGCGAACAAATGGATCAAAATTGCATCCCACGTTTTTGTAAGCTCAAGTGAGTTAAAAATGGCTAAGCTTCCATTTAGTACTTTTTGAATTTGCCTGATAGATTTTGCGTTTTCATTTTAAACCGTTCCAATACCGAACATAAGTTTCATTTGCTGATGAGCCAGTATACGCGAATTATCAAACCTCGTTTTCAATGCTTGCCAGGCCAAATTAATATTTTCATCAACAAATCGAACCTTTTAACAATTTCGTTGGCCTCCCCCCTCGTTTTGCTACGTAGGTGGTATAGCTTCTGCGCTGGGGATAAATGTGGATGATTACCGATTACTGCCTGAAACATGTCCTTAAACGCTGGCCACTTTAAGTGGCATCCGCCAACACAAAAACGAGCTCGAGTATTTCTTGATAAACCAAAAAATCGATGTTATGTTGATTTTTGAGACTCATATGACATCTAGAAGCATTTTAAAATTAGTGGCTATTCTTTTTAAGAATCAAAGGATCCTAGGGATAGATCATGTGGTGGCTCGGTTATTCTAATCAAACCTTATTGAGGCTGTAGCCTCCTGGGATTTATCTTCTGACCACTCACCCACAATAATTACTATTTGCAGTCCTCACCAAATAGCAACTAGTAATCTTTTCTTTTCTAAAAAAATAAATTGGTTAAAATATAAAAAAATATATTAGTGCCCACTGCTCGGAAAACCATCCGCTAAATGAAAACATTAAAAAAGCCGTTAAACATGCGTCTTCTACCTATCGCCAGGCCAGGTACAGCAAAATTTTTTCTAACGATGTGGGAAAACTTTTATCTGAAAAAATGAGAGTCCGAAGAGAATGGCAAAAGCATAGATCGCCCCAACTAAAAACTAAGCTGAAAGAATGTACTAACCAATTAAAAAGCTTGTTGGATGTTCACAGAATGGCTTCACTTAAAGAGTACCTGGAAGGTCTAGACGCGACTCCTCAGGCAGATTATTCCATATGACGATCAGCCAGACGTCTTAAAAGACCCGTTATCGCAAAACCACCACTCCGTAATCTGAGAGGATCCTGGGCTAGAAATGACGAAGAAAAATGTGGTCTGTTCGCAAATCATTTCAAAAACGTGTTCACTCCCAATACTTGCACAGACATGAGGGAATTACCGCCAATTGCTGCTAGACGTCCCACTGTGGTCGGAAATTTAATTTCGTTGGCCAAAAGTCAATATGTTTACTCTCACGAAATATGTTTTTGTTTTTGAAATCTAGTAGTCAACACTTCAAAACAACCAAAAATTAATTTTTTTATTGTAATATGCAATTCACCGTTATTCGGTGAGTCATCGAAGTTGAATTTGTTTGCTTCATTTGTAAACAGAAGTGCGTTCGGTGTTTTATAAAGCTTATTTCATTTGCTTCTTAAAGGTGAAAACAAAGCGTGTTAAATAAAAATTTAAATGGAAAACGAAGGTGATGGTAAGTTTATTAATTTTGTAAAATATAATGCTCAAAAATTGGATACTCAAAAATATAAAATAACTTTTTCCAAAAGTCTTTAATATTTTGGAATTTATTTTATTTTTTAAGTTTGAGTAAGCTTAACACATTTTGTTTTGGAGTGTTAAGCATAAGATTAAAAACCAAAATTACTTTGAAGTGTTTAGTTTTTGGAAATGTTTATCTCGATTTGCGGTTTTTGAGTAAATTTTTTTTTCAGTCGTCATTTGCTTACAGAATTCAGCAGTTTTTGATATTTGGTTGACCCAGCAGAAGAAAGGAAAAAATAAGGACGCACTAATAAATTATTTTAGCATTTTCGCAAATACGTGTGTAAATCATATTTTCAATTTCTAGAAAGAACATATTTACACGTAAGTACCGTATATTTTCTCATGTAGAACTAAAAAAATTAAAACTCAGAAAGAAAAGAAAAAAAATTTATGTAAAAATTTTTTTTTTAAATTTTAATCTAAATATATAAAAAATATTTATTTTATACAAAAACACTTAAAATATACTGCAAATTCAAATTCCGGTTAAAATTTTCGTTATTTTAAGTTTTAATAGTTTTGGCCAAGAAAAGTGATTTTTCGACCATAGTGCGTCCTTTAGAAAAACGTTTCCGATTTACAGATGTTGTAGAGGCTATTGCTAACCTAAATGGTAAAATAGCTCCTGGCGTTGATAATATAAGCAACAAGATGCTCTTAGAGCTACCTTTTACGGCAAAAAGAATAATTAATTAATTAATAATTAATTAAATTTTAGAAATAAAAATTGTTCAAAAATACGCTAAAAATAAATATTAAAAATAACACTAGGCATGGTGTAATATGAAAAATACGTCCGCAATGTTAAAAATATGTTCAAGAGTTCGCTGACGACTGATGATCAGCAAATTAAAATTTAAAAATATAACAAAAAGCGAGACAAAAAATAATGCATGCAAAAGCATGCTGCCTTCATACTCATCTAAATAGAGATGAATAAGGCAAAACATAAAGTGATGAGATGAAGAATAAATAAAAGAAAAGGTGTTGCCATGATGTAAAAAATGGAAGGCCGTAAATTTCGTTCTAACCCAAGGACTAACAATTGTTAATGAGAGTATGTGTAAAATACAAATTAGTATTTCCGTATTCAAATTTCAATTAGCACTTGGGTTAAATAGAAGATATTTACTACCAATGCTCAGTACCGAACAAAGAGTGCTGATGAGGAGTTGTAGCGGGCTCTGAAAATGCATTCCACTCGGCTAGTGTCGGGAAACTAAACTTTTTCAAATTATTTCTTCAACAAAAATCTTATCACAATAAAATTTGAACCAATTAGCCTGATAAAATATAAAAGGAAATTTTAGAAATAAAAATTGTTCAAAAATACGCTAAAAAATAAATATTAAAAATAACACTAGGCATGGTGTAATATGAAAAATACGTCCGCAATGTTAAAAATATGTTCAACAGTTCGCTGACGACTGATGATCAGCAAATTAAAATTTAAAAATATAACAAAAAGCGAGACAAAAAATAATGCATGCAAAAGCATGCTGCCTTCATACTCATCTAAATAGAGATGAATAAGGCAAAACATAAAGTGATGAGATGAAGAATAAATAAAAGAAAAGGTGTTGCCATGATGTAAAAAATGGCAGGCCGTAAATTTCGTTCTAACCCAAGGACTAACAATTGTTAATGAGAGTATGTGTAAAATACAAATTAGTATTTCCGTATTCAAATTTCAATTAGCACTTGGGTTAAATAGAAGATATTTACTACCAATGTTCAGTACCGAACAAAGAGTGCTGATGAGGAGTTGTAGCGGGCTCTGAAAATGCATTCCACTCGGCTAGTGTCGGGAAACTAAACTTTTTCAAATTATTTCTTCAACAAAAATCTTATCACAATAAAATTTGAACCAATTAGCCTGATAAAATATAAAAGGAAATTTTAGAAATAAAAATTTTTCAAAAATACGCTAAAAAATAAAAATTAAAAAGAATAATTCTTTTTATTTTTAACGCAATAATTCGGCTTGAACATTTCCCGCCTATATGGAAAATTGCCTTAGTAAAGATGATTCCTAAGCCTGGCAAAGATCCTTTAAAGGTAGAGTCTTATAGGCCTATAAGTTTGTTACCCACAATGTCAAAATTGTTCGAAAAATTGCTTAAGAGCAAGCTGACTCCGATCCTGAATGAAAACAACTGCATTCCAGATCACTAATTTGGCTTTAGAAGTCAACATAGCACAATCGAGCAAACTCACAGACTGGTGCAGGTTATAAGAAAAACCTTTGAGGAAAAGAAGTACTGCTCCGGGCTTTTCATTGATGTCTCTCAAGCTTTCGATAAAGTATGGCACGAAAGCCTGTTAAACAAACTAAAGCTTAACCTTGCAGCTAATATTTTCAACCTATTAGAAAAATACATAACCGGTCGACAATTTATGATCAAAGAGGGAAACCAAATAAGTTCTTCTCAACCAATAGGGGCTGGTGTACCTCAAGGAAGTATACTAGGTCCAGTTCTGTACTTGCTTTACACAGCAGATATGCCAACCAATAGTTTTACACACACGTCGACATTCGCTGATGATACTGCTTTCCTTAGTATTCATAAAGACCCTAAAGAGGCTTCGAACCAACTGCAGCAACACGTAACTCAAGTTGAAAAATGGGCAAAGTTATGGGGAATAAAAATAAATGAACAAAAATGTACCACGTAACTTTTACTTTACGCAAAGAAACGTGCTCCCCAATCACTATTAACAATCACAAAATATCTTGGTGTTCACCTAGATCGCCGCCTCACATGGAAACCTCATATAGATGCGAAGCTGACTCAAATGAAACTTAAAGCTGCTCAAATCCACTGCCTAACTAGTAGAAACTCTGTGCTACGTCTGAATTGTAAACTTCTGCTCTACAACTCGATTTTAAAACCAATTTGGTGCTGCGGTATACAATTATGGGGCACTGCTTCCGCCTCTAACATAGAAAAAATGCAACGTCGTCAAAACGAAATTCTGAGAATGTTAACTGGTGCTCCGTGGTATGTTAAAAACAGCAACATTCACAAGGGTCTAGAAGTTCCACTAGTAAAAATCGAAATCCTATACTATGCGGACGTGTATTTAAATAAGTTGGAAAAACATCCAAATCCGCTCGCTCGAAGCATCCTGCAACATAGTGGGCACACCCGCCTAAAAAGAAGGGATACTATTGCTCTTAGATGAAAATTTTAAAATTAATTAACTTTATTATGAGAACTTAACTTTTAGTCTGGTACTGACTGGACTAGTATTAATAACTTAGCTTTAGGATTTGAATATTATTGTGAGTTCGCTTAAGCGAAGATTCAATAATAAAATATATATAAAAAAAAAAAAACTTTAAGTAACCACCCTCAAAATCTTCCATTTCACATGGGGAAACTTTAGTGTCATTGGGGGCTGTTGAACTGTTGCAGCTGTTCTCTGAGTTTCATCCTGCTGCGTTATAGATGAAATTAGACTTAAAATTTTCGCTTGCAGTTTTTGAGCATTGCTACAGGCGCTTTCATATTTTACAGATGTGTCGGCTTTGGACTCGGTTTCTTGCTCCCTATCATCATTTACAATAAAATTTTCAAAACTTCCTATCAATTTTGACCACCGCCGCTCTCAATCCCGATGCAATACTTCAAGATACGAAATATTTAGTTATTCGGGAGGAATTGTAAAAAAACTTCCGAAAAACTTTCTAGCTGTTGTAGGTCAAATCTGCATTTTCTTCTATTCGCCATTTTTAATTTTGAGTTTGTAACTTGGTCAAAATGTAGAATCTTGTTTTGCTCACTTATTCCGAAAATGAAAATTTATTTTTTAAAATTCGAGGGGAACGATATTTCTGTGCGCCACTGTACAGCAAATTTCTTAATGTTTATTAAGATTTAAAAATACTTTAACCCGGTGTGAATTTAAAATGCTCTCAAACAAAAAAAATAGTTTTTCTAAAAAATTTGTTTGAATTTAATTGCCCACCACTGTAATGCTAAATTTATGCCCTCCTGGCTTTAACAATGTTGATTAGGCACTATTTCGTTTAATATTGTATAAAAAAAATTTTGTTTTCCCATTCACCGTTTTTCACGGCTTTTTCTTCGTATCGGGCACCCCTTACTTCTGGTTCTGTAGCACTTTTGTCTCTAACCACCAAATTGTGCCGTTTGCTTGTATGTATGTTTGTGTGTCTGTTCAGTGTGGAACTTTTGTACATAAGCTGATTGTTGTTTTTGTAATTTGTTTTAATTTCATAAAATTAGACACTTTACTATTTGTATTTTTGTTATATTCAATACTTTTTGTTAAATTTTTTATTTTCATTAAATAGTTTCCTGCTTTACACCTTTACCACCATTTACTCACAATTTTGTTAAAAATGTTTCAAGCCTTTTTTACTTTTAGATTTTAGTTCACCATTCCACTTTATTTCTTTAATGAAAAATTTGTTTTTTGTTCTTCTTTCCACTTTTTCTTTTATATAGTTCTTATCTTTAAAGTTTTTTTTACATTTACCTTTTATTTTCTTGAAATTTTTTCTTTTAAATATTGTTTTCTCTTTACTATTTTTCACTTTAATTTTCTTCAAAAATTTTTTTAATTAATCTTCACTTTTTGTCTGCCGGCTGAAAGTTTTATTGTTTTCTAAGTTTCTTCGTGCAAGAATGTTAGTAGTTTTGCAATAAATGTTCTTTAGTGTGAAGAGTGTGACTATTCAGTTTGTGGCACTGCGCATGCCCGAAAATTTTCGTTGTTTTTTAATAGTGATGGCACTTCTTATCAGTGATGGTACCGTGTACCCACAATTGTCACTTTATCTGAAGGCGTAAAACTATAATTATTTTCAAGGTTGTGGTTGAACCTTTTGCTGTTCTTAAACTAAATTTTCGCCACTTTTACAACTTTTCATTCTCTTTTTATTTTTTTTACATGAACATTATCACCGCACAAAATATTATTTACACTGTACATACCAAATTTCGTTTCCTTTCCTGATTATTCTTCCAAAGAAATACCTCCTGTCTTCGGCTTCCAGACTTCCTTCTCTTCTTGATTGGTGAGTCTTCCTTCTACAATCGTCACTGCTCTCTGACTGTGGCTGATAGTCTTGTAGAGTTGCTAACGATTTTTTTCATAAGCGCGGGAGGCTGTGTGATTTTTTTTTCTTACAGTTACCAGTACGGCTAAACTGGCTTTTTTGTTGTGTTGCTTTTGGTTAACAGCAACTTCTTCTAGCTTACTGATGACAGGTATCCACCAGATGAGTTGTCTCATAATCACGGGAGGCTGTATGACTTACTTTAATTTCCTACCAGTATGGAAAAACTTGTTTGAGGTTATGTTGCTTTCTGGTAACAGCAACTTCTTCGGATTGAGTGATGATAGGTATTCACCAGTTCAATCGCTTCCTAGCCTTTCTAGGAACGTTCGAAGGACCATATGTTGGACCGTACACGTACCCAGTCCAAACAGGGGGGTTGATTTTTCTTGAGAAATAAGAAGGCGAGAATAGTTCCTCTTGAACGTAACAAAATTTATTTTGGCTTCTTGCCCTTGTGAATTCTTTCTTATAACTAACTTAACTTTCTACACTAAAAATAAAACACGTAATTCTTAAGAATTTTGTTTCGTTAAAAAGTACAAAAACAATAATAAAGATAAAAAAACTCTAACGCACTTCTTGTCCTCTTTAGACTATGTATGTATGTAGAAAAAATTATAAATATATGGTTACAGGGATGGAAAACCATATGGTATAGAAAATCATAAAACAAAACTTAATAATTTGTTGAACACGGTTCAACATCCATCATTAGCCGTCCACGTTCTCAGCACGAAACGAGCCGACCCGAGAACTTGGATAAGCTTATTGCGCCTCTTGCAAGCGTCTTCAAGCTCATGAGATCATACATACATTTTGGATCAATTGTAAAAGAGTTTTAATGGCTTAAAACGGCGCGCAGTCCACTCCGAACGTGACCGTAGTAAATTGATAGTCCTGAACTTTAGCTTCGGGATTGTCACGAAACAATATACGTTAATAGGGGGTTTGATCAGGACGGACTAATATCTGACGATACATTTTCTCAATATCCGCATTAAAAACATAGCGGAAAAATCTCCACCGTAAAACTAAAACGGTGAGATTTGCCTGTAAAACAAGACCGGGGTATAAAACGTTATTGAGGCTTACGCCACTGGGGGAGGGGTTTGAAGCGTTAAATACCACCATGAGGTTGGTGGTAGCACTATCGGGTATAATCACTGCGTGATTAGTTGGGAATTCGCAATGAAATAGGAGGGACACTACATATCGACCGTCATAATTTCGATAGGTTGTAGTCAATATTCACAATATTGATCATCGTCAGATAATTGGGTCGCTTGTAAAACTTCTTTAATTTTCCTAAAACGATTGAGTTGATTATTTAACTCAAGATGGGTGCAAAAAAAGAAACAGAATGCATGGGCTCGGATTGAAAAACTTGACCTGTAACGATCCAACCGAAAACGGTTCTTTGGGCGATCAGCCGTCCTATTCTGTAACTCGCTAAAGCTAAATCTCTATCGCTAAAAATCTAAAAGAGCTTTTTGGAATCTTTAAGCTACGAGTGCAATTCTGTTATTTATATCGTCTAATTTAGCATCGTCCTAAATTTTAATTCGCCGCAAATAAAACTTTATTTCTATCGCTAAAATTTTCTAATATCGAATTCTCTAATTTAAAATTAGCGATTTGATCTCTATAAAATTTAAAATTTTAGCATCAAATATTTTTTAGTGCTAAAATGCGAATAGAGGATAATATATGTTTATTTATTGTTTTATTTTGAAAAATTTTCTTTATTTAAGCAAGAAAATGAAGGTAAAAACACAACAAATCATTTAAAAGTTCAATTCATTTAATATTTGTAGTAATTTTTTCATGAGAGCATTAAAGTTTTTTCTACTTCAAGCTAATAGAATAAATAAAAATTGTGATGGGCAGGGTAATTTTACTAACATTAAACTTTAAATCCGTTTTTAATAAAACGACTTTAAATTTGTAATAACACGTAGACAATGATAAACATATTGCTTGTCTAGAGTAGACTTTCTGATTTTGATATTTAAGGAATATAATTTTGTAGTTATATTTTGTGAAATTGTCTAGAGATCCCAAACAATTGCTTAAGTAATTTAATTGTTTAATATATAAATCATTTTCCTAATTATATTAAATATCTTGTAATATTGGCTATTTGGCTATTTTAAGTCGTTTTACAGCAATATAAAATATTTTTCGGCACCTTTTTGTAATGATATTTAACATTAATTCTTTAAAAACACAATTAATACATACATACATGCAAAGATCCTACTAATTGTTTACTATATGCAAACATACATACATATGTGCAAACAAATTAAGCTGCCATCATATAAATACATATGTCGCTATAATTTCCGCGATTTACTGCTACATTTCAGTTATATATTTTTTATTACAATGCATAAACATTTAAGTCTGTATGTAGCAAAAATTAAGAAATGTTTAAGCATACAGTGAACTCGCGGAAACGTGAATATCCAGAATCGTGAACATCCAGAAACGTGAACACTTTTTATTTAACATTAACTACTTTAAAACGTGAACAAACATTGAAAGCTTTAAAACGTGAACAGTTTTTTCTGAGGTTTTTTTTAGTTTACATTAATTTTATTAGTTTTGGGAGTCGCCGAATTATGCAATAAAAGGATCTGTAAGCGATATACATAGTTTTATTTGCAAAGGTTGATTATTGTGGTCAGATTAATAAGACAATTATGTATTACCCAAAAAACTTAGGTTTTAAAATTTTTAAATTGGACTTTTCGGGTTAAAGCGTTGTTAAGTTTTGACCAGATTTGGATGTTTTTGAACTAGTAACAATAAATTGATGAAAAAAAATTAAATTCGTTAGAAAATAATTAAAACATATCCAATCAGAAACGTGAACAAAATCGAAAACATGAACACCCTTGGTAAAAATTAGTTCACGTTTCCGCGAGTTCACTGTATATTTTAAAATTATTTAAAACCAAATATTTTCCTATATATTTTATATTTACGTTATAAGCAAGCGCATAACATTTTTTGACAAACGCTAATAATAATGCAAGTCAACATTTACAACAAAGTGGAGTATACACAAGGTGGTGTTATTGCGTCAGCACATTAGTTTTTATTTTTCCTTACTCCAACACCTAGACATCAAAGGCTGCATACTTAACGTTTATTTCATTGTGTATTTTTTTTTTACCGTTTAGGTGTTTGTCCCCGGACTTACAAAGAATTTGAAGTACCAACGCTACCACCTTCTATAGATCCAACTTGACTTATATAAAGTATCAAAAGCTCCCACATGTGTTTGTTTCTTTTCAGCATCATACTATCAAGGTAGACGAAAAGAAAAAGTCTGCTGATAGTAAATTAGCTACGGCGAAAAATTAAAATTTTAGCTAAGCGCAAGGCACATTCAACCAGGTAATAGGTCTGTCTGCGTACGCATATTTTGAATCATTTTATGGAAAATGTTACAAAATCTTGCAAAATGTTGTCTGCGTGCTCCAAATCTCTTGCAGCGAGAGAGCCAAAAAGAAAATTTTTTAGAAGTAAGAGAACTTGCAAAATGTTACTGGAGAAATTTCTGCTTACAAGATTTTGCAACTAGTTTGAACAGCTGTTCTTATTTACTAATTAAATGAAATAATTTTTGTGAAACGAAAATAAAAATTTAAATTTAACAATAGTTAGAATTGTGTTGATTTTTAACGTTTAAAAAAAAAATTATAAAAAACATAACATTTAACTTAATGCTAGAAACGTCCAAATATACAAATAATTTACCGCGTACACATATGCTAAAATTCTTTGGCTTAATTATTTGGATTGTTTACACACCGATCAGCTGTTTTCTTGCAAGATTTTAGTGGATACTGTCTGCGTACTTTTTGATATATTTTTGGCCGACAGAGTAAAATTGGTCTTACTCTCCCAAAAAAATATACTGAGTATTTGCTACTGGAAAAGTACGCAGACAGACCTAATATTAAGAACCCAGCTGATAAAAATCAATTTGACATTTATACGTTTTAAAAATTTAATTTTGTATGAAATTTTAAATTTTTCTGACATTCTACCGTTCAAACACAAAAAAGAAATGCAGAGGGCGAATTTTTTGAATTCGCCTTGATTTTACCTTCTTGAATGTGCATAGCGATAAACCATGCAGAATACCAATTAAGCATTTAAGCAATCGAGATTTAGCTTTAGCTAAGACAGTTACAGAATATTGGTGCAGGTTGCCATCCGTTGTTAAAATTCTTAAATACACATTTCCTCCAGAAAGCATCTCTATACGGGTAAACCTGACGTCGGTCATGGTAATATTGGGAAAGCTCGAGGCCACAACATCTGAAATAGTACACGAGGGCAATCGACCGGTAATCTTCTCTACCAAACTTCAATCTCACAATTAGGATTGATCGGCGATCCGACCGTCACACATATGGGTATTTTGCCAATCTAGCCGGACATTAAGCCAAAATGGAAATTAAGGAAATGTAAAAATTAAAGTGCGCAGCTCGACAGATAAGAATATTCTGTATCTGATAGTGTAGCTAAACAAATTAAAATTTAACTTGATTTTTCTTTTCTGCGAAAGACTGTATAAGCAGCTGCCTTATTTTATTTTTTTTTTTAATTTTTTGTTTTAAGTTTAATTATAAAAAAATTCCTTCGAAATTAAAAAAAGAGGTTTTTTTAAAAAAAATAAAATCAAAAGGTTTTTGAAAGTGATGGCAGTAATTATCCTAAAAATCTTATTCATCACAATAAAACCTGAAATTTCTACTTTCAGACGAAAAAAAACCGTTGCGCGTTTTTGCTCCATTTTTCTCATCTTGTGTGTTTTCATATGAGTAAGAAACTTTTTTGTGGGCAATAAAACGTTTTGATAATTAATTGTTTTTAATGTTTTTTATTTTAATTATGACAGAATAATTAAAATTAACTTTTAACGGGTCAAATTGGGTTTTACACTGACATTGCATGTATATATCAGTGGTCTTCACAAAGAGAAACGCACTTAAAATGAGAGTATTATTGTCAGCGTTGCCATTACTTTTTTTTATAAGAACTGCAAATTTGGAAAAAAACAAATCTGCATTTTAAGTGAAAAAACAGAACATAGCAAAATATAAAATTATTAATATTTTGTTTTATTATAACGATATTTTTAACTAATTCTAAGCTGATGATATGTGAAGCCTTGATTTGGGTATCTGTATTTGTAGAGTTATTTGAGCATCTATTTTGGATACAAAGATTTTTGAGTCGAAAATTTTCTTTTAGATTTTTATTATTTGATTTCTCTCATTTCCTGAAACAGAATGAAACTCAATATGCATTGTATGCCGCTAAAGGTGCGATGCAAACATATTCTTTAGTAACTGGTTGCATACAAGGCACTCAGCCTCTTTGAATATGTTTAAAGAAAACAAAAAAGATTTTCCCACTTAATATCCCACATTATTATTATAAATATTTTTTTCTAAAATGCTGTAAAAAATTTTTATGTATGTCCGTAGGTTTTTACCTAAATTATGAAAAAGTTTTTAAATTGCATAAATTTATGTAGCTTGCTATAAATTTCTTACTGCAATATCAAAAAAATTTTAGCTGTACCTATATTGCACACATAAAGAGCTTCAAATTATTTTGGATAATTACACACTAATTGGCAACGCTGCAGTGCAGAAAAAACATTTTTAGCTCTTTCTGAAAAATAAAAACATGCGACATACACCTACGCTATTTGAAAGCTAACAAGCTACTAATTGAAATTTTTTATTTTTCATATGTTTGTTGTTTTGATTATGATTACCGTTTGCAATGATGAAAACAAAGCGTATGGATTTTTTATTTATGAAAGATTGTGTAATGTTAATAATTTATTATGTTTTCTTAAGTTTACGATCGAAAAATAAAATAAAAATAGCTCGCCATGAATTATAAAAGCAATATCAGTAAACAAAATACGATATTTATTTAAAAATACAATTTAATCAGGATTAGTTATTCAGTTGCTGTTTGCAGATTTTAAGAAACATTTTGGTAGGAAAACAATTTAGTTTGGAAAACCCTGGTTGTAATATTCACGAAGAGAGTAAGTAAAAACCCGAAAATCTTCGTTAGCTGGGTAATATGGGTGAAGACCACTGGTATATATAAAAAGGAATGTGCGAGGAAGTAGTTTTGTTCACCCCTAAACTGGTAATGTATACCTGTGCGACTGCTTTCTTAATGACGCTATTCTAGGCAACAAAATAGACCTTCGAAACCATTAAAAATTGTTAAAACAAAAATTTTTTTTAGAGATAAACAAATCTGTGCTTCAAGTATTATTTTTTTTTTGGTGTATATATATTGTGGTTAATGCACGAAATTGTTTTCAGAACCCTTTTGAAACTACGAAAGTAAAATGGAAAAAGTTTATACAAGATTAGAGTTATTACAAATAGTACGGGAATGCAAAGATAAATCTGTTCAAGAGAAATTGCGATTTTTAGATAGAAAATTGTGTGAACTTTCAAAATGTCAAGGAGATGGTGACATATCAGCGGTAAAACAGTGTTTATACAGTTTCAGAAAATTTTTTAATATACAAAACATTTTCGGATTTACAGGCAGAATTTTGCAAGAAAGTTTTCAAGAGTTCAGTGTAACGTAGATATTATTAATAGATTTTTGCTTAGCTCTGAACCACTGATGACTAGCATAAGACCAACTCCAAAAAAAGAAGTCATTGCCCTTCACGAAAGAAGCAGTTTCTTAAATGCTTCCCCCTTTACTTGATTTTGAGGCGATTAAGATTCAGAAGAGGTCTTTGAAGAAACAGACGAAGAAGAACAGTAGCACTCCTGTTATTAGTGCAAACGGATATTTTTTAAATTAAATTAGTTTATGTTTTCATACTTTAAATTACTTGTTACTTCTGTAAATAAGTTATCTATTATATAAAGAAGGGGTGTATGTATGTATGTATGTATGTCTGTATTTTATAGCTGGCCACACCAGTGGATCGATTTTTGTGAAATTTTTACAGAGTGTTACTTCAAGTCTGAAAGGAACAATAGGCTACTTTTTTTTAGAAATTATTGCTGCCACGCCCACACTACGCCCATTTGTGTGGGAAGGTCAAGTAACAAAATTACCCAGAGCCAGACTGCTCAAACTAAATACCTGAAATTTACAACACGTGTTAAGCTTGACATGTTTGTTTAAATGCACATGAGTTTTTAAACATTAGGCCCGTAAAGGGATAAAAATGGTACAAAAAAGGAAAAGTCGGTAACCTACTATCTCTTGATGTATATAAGATAGAAACAAAATTTAAAAAGTTTAGCGTTTTCCTTAAGAAATAAACAGACAGGTATCTGGAGTTTTTTTTAAATTATGGTCCGAAAGGCCGAAAAAAGGGGTTAAAATTATATATTGGTACTTTTTGTTACTTTTAAACCAATAAAGATAGAAAAATTTTTCAAATTGCGTTCGATAGGTCTTACAAAAATATGATTACGTTTTTCGTACTTTTTTTTTAATTTTGGGCCCAAAGGGGGAAAAAAGGGTTAAAAATATATTTTGATTTTCTTATTCGTTTTTTGTAACTTTTAAACCAATAAAGATAGGAACATTATTCAAATTAAGTGTAACAGGCCTAAAAAATATGAGTACGTTTTTAGATACTTTTTTAATTTTATAGACCCTAAGGGGAGAAAGGGTTAAAATTATGTTTTAGTACTTTTTGTTACTTTAAAATCAATTATGATAGAAACATAATTTCAATTGCTCTTCAAGACCGATTTTTGGAAATTAGTTCGCACGTAAACGGCATTTAAAGTTAAAATTTTGAAGGTAAAAAAGTGGGCGGTGCCACGCCCATAAAAGTTAAACTTTTTATGCTGGTACTTTTATTGCACTGATTTTTTAAAATTGGCACACATATAGAAGGCCTCTAATTCCGAAGTTCTAAAGGACAAAAATGGAGGATTGCAGCGCCCACAAAAATGTAAGTTTTCAAACTGGTTCTTCTATTGTTTCGATTTTTATGAAGCTCAAAAATAGACCGATAATGTTTATTTTCGGTACAAAAATGGGTGGCATAAAGATAGACAAACGTGCAAAATTATGTGAAGATAAGGCCATATTACAGCCAGTTATAGCCCAAAACGCCTTATCCGGGAGGACATTTGTATGGGAGCTCTGTCAAAAAATTAACTGATAATCACCACAAACAACATGCTTTTTTCTTATGCCAAAAAACTTATCTGTTCCAAATTTCATCGAAATATCTGCAAAAATGCGGTCTCTACTCTGTTTACAAGAATACATTAACTCCTAGCCGGACGGATGGACTGACAGGTCTTAATCGGCTCAGGAAGTGATTCTGTGTCGATCGGTATAATTGGAGGTGGGTCTCAGACCTTTTTCTTTGGTGAGGTTCAAAAATTTGCAAAAAAGCATAATAAATTTGGATATAACAATATAAGAGAAATTTGAACTTCTTTTGAAAAATATTTGAAATGTAATCCCTGTATCTATATTATATAAAGAAAGGTTGTATGTATGTACATATGTATGTATGGATGTATGTACGTATGGATGTATGTATGTATGTATGTATGTATGTATGTATGTATGTATGTATGTATGTATGTATGTATGTATGTATGTATGTATGTATGTATGTATGTATGTATGTATGTGTGTATGTATGTATGTACATATGTATGTATGTACACATGTATGTATGTTTGTAATTTATAGCTGTCCCCACCAGTGGATCGATTTTTTGAAATTTTTACAGCGAATTACTTCAAGTCTGGAAGAAACAATTAGCAAGTTTTTTTTTGGAAATCTTTGCTGCCGCGCCCACACTACGCCCATTTGTGTGGGAAGGTCTGATTATGAATTGCCCAACCAAATTACCCAAAGCCATACTGATCAAACGCGTAGTGCTAAATACATGTTTGTTTAAATACATACGAATTTTTAGAAATTGGGCCCGTAAAGGGTTAAAAAGGGGACAAAAAAGGAAAAACCTGTAGCCTACTATCTTTTGATGTTTATAAGATAGAAACAAAATTTAAAAAGTTTTGCGTTTTCCTTAAGAAACAAACAGACAGGTATCTGGAGTTTTTTTTCATTTTGGTCCGAAATGGGGGAAAAAGGGGCTAAAATTATCTTTTGGTACTTTTTGGTATTTTTTGTTACTTTTAAACCAATAAAGATATAAATATTATTCAAATTGCGTTCGATAGGTCTTAAAAAAATATTATTACGTTTTCCGTACTTTTTTAATTTTGGACCCAAAAGGGGAAAACAGGGTTAAAAATATATTTTGATTTTTTTTATGCGTTTTTTGTTACCTTTCAACCAATAAAGATAGAAACATAATTCAAATTGAATGCGACAGGCCTAAAAAATATGAGTACGTTTTTGGGTCTTTTTTGAATAATTGGACTCTTAGGGGGAAAAAAGGTTAAAATTATGTTTTAGTACTTTTCGTAATTTTAAAACCAATGAAGGTAGAAACATAATTTAAATTGCATTCGTCAGGTTACCAAAAAATGTTAATAAGGGGCTGAGATTATATATAGAAGTTTATAAATAATTTTTGCTTATTAAAGCTTTCTGAATATCTCCAAAACTGTAAGCCTGGTAAATTTCCAATTTTTATGTGCTTAGTAAATAGTAGGGCTGACTTATTATTTATTGCAACTTACGTGGGGCAACCAATAAATTAAAAAATATGTAAATACTTTTGTTTACATATTTTAATAATTTTACTATGATTGGGGTAGCGAAGCACACCGGCTTAGCTAGTTGTTATATATAAATTTCATCAATCTAGGAGCACTCAGTAATTTTAAAGAAGCTTTATTGTAAAAAAATAAATAGTAATTTCCGGCTAGAATGGCAAAATACCCCTATGTGCGTCAGTACACACATTGTGGAGGATTTGCCAGTACAACGCTGAGAACATATCGCGGAATGATGGCCAACTTTAATAGTTGCAATAGAAAATTAAGGTATCACTCGGGGGTATGTTTATGAAAGGGGTGGCATAATTTCCAAATTCCATTGACGTTTCAGTCTGAGCAGCCTGCTTTAAACAGTCTAATTGAGCCGTTATCATGGAAACCCCTCGAGTTTATGTGGAGTAGGAAGCCATATCCTCTGAATTTATTCCCACAATAATAAGGCTTTTCACGTTTTCGGATTCTATCAACAAAGAGTCATATATTGACCGAACAGCTTCCCATAAACGGTTTATTTCCATTTCGTGTCTCAATAATGAACCAATTTGACGATCTACAATGGGTATAAGTGCAATGAAGACCTCAAATTCTGCCAAACGATCGGCATAACGAATCAATGGAGACGTATCCATTTTCGATATTCAGCAATAGGGAGAAAAAAATCAAGAAAAAACTAGAAATGATAATTAAAACCGCAAAATTTGCCTTTAGGCAAAATGGAACACAGAATAAAGAAAAATCAAAATCTCTCACGTATTATTCCCAGAACAGTTAAACCCTGATTTACTTATAAAAATAAAACTTCAATTTATTCAACAAACTCTGTTATTTGATGGGTAGAAATGAGTTAAAAAAAGGGGAACAAATCGTTCTTAAAAAAATTAGAGTAAAAAATTACCCAACAAAAGTTGAATATGTATTAATAAAAAACAAATGAGTTTAACAAAATTTTATAATATATAAAGCAATCTTACACTTTGTTTTATAAAAAACCGGGTTAAATTATTAAATTTAAGGATAAAATAAATGCAACAATTATATATCGTGGTGTAAAATCACTTTGCTATATAAAAAAGGTACAAAAAAAAGTACATACACTAGTACTGCTGCAACTTTTTACTTTTTTATTTTAAAACAACGAATTAAACAGTTTGGAGTTTAATCGATATAAAACGAGTAAAATCACTCTTTATATATTATTTGTTAGTAACCGGTTTTAATTAGTACAATCAAAAAGTTGCAGCACTAGTGTGCAGTGTGCGTTTATAAACAATTACAACAACAACCAACGAATGCAGCGAGTATAAGTTATTTAGTTGTGCTTTTAATTTATTTAAAATTAATCACATTTTAGTTTTTATTTATTTATTATTTTTTCACAATTTCATTTTAATATATTTTGTTTGTTAAATTCAATAGTGCTTAGTCTGTCTAATATTATCTTATAATTAACTTTCCTCTTATGAGGATTGCTTACTTAAGCTTAGTAGAACTTAAACTAAAAACCCAAAAATAAATCACAACATGTGAAAAAAAGAAAAAGAGACTTCAAAAAATTTTAACAAAAAAAGTGTGTAAGAGAAATACCTTAACTACCCTCCCGCTTTAAAACTCGTCGTCCACGACGGTTAAATTTCATTCCTTTATAATTTATCAAGCTAATTGGTTCAAGTTTATTGTGATAAGATTTTTATTGAAGAAATATTTAGAAAAAGTTTAGTTTCCCGACACTAGCCGAGTGGAATGCATTTTCAGAGCCCGCTACAACTCCTCATCAGCACTCTTTGTTCGGTACTGAGCATTGGTAGTAAATATCTTCTATTTAACCCAAGTTTTAATTGAAATTTGAATACGGAAATACTAATTTGTATTTTACACATACTCCTATTAGCAATTGTTAATTCTTGGGTTAGAACGAAATTTACGGCCTGCCATTTTTTATATCATGGCAACACCTTTTCTTTTATTTATTCTTCATCTCACCACTTTAATTTTGCCTTATGCATCTCTATTTAGATGAGTATGAAGGCCGCATGCTTTTGCATGCATTAGTTTTGTCTCGCTTTTGTTATGTTTTCAAATTTTAATTTTGCTGACGATCAGTCGTCAGCGAGTTGTTGAACATGTTTTATTAACTTTGCGGACGTATTTTTTTACACCATGCCTAGTGTTATTTAATACATATTTATTTTTAGCGTATTTTTGAACAATTTTTATTTCTAAAATTTCCTTTATAATTTATCAGGCTAATTGGTTCAAGTTTATTGTGATAAGATTTTCATTGAAGAAATATTTAGAAAAAGTTTAGTTTCCCGACACTAGCCGAGTGGAATGCATTTTCAGAGCCCGCTACAACTCCTCATCAGCACTCTTTGTTCGGTACTAAGCATTGGTAGTAAATAACTTCTATTTAACCCAAGTTTTAATTGAAATTTGAATACGGAAATACTAATTTGTATTTTACACATACTCCTATTAGCAATTGTTAATTCTTGGGTTAGAACGAAATTTACGGCCTGCCATTTTTTATATCATGGCAACACCGCAAAGTTAATAAAACATGTTCAACAACTCGCTGACGACTGATCGTCAGCAAAATTAAAATTTGAAAACATAACAAAAGCGAGACAAAACTAATGCATGCAAAAGCATGCGGCCTTCATACTCATCTAAATAGAGATGCATAAGGCAAAATTAAAGTGGTGAGATGAAGAATAAATAAAAGAAAAGTTGTTGCCATGATATAAAAAATGGCAGGCCGTAAATTTCGTTCTAACCCAAGAATTAACAATTGCTAATAGGAGTATGTGTAAAATACAAATTAGTATTTCCGTATTCAAATTTCAATTAAAACTTGGGTTAAATAGAAGATATTTACTACCAATGCTCAGTACCGAACAAAGAGTGCTGATGAGGAGTTGTAGCGGGCTCTGAAAATGCATTCCACTCGGCTAGTGTCGGGAAACTAAACTTTTTCTAAATATTTCTTCAATAAAAATCTTATCACAATAAACTTGAACCAATTAGCTTGATAAATTATAAAGGAAATTTTAGAAATAAAAATTGTTCAAAAATACGCTAAAAATAAATATAATTTCATTTTATTCAAATTTTTTATTTGATTAAATTATATTTACGAAAAATATTTTTAGAAAAATGGTTTAACTTACTTTAAAGTAGCAGATATTAATTTATTCAAAACCGCAAGATTCTATTGCAAATTATCCTTATGAACAGGTCGATTTTCTATCAAAACATAACTTCCCATGTCCTGCTGAACAGTTTTCTCAGCAAAGCGTTTACTAAATTTTTTGCCTAACCTCCTATTATTCTTCACAAATACCTTGTCCCCAGGAGAAAAAATTGTGTCTACTCTGCCAGCGTTATTGTATGACAATTCCTTTTCTTGAGTTATATTTAGTTTTTTTTCTAAAGATAGCCTTAACCTTTCAAAAATACAGTGAATGACATCAGCGGGTCTCAGTCCTGTTACCGAATGTATTGTTTGATTATATTTAGAAGCAGCAATTAAAATTAACGCCTTTGTGTGGACGTATCTTCTCTCCGCTTTTAAGCGTCTTGCAATCTCGGCCAAAGTGCTATGAAAGCGCTCAACTTGGCCGTTACTTGTACTGTGTGCCGGATGGATAGTCAAAATTTCGACGCCACACTCGTTTAACAGCATGGATTTAATTGTATCTGAATTAAAAGCTTTTTCGTTATCACATACTACAGTCTTAGCATTTGGAAAAAAATTCATTATCAACAATAGTGGAATTTTAATATCTATAATTGATCTAGATACTACAGGGAAGACAAGAGCAAATTTGCTAAACTTGTCAACACAGGTAATAAATGAGATTTGTCAGTTAAAAAAATATCCATGTGTAGCAATTCGCCTGGATTTTCAGGTATACGAGATTTTCCGAATGGAACTTTTTGTGGATGCCTGACATACTTTGCTTCCCTGCAGGTATTACAGGTTGAAACTATCTCCACCAATTTTCTCCGAATATTCAGAAATTAGTATTCTCTAACGACTTGGCGTAAGTTTTCACGAACACCACGATGTGCCTTGTTATGTTCACTTGATAAAATTTCAAGCTGATCGTCTGGTTTGTGAACATCTATTACCATGTTTTCGCTATAGACAAACTATACAGATGGAAAATCCTTTATAATATCATTATTTATCTGGGCTAACGTATGACGATCAGAATAAATACAGTTCACAACTTTGGATTCAGAACTTTGCCTAAAAGTTTAAAAGTGTCTGTAGTTTTATTAAAGCTAATTGAGTGCCTAACTTAATAAGCAAACACGGTCTCAGAAACCAAATCTGGTTTCGATGCCTCTACTAAAATTAGTTGATTTTTAAAGCAATTGACTGGATTCAATACCGACTTTATAACTACCGTAGAAGACTCTCCGCTATGTATTGTTGGAATTGTCGATGACTCCGATGCTGTTAAAGTATCAGAGCCTCCAGCAGCTTCAGTTGCGGATACGGTTCTAGAACCATTTGTTGCGTTTGTGCTCAATAAGTCACTTTCAATGTGGTGCATATATTGACGGGACAAAGCGTCTGCAACTATATTGTCCTTACCGGGTTTATAGTGAAACTTTGGTAAAAATTCCTTAATAGATGCCCTCTACCTTCTAATCTTCGTATTAGGGTTCCTTTCCGTAAGAGAAAATCCAGTGGCTGCTGATCTGTATAAATATTTACGTTCTTTGCCCCATAAAGATAATTTATTAGCTTCTGAAGTAACCACACTATAGCCAAGAGTTCACGCTTATTTGTGGAGTAGTTTTCTTCCGTTGAGGATGAAGTCCTTAAATCATAGTTATAGATCTGCCATTTTGTAACAAAACAGCCCCTATTGCACTAAATGACGCATCATAGTAACAGGACATCTTCTGATGCTAATATGCTTTTGACCCTTTCAAATGCATCGAGATCCTCTGTGTCAAGACAAAGTTTAACATTTCGAGAGCACCTTGCCGATACGTTCCCGTTTTCTCCGCGAAGATAATTCGTGAGCGGCTTTGCTATGAACGCGTAGTCTTTGACAAAACGGCTATAGTATCCCGCTTACCCTAAAAGTGATCGTAGACTGCGTAGTGTTTTGGGGACTTGATAATTTATTATATCATTAACTTTTACAGGGCAGGTTCCAATACCATCTTTAGAAACAAGAAATCCTAAAAACTCGACAGAAGTTTTAAAAAACTTTGACTTTTCACTTGAAATCCTCATATTTACTACGTACAGTTTTTTTAGAATTTTATCAGTGTCAGAAGTACGAGCTTCAGCTTAAGGCGGGAAGATGATAATGTCATCAATATACACGTGACAGGTTTTTCCGATTTCATCCCGTAATATATCACCCATTGCCGTTGGAAAATACTGAGAGCGTTCTTTAATCCGAACGAAATTCGACAAAATTTATACTTACCCATATTATCGCTAAAATCAGTCTTTTGTCTTTTCCAAATTTGATAAAATGGTAGATATATCAGGTATTGGGTACCGATCGCTTGAAGTCTTGGAATTTAGTTTTCTAAGATCAATTACAAGTCTTTTTTCTTGGCAATCCTAAATCATCGAGACCCTTCTTATCAACTATCTCTTGATTTACAAAATCATTCAAAGCCAAAGGGTACGGATACGATTTGGAGTACACTGGCTCCTCATCATTTGTCTTAATAGTGGCTACAACCTTCGTTACAAAAGGAAGAAATTCTACGGGATCAGCAAAAACTTAAAACCATGCGGCTCATTATAACCGTATTCAAAGTAGTCACTGGTGGGATAATTTTAATTTAAGTGATTAATTATCAAACTATCAGCTGGCTGTTTTTTATTTCTTATAATTCCTACAGCTTGATAATATGTAGAGCTGCCTTCATAGGTTTCATATGGCTTGTATGCAGTAAAAGCTGACTGACGCCAGGTCATATATTTGTTTAAATTCTGGAATAGATTTTGATATGTCCAAGGATTCGCTATACCTAACACCCACCCTAATAGCAATAGGCCTGTATTCCTCAACTTGGATAGGACTTTTGAAGGCGGCTAATCTTTTAGTCAACTCATCAATAGTGTTCTGAAAACCTTGGCGTGCTTGCTTAGTTGCCTGATTTGAGGCAGTGCTAAGCAGAGCTTGCACGGTACTAACATCCATAGTGCTACGGCCTGCTGAAGTATCTTCTGACTCAATTCTTATGTTTCGTATACCCGATATCAGATCGTCAATGTTCATAGGGGCTGCTTATTTTACTCTAATAAATATCACTCTATTACTTTTAAATAAAATGTTACTAGCTTAAGTTTAGATGTAACAAATACTTATTTTTTAATTACATTTTTCGTCTTTTTTCCCTATCTAAAATATTTAAATATGATATTTGACAATTTTAACAATTAGTACCAGCTCAAAATATAAAAATTAAATTAAATAAATATGGGTATTTTAATAAACAAATTTACCTTAAATTTTAATTTGTAAGATAATTACAAATAGTTCAAGATAATACATACAATAAATAATTTTGTATCACTAATACTAGGTATAAAGTTGATGGTTAAATTACTCCGTATTCATGGGCATCTCTTTTTCATCAAATCGTTTTCAGCAGCTTTCTTTTAAAAATCAGCAGTTCTCTTAGATATTATAAGCTATTTTAAATTTTTAACTCTTACTTTGATGTCTTTAGTTTTTAATTTTTTCTTTTAACTCACCTTTTTGTTTAAATTCTGCTTTGGTTTTTATTTTCGTTTAAAGTCATAAAATTTCTTCAATTTAAGTACCGTTGCAACGCGTTGTAGGTTTTTAACTTCTAATTATCAAAGAATTTATTATTAACATTTATCATTTATTAACAGTAACTTCTTTCTTTATCTAACATTTACTCTTCATTTGCTTAGTTTCTTACTCACTCTATTGTTTTTTAGCATTTTTAATTATTACAGATTTTGAAAATATTTGAGGAGTTTAATTTTAATTTTTTTTAATATTATACTTTTTTTTAATTATTTTAAACTTTTATTTTATTTAAGCTTTCTTTAACGATTTTAACAAAAAATAATTACTTTTTATACTGCTTTGACTCTATTTTGTTGAATGTATTTTGTAACACGTGTTTTGTTTTATTGCTAGCAAAAGCAGCTTAAAGTTTAGTTTTTAGTTAAAAAATGTGTCTTTAATTTTTTTATTGTAACCCAACTAATTATTAAATTTTTTTTTAATTTTTTAGATTTTTAGTTCATACGTTTTATTTTAGCCTCAGCGGTCCCTACTCGGGCGCCAGTTAATGAGTTGTTCTTTTAATTTATTTGAAATTAAACACATATTAGTTTTTATGTATTTATTTATTCACAATTTCAGTTTAATATATTTTATTTGTTAAATTCAATAGTGCTTAGTCTGTCTTATATTATCTTAAAATTAACTTCACTTTCCTCTTATAAGGATTGCTTACTTAAGCTTAGTAGATAGAACTTAAACTAAACACCCAAAAATTAATCACATGTAAAAAAAGAAAAAAAAATTTTTTGAAGTCTCCAAAGATTTTAACAAAAAAACTTAAATGAGCGGGGGTTGTTTAAATAAACAAAAATTTAATCACTTTTTTTGTTAGAGGGTTTTTATTATAAAAATAATAATTAATAATTATTCCCTCTAATCTACACCAAGTGCACAAATATATTATTTTAATGCGTGTGTTTTTTCCGGGTTTTTCTTAAATTGTTGTTAAAACTAACGAGTAAAACCAATTAATCTCTTTTTGTTGTAACAATATATAAAAAAGCTTTTGCTACAAGGAAAAATTTTAATTATAATCCGTATAAATAGGAAAGCCCGCTTTTAAAGAAATTTTAAATAAAACAAAAAATGCACAAAATCATTAATTATTAATAATTTTAAAAACTTATTTTCATTCTTTTTTTCTTATCAAACAACATACGCAAAACGGAAAAAGGGATTATTTAAAAAAACGGCACTGAGCAATTGTACAATAAAAACAAAAATTTATTGCGTTTTTCCGACGCCAAAATGACTTATTATTGGGGTTGTTTTTGTGGATTTTTTTTCTTGACCATTTGTTGGTTGTTATTTACTTATTTTTAATTAACACACACTTTTTATCACTTTTCACAAAAAAATGGTTGTATTAAATGTATGTTAATAGGTAGGGTTTAAATAGGTTGAGTGTAGTATGATAATATCGTTTTGCATTTTAGCAAGAATAAGATTATTTTTGGGATATGCTTGGCTTTCGCTTATTTAAGATTATGTTGAGAGTAGATAGGATATATGGGTTCTATTTAGCTTGACTGCGCAGTCGATATTTCAAAGAAAAGGTGTACGTGTAAACAATCAATTAGTTTTAATCATGGGTGACTAGTTTCTTTTTATTTTCTTTTTCTGATCTTGCTTTAACAGTTTCCAAATATCAAATGTGTTTGTGAGATATGATGCTACAGATTTATGTTTAAACATTTAATGAATGGGGGAGGCAAATAAGAGCGAGCCTTGTTTTAAAGGCAAAAATTAGATGTATTGTGTGTTTTCTTCACAGCGGGGCTTGTACGTACCATACGTTTCGGGGTTTTCAAAAGTAATAATAATGACAATTATAAAATAAGAAAAAAGAGCTTTTAAGTAGATACATACAATAAATATACAAAACTTAATGAAGCATCAAAAGAATGGTTCACACTATGCGCGTAAAAAAAGGACATACATATATGTATGTATGTATACCTTTCTAATTATATGATATTTTTTGAAATTTAATTCCTAAAGACTCCAAACCAGTAGTCAAGGCTGTGTGTACTGTGTGTATGTGTGTTAGCAACATATTTGACAGCTTAGCTAAAATTTAGCAACCAAATACATGCTTAAAAAGTTTTACGTAAAGTTGTGGTTGTAGGGACGAGGTTACCTTATTCCACCATGACAGTGGCCATCACGCTAAGCACCCGGAAGCCGAGTGCGTTCGTGATTTCTGCAAACATGACACGAAGGTCAACGAAACTTACTACAAAGAGTGTAAAAGGGCTATTAGACACGCATACTTGTCTTAAGACATGTATGATGGCTATAAAAACCAAACCTAGCAAGTCATTTTACGTCGATCGCCATAACTATTAGTCTTGCTAAACCACTCCAATTATTTTTTATTATTTTCATAATCCATTTAATGCATCGACTACGTATAGCTCGGTTGTCAGCTGCCTAAATTATATTACCACTAACGGCTAACTCTTGCCAATTTTAATTACCAATATTTTTTTAATGTGACAACCGAGAAGTCCTGGTTGCCATCGGGAACGCATAATCCACATATAAAATATGTTAATATTATTCCACCAACAAACTAGTTCGTTGACAGAGGTTACTTTAGGCTTCAAAATAATTTTTTTGCCATATTCTTATCAGCCCAACACAAGTAAGCCTAATCAGCCAACAGCTCCGCAAGAAGTGCCAACAAATGAACCAACCGGTCCCAATTTTAGCCGCCTAGAAGCAGTAATTGACAATATGGTAAAACAATTTACGCAAACCATGGCGCAAATGGCTGGCATGATGCAAGAAATGCAAAAAATGCAGTCTGCTCTTCTGCACGCCATGCTTAAAAGGCCTTGAACTGCCTCAGGGGTTGTTTCTGGAACGCAAACGGCATCCGCCAACACAAAAACTAACTCGAATATTTTTTAACACACCCAAACATTGATGTAATGTTGATTTCCGAGACTGATATGACATCTAGAAGCACTTTCAAAATAAGTGGCTATTCCTTTTACGATTCGAAGGATCCAAGAGATAGATCATGTGGTGGCTCGGCTATAATAATCAAATCGAGAATCAAACACCGATGGATTGGTGGCATCTCCGAATGCTATATACAAGCAACAAAAGTCTGCGTTGATGAGTTTTTCAATGGCCTAGTTATTTCGAAGATACAATAATAAAAAATATGAAAAAAAAAATATATTTATTATTACATCTTCGCCTTTGGCGATCTAATAATAAGTATTAAAATCTTAAAGCTAAATAATTTAAATTAATCCAGCCAGTGCCAGACTAAAATTTAAATTTTCAAATTAAAGTATAAAACACCTTTAAAGGGTTTATCTAAGTGCCACAGTATCCCTTCTCTTCAAACAACTGTTTCGTGCATGCTGTAATATGTTTCGAGAGAGCAGATTTGGGTGTGTTTCCAACTTATTTAAATACCTATCCACATAGTTTAGAACTTCACATTTAACTAGTGGAACTCGTAAATCCTTGTGGATGTTGCTGTTTTTAACAAACCAAGGAGCACCAGTTATCATTCTAAGTATTTAGTTTTGACGGCGTTGTATTTTTTTCTTTATTGGAGGCGGAAGCAGTGTCCCATAGTTGTATCCCGCTACACCAAATTGGTTTTAAAACCGATTCGTAGAGTAGAAGTTTACAAACAAGACATAGCACCAAGTTTCTACCAATAAGCCAGTGGATTTGGGCTGTTTTAAGTTTCATTTGTGTCAACTTCGTATTTATATGTGACTTCCACTTAAGGCGGCTGTCTAGCTGAATGCCAAGATATTTTGTCTCAATTCGTTGAGGCACCGTTTGGTTGTTAAAAATAATCACGGGGCACGTTTCCTTGCGTAAAGTAAAAGTAACTTGGGTGCATTTTTGTTCATTAATTTAAATACCCCATAATTTTTCCCACTTTTCTACCTGGGTTACGTGTTGTTGCAGTTGGCTCGAAGCCTCTTTAGGGTCTTTATGAATACTGAGAAAAGCGGTATCATCAACATATGTAGACGTGTGCGTAAGACTGTTGGTTGGCACATCAGCTGTGTAAATTAAGTACAGAATTGGACCTAATATACTCTCTTGAGGTACGCCAATCCCTATTATTTGAGAGCGATTTAAGTGGTTTTCCCTCTTTGGTCATGAATTGTCGGCCAGTTATGTAACTCTTCCAAAGGTTGAATATATTCACCGGTAAGTTCGGCTTTAGCTTGCTCAACAGGCCTTTATGCCACACTTTATCAAAGGCTTAAGAGACGTCAATAAAGAGCGCGTAGCAGTTCTTCTTTTCCTCGAAGGGTTTTCTTATAACCTGTACCAATCTGTGGGTTTGTTCGATGGTACTATGATGACTCCGAAAGCCAAATTGGTGATTTGGAATACAATGATTGTCATTCAAGATCAAGGTCAGCTTGCTTTTAAGAAATTTCTCAAACAATTTAGACATAGTTGGCAACAGACTTATAGACTTGTAAGACTCGACTCTTGAAGGTTCTTTTCCAGGCTTAGGAATCATCTTTACCAAGGTAACTTTCCATACTGGCGGGAAATGTTCTAGTCGTAATATGGCGTTAAAAATAAATAAAATTATTCTTTCTGCAATGCAAGGCAGCTCTAAAAGCATTTTGTTGCTTATTTCGTCAAAGCAAGGCGCTTTTTTAGCATTTAGATCATTAATAGCCTTAACGAAATCTAAAAGTTGGAAACGTATTTCCGGGTATATCCTCGGAGCTTCAATAAGCTCCGGGGATATACCTTTTGCTACGCCAAAATCTATAACGTCAGGAATTTTGTTGTGGTCAGTTGGATTCAAAGTAATGTTTGTAAAATACTGCTAGAGGTACAGGGTGCTCTAAAAATTGCGGTCAAAATAGGATCATTTTTCCAGTTAAATGTTAACATGTTAATTTTATATTAGTTTTTTAATTGTATCGCTAATACACATTTTTTAATACTTTTTATATTTGAATCTAAGTAAATTTATAATAAGTAACAAGTTCAAACCGGTGCGCTTTGCAATACATATTGTTTAAATCTGAAAGTTTAAAAAACACTCTAATATAACATGTAAAACCAATATTAATTTTTTATTTCTATTGCAGAAACACATTTTTGGAACTATTTTTAATATTAATATTTTAATACTATAGATATTTTGTTTTTTAGTATATTTTTTTTTAACTAGAATAATTGGTTTTTATTTGTTAGTTCTCTTTGAAAAAGTCGTTAACATTGGGAGCGTTATCTAAAAGACTTAAAATATCGCAGCTATAATTATGTTCTTCCAAATCCTTTCGAAATCTTTCATGAGACCGCCAACACATTAAAAAGGTCCTCATTCTGTCTAAACTGTGAAATTTTGCAAGTATTCGTTAATATAAATTTTTTGTAGTCTTTGTTTTTGCATTCCTGAGCTTTTTCTGACAACTCTCCAATCGGTAAGCATTGATATTCAATTAATCTTTTTTCATGAGCCAAAATTTTATGAACCGTTGGAGTAAGTTTCTTCTCAGGGTACATTTGAGCTAAAAGGTGGGCAGTTTTTGATGCATAATCATCAAACTTTGGGCCATTTACCATTTCTCTAGGGTTAATAACATTTAGGACAACTGCCAACCTTTTCGTAATATTATTGTCTACCCCAGTAATTCGCGCTGTTTTTCAAAAAATGCTCCGGACATATTACCATCGTTAGTATTTCTACTTTCAGTTCAAGCTTCTTAAGAAATTCATTTTGAATAATTTTTATTAGAGCAGATAGTTTTTTTTTTGTGTTGCGTTCATATCAAAACATTTACCTTCTCTCGAAATCTTTTACGCTAGTTTGAAAATAAACTCCATGCACCTAATTCTGGTATGTAACTGAGAAATTCCATATTCATAATTTTGCTCAACACTTGAATCATAAAAATTTTAAAAGTTTTTTAGTTACTTTCTTGGAAATTGCACACTTTAACGTTGACGAGGTATCAGATTTTATATTTAAGACTTGCCATCAATCATTGTAAGAAAAATTCATAATCAATCGAAACAATTTATTCATTCTTCATTTCAATAACAGAAGGCTTTAGTTCCGAAATTTGATTTTTTATATCGTTCACTATAGTTTTTATTATTTCTGAAGACTGCTTTGCATATTCAAAAATAATCGGACGGCAAAAATTAACTGTTGATTGGCGAGGATTTTTCCAATACATAGCGATTTTACTTCTAGGTTGTAAAGGAACTACAGAAGCCATAAACGTATTTGTGTTTGAATAGTATCGTCATTTTTCGATATTGTTTGTTTGTAAGCACTTTGACCGTATGATCCATCACATCCCAACTTATTAATCAATGCAAGCCTATATATAAGGGATATTGCTTCCCCTTCAGGCAGGCTTTGAATTAGCCGTTTGGCTATATGATCCATTAAGTCTTGCAGTTTTACTTTTACCGATACTTCAGTAACTTTTACATTACATATCCTTGCTTCTTTTTTGGCAGATGTGACCTTTTTGTATCCAGAAAGTATATTCGCATTATGATTCTTTTAAAAGCTTCTAAAATATAATATTTTTCCTTTGACAATCTTAATTCCATAAACAGCGATAAGGCTTCTGATATATTATACTTTGTAGGAAAAGCATTTGGTCGAGTAGGAATACTCCCTTGGATCCTCTGCAGTCGAACTGGGCTTGCAAGCACCACCGCTTTTGTAATGTCGGATCTTGATTAGTCTTTATCTTTTAAAAACTTAAGACATAATGCTTCTGAAAGATGCGATTTAGATATATCTTTTGTGGCATTTTAAAGTTTACATTTTCTTGTGTACTAAGAACATTCGTTTATAGTTTTTGCAGGTCCCTCTCTTTTGCTTTCAGAGGCTGTACGCGGTTCTTCGATGTTTTCAAAAGTTATAACTCCATTGTTTTTCATAAATGCTTTCTTCGTACGGTGCACAGTGGGTTCGATGTCACCGAAAGTGGCGATTAATTCGTGGGAGCCGTAATTTCAATTTTTTTGAATTTTTTTTTAAAATCGTTTAATATGCATAAAAAGGCATATTCTGAAAAAAAGATACACGGAAAAAATTTTTTTCACGATTTTATAGACATTTTTATTTTTCGGAAAATTATAGTTTGTTTCAGAATTTTCGCCGTAATTTTAAAAAGGAAAGTAATTTTTTAAAAAAAATGAGAAGCAAACAAAAGCTTATATTGTCTTCTTTCTAAAAAATAAAAAAATAAATATATATATCGCAAAAAAATGAATATAAGTTTAATTTAAAATCTGAATTTGGGTTTTGAAGGATTTCGAGAATTTTACAACTTTTTTGAAAAAGTAACGAAATAAATTTTTACAATTTTTTTTTTGTTTATCAATAATTGTCTTAAAAAAAAACCATATTATGTTCATCCTCACCTTCATCACCATAATCTTCGCTATCATTACTCTCACTTTCATGTATTTCTTGAAAAATAATAGGCGATCGCAAAAGCTGTAGTTCGGAATTTGATAATTGTTGCTTTTCTTTCCGCTCATTTTGTTTATTAATAGATATGAATGGATCTGAACTAAGAAAAAATCAATTTAAAATATCTTCATTTGACTTTTCTCGGCTGCATTTGCGAGCAAAGTGTTCCCTATAATTTTTAAGATCCTTATTTCTAGCTTCCTGAGCTTCTTCTGAAAGTTCCTCAATCGGTAAAAGGGCATATTTTATGATTTCGGGAACATGAATTAAAAAGTTATGTATTTTAGAAGTCATACAAAACCATTTTAACACTCTCGTGATTAAAGATGACTGAAACTTGCTCACGCACCTATCTCCGACAACAATAACAACAATAGTAAGCATTGAACGAACGTTAGTTTTGTTAAAACATGATTTTGAAAAAATACGACTTCAAATAGAAAAATGTTAATAGCAAAAAATATTTTTTGTATTATCAAGCTAAGATTTCATACTTTTAGAAAATATAAGATTCAAACCCCAACTTTTAACTAACTTAGAAGTTATGATTCACGAAAACTCAAAAATAGGCCAATTTTAGACCTTTTTTAAAAAAATCGTCAAAAATATTTTCACACGTATCTTCAAAAACACTACATCTTTTTTGTACACTTTAATAGCTGAAGTTGAAGGTAATATTAGTAAAAAGTAGCAAACGAATTTATTAATAAATATATATACACAAAAAAGTGAGAAAAGGAAAACAAAAACAACAAACTAAATAAAAAAAGCGAACTGTTAATGTGTAACAGTAATCGTAGTGACAGTGGGCCTGATAGCCGAAATGCTTACACTGTGTTAAGCTCCACAAGTGTTAGCAATGAGAACATAAGAGACCCTGAATTTAATAGAAATTATTTAAATACAAGACCAAACATAATTACAAACAATCTTAGTTCAAGTGCGCCTAATTTAAATAAATGTACTGAACAAGGGACTAATTTAGCCCTATCTCTATTTAATAATTATAAAAAAAATTCTGAGGTACCATCTTTGTCGCGGTCACTACTATCAAATTCTGGAATTGAACCTACATCTGCTAAAGCCGCATCAAGCTTAATTTCTGCACCGGCACCTAAGATCCAGGTAGGGATGGACCGCTATGTGACAGTTCTTAAAAGGGGAAGAAGCCCTAAATCGGCAGAAGCATCTCAACCTGCAGAAATTTTAAAAGACGATGAAAGGCCAACCTCATCGCAAAATCGTTTTGCAATTTTCCAAGAGGATAATGAGGCCCCCGTTAGTGAAAAAAAGTCCTTTAAGCCACCTCCCATTTATTTGAGGGAAAAAAACTCAAATGATCTCGTCAAGTTTTTAGTCGATTTGATTGGGGAAAATAACTTTTATGTTTCAAACGTTAAACGCGGTAACATATTTGGGTACCGTGAAATAACTCCCAAATAAAATAACTCCCAATGGAAAAAATGAAATAACTCCCAAATAAAATAACTCCCAACGAAAATGAAATAACTCCCAATCGAAAAAAATGAAATAACTCCCAACGGTAAAAATTAAATAACTCCCAATGTTTGGGAGTTATTTCATAAAAGTCACAAAAAAGTGAAATAACTTCCAAATGAAATAACTCCCAATTTAAAAAAAAATAATTGTTTTATGAAATAAGTCCCAACGGAAATGAAATAACTCCCAACAATAATGAAATAACTCCCAACGAAAATGAAATAACTCTCAATTAAAATATATATAATGCGAAAACCTTTTGTATTCATAAATTAGATGTTTTTAACGTAAAATTATTTTCTAAACAAACAAACCAAATGACTGCCGGCCTCCGTCTGGACGCAGGATAAGTAAACTCTCGGTGGTCGAACCGCCGGCTTCATTACAGCTTTAGGACAGGCGCGTGGACTTGAGGCACCTTTTTGGTTAAATAATTTTTTAATAAGAAAGAGTTATTTAGATAGCCGGCCTTCGGCTGGGAGCAAGGAAAAAAAACTCCAGTGGATTCGATCCGCCGGCTTCGCAGTAGCCTTCGGCCGGGCAAGCTTTTAAAACACCAATAAATGTCACCTTTTATACTAGTGTGAGTTTTCTCCCCAAGTTAACAATGCTGTTGCGCAGTGCTGTGCACAAGAAAAGTATTGTTTGATCACATCAAATGTTTGAATATTCTTGAATGAGTTTTGCTCTCCAGAGCACAGCCATAAGGCGGCCATATACGGCACTTTTAAAACAGAATCCAAACTTGCAATGTTTTGTCACCGAACATCACTAGTGGATTTGAACCAGCGGCCTTGCTAAGGTTTTGGGCTAGGCGCGCAAACTTTAATCTCTCTATTTTGGGCTAGTTAATTGATTTTGGATGTTTAGAAAAAGTGGTGTATATAGCCGGCCTTCGGCCGGGCGAAAGGAATCAAAACTCTAGTGGATTCGATCCGCCGGCTTCGCTGTAGCCTTCGGCCGGGCGATGGGCTTTAAGCTCTAGTTAATATTAAAACTTCAGATGTGAACAAGAATGATATAACGGTTTGGGTTTTTCGTGAAAATGCTTAAATTTATCACTTCTGGTATTTAAAGATCAATAGAGCTTAAAGCCCGTTGCCCGGCCGAAGGCAACAGCAAAGCTGGCGGATCGAATCCACTGGAGTTTTTTTTCCTTGCGCCCGGCCGAAGGCCGGCTATATATACCACTTTTTAAAACCCAAAATTTATAATTCATTGTAACCTTTTGTATCCATAAATTAGATGTCACTAACGTAAAATTATTTTCTAAACAAACAAACCAAATGACTGGCGGCCTCCGTCTGGATGCAGGATAAGGCGGGTGGAATTTAAGCACCTTTTTGGTTAAATAATTTTTTTTTAAAAAAGAGTTATTTAGATAGCCGGCCTTCGGCCGGGCGCAAGGAAAAAAACTCCAGTGGATTCGATCCGCCGGCTTCGCAGTAGCCTTCGGCCGGGCAATGGACTTTAAGCTCTACTGCTTTCCATATAAAGCTTTGCCAAATAAAATATGAATTTTAGGACACTTTAGTTATGAATCTGTAAGTACTTCCGATGCACTACAGTTTAAGGTATATTCCCCGCCGAAGGCTACTGCGAAGCCGGCGGATCGAATTAACTGGAGTTTTTTTTCCTTGCGCCCGGCCGAAGGCCGGCTATATACCCACGGTTTTAAAACACCAAAATTTTTAAATAAATGTTACCTTTTATACTAGCGTGAGTTTTCTCCCCAAGTTAGCAATGCTGTTGCGCAGTGCTGTGCACAGGAAAAGTATCGTTTGGCTACATCAAATGTTTGAAAACTCTTGAATGAGTTATGCTCTCCAGAGCCCAACCATAGGCCGGCCATATATGTACGGCACTTTTGAAACAGAATCCAAACTTGTAATGTTTTGTCAACGAACACAGTGTATGTGCATATAAACAAAGTGAATTGGAAAAAAGATATTAATAGTAGGGTTGCAAATTTGTGTTAATATATGTATAGGTAAATTTAATTTTTTTTAAATGCTCTGGTATATACACTTGCTTTTAGTAAAATGAAATAACTCCCAATAAAAATTAAATAACTCCCAATGATAGAAAATGAAATAACTCACAACAAAAATGAAATAACTCCCAACACTTCGAAAAAATGAAATAACTCCCAACAAAATTTCATTGGGAGTTATTTCATTTGGGAGTTATTTCATTATGAAATAACTCCCAATGAAAAATAATGAAATAACTCCCAACGCATTGGGAGTTATTTCATTATGAAATAACTCCCAATTTGTATGGAAAAAAATTGGGAGTTATTTCATTTTTTCATTGGGAGTTATTTCACGGTACCACATATTTGAGACAAAAATTCATGTGAACCATGAAAACGCCTACCGCGCTACGGTTTCGGAGCTCTAAAAACTCAGAAAAAACTTCTATACCTACCAACTCAAGACCGCAAAAGGCCTTCAGGTAGTTATGAAAGGCATTGATTCCAACGTTGACCCAGAAGAGATCAAGACCAGTTTGCTAAGCAAAGGGTTTATGGTTAGGACGGTATCCAATATGAGAAACAGGGAAAAACACCCCCAACCATTATTCCGAGTGGAGCTTGAGCCTGGTGATATCAAATTGAAAAAAAAGTGAAACTCACCCCATCTATGATTTAAAATATATTATGCACCGACGAGTCACTGTGGAAGTGTCACATAAGCGATCTGGGCCCGTACAGTGCTTAAACTGCCAGGAATATGGCCACACTAAAACTTATTGTAAGTTGCCTTCTGTTTGTGTTGTGTGTGGGGATCTGCACGATACGACCAAGTGCGACAAGCCAAAAGATGATCCTAGGATAAATAAATGCAGCAACTGCGGGGGAAACCACACTGCCAACTATAGAGGTTGTTCTGTTTTTAATTCAGTTAAGCGCTCAACTAAGTCGAAAATAGTTCCTGCCCCTCCCCAGCCTTTAAATATACCAACTACAATTATGCCTCCATTGGCACAACCAACTACAAATCAAGTTTCTTACGCCGCCGCATTAAAGTCTACCCAGCCTACAACACAACAAGAAGTGCCAACTAGTGAACCAACCGGGCCTGGAAGCCGTAATTGACAATATGGTCAAACAATTTACGCAGATTATGGCGCAAATGGCCAACATGATGCAAGAAATGCAAAAAATGCAGCCTGCTCTTCTGCAGGCTATGCTTAAAAGACCATGCACTGCCTCAGGGTTTGTTTCTGGAACGCAAACGGCATCCGCCAACACAAAAACGAGCTCGAATATTTCTTGATGAACCAAAAAATCGATGTTATGTGTATTTTTGAGACTCATATGACATCTAGAAGCACTTTTAAAATTAGTGGTTATTCTTTTTACGATTCAAAGGATCCTAGGGATAGATCATGTGGTGGCTCGGCTATTCTAATCAAATCAAGAATTAAACACCAATGGTTGGGTGGCCTCTCGGAATGTTATATCCAAGCTACGAACGTCTGCATTGATGAATTTTTCCATAACCTAGTTATTTCATCAGTTTACTGTCCACCCAGATTCTCCATAACGAAGGATCAGTACAACAGTTTCTACAAATCATTAGGTCCCCGCTTCATAGCTGCTAGAGACTATAACGCTAAGCACACATACTGGGGCTTCCGCCTAATTAGTCCCAAAGGTCGTGTCTTGTATGATTCCGTGTCGGAAATGAGACTTTTCGTTATTTCAACTGGACAACCAACCTATTGGCCAACGGACAAAAATAAAATTCCAGACGTAATAGATTTTGGCGTGGCAAAAGGTATATCCCCGCACCTTATTGAGGCTGTAGCCTCCTAGGATTTATCTTCGGTACCGTGAAATAACTCCCAAATGAAATAACTCCCAATGGAAAAAATGAAATAACTCCCAAATGAAATAACTCCCAACGAAAATGAAATAACTCCCAATCGAAAAAAATGAAATAACTCCCAACGGTAAAAATGAAATAACTCCCAATGTTTGGGAGTTATTTCATAAAAGTCACAAAAAAGTGAAATAACTCCCAAATGAAATAACTCCCAACAAAAATGAAATAACCCCCAATTACAAAAAAAATAATTGTTTTATGAAATAAGTCCCAACGGAAATGAAATAACTCCCAACAATAATGAAATAACTCCCAACGAAAATGAAATAACTCCCAACGAAAACGAAATAACTCCCAATTAAAATACATATATATAATGCGAAAACCTTTTGTATCCATAAATTAGATATCACTAACGTAAAATTATTTTCTAAACAAACAAACCAAATGACTGGCGGCCTCCGTCTGGACGCAGGATAAGTAAACTCTCGTGGATCAAACCGCCATCTTCGTTACAGCTTTAGGACAGGCGCGGGGACTTTAATCACCTTTTTGGTTAAATAATTTTTTTAATAAAAAGGAGTTATTTAGATAGCCGGCCTTCGGCCGGGCGCAAGGAAAAAAAACTCCAGTGCATTCGATCCGCCGGCTTCGCAGTAGCCTTCGGCCGAGCAATGGACGTAAAGCTCTACTGCTTTCCATATAAAGCTTCGCCAAATAAAACATGAATTTTATGACACTTTAGTTATGAAGCTGCAAATACTTCCAATGTACTACAGTTTAAAGTATATTCCCCGGCCGAAGGCTACTGCGAAGCCGGCGGATCGAATCCAATGGAGTTTTTTTTTCCTTGCGCCCGGCCGAAGGCCGGCTATATATGCCACTTATTTATAAACCCAAAATTTTCAATTCATTGTCACCTTTTGTATCCATAAATTAGATATCACTAACGTAAAATTATTTTCTAAACAAACAAACCAAATGACTGGCGGCCTCCGTCTGGACGCAGGATAAGTAAACTCTCGTGGATCAAACCGCCAGCTTCGTTACAGCTTTAGGACAGGCGCGTGGACTTTAAGCACCTTTTTGGTTAAATAATTTTTTTAATTAAAAGGAGTTATTTAGATAGCCGGCCTTCGGCCGGGCGCAAGGAAAAAAAAACTCCAGTGCATTCGATCCGCCGGCTTCGCAGTAGCCTTCGGCCGGGCAATGGACTTAAAGCTCTACTGCTTTCCATATAAAGCTTCGCCAAATAAAACATGAATTTTATGACACTTTAGTTATGAAGCTGCAAATACTTCCGATGCACTACAGTGTAAAGTATATTCCCCGGCCGAAGGCTACTGCGAAGCCGGCGGATCGAATCCACTAGAGTTTTTTTCCTTGCGCCCGGCCGAAGGCCGGCTATATACCCACGGTTTTAAAACCCCAAAACTTTTAAATAAATGTCACCTTGTATACTAGCGTGATTAAATTTTTTTAAATGCTCTGGTATATACACTTGCTTTTAGTAAAATGAAATAACTCCCAATAAAAATGAAATAACTCCCAACAAAAATGAAATAGCTCCCAATAAAAATGAAATAACTCTCAATAAAAATGAAATAACTCCCAATGATAGAAAATGAAATAACTCCCAACAAAAATGAAATAACTCCCAACACTTTGAAAAAATGAAATAACTCCCAACAAAATTTCATTGGGGGTTATTTCATTTGGGAGTTATTTCATTATGAAATAACTCCCAATGAAAAATAATGAAATAACTCCCAACGCATTGGGAGTTATTTCATTATGAAATAACTCCCAATTTGTATGGAAAAAAATTGGGAGTTATTTCACGGTACCTTTATCTTCTGACCACTCACCCACAAATATTACTATTTGCAGTCCTCACCAAATATCAACTAGTAAGTTTTTCTTATCTAAAAGAATAAATTGGTTAAAATATAAAAAATACATTAGCGCTCATTGCTCGGAGAACCAACCGCTAAAAACTCCCGGAGACATCGATGATTGTCTGAGCGTCCTAAA
Source organism: Melanophora roralis (assembly GCA_963583895.1). NCBI lineage: Eukaryota > Metazoa > Arthropoda > Insecta > Diptera > Rhinophoridae > Melanophora > Melanophora roralis. Next base: position 59,842,520 of record OY757188.1, read on the forward strand.
TGAGATCATTCAAAAAGCCGTTAAATATGCGTCTTCTACCTATCGTCAGGTTAGGTACAGCAAAATTTTTTCTGACGATGTGGGAAAACTTTTATCTGAAAAAAGGAGAGTCCTAAGAGAATGGCAAAAGAACAGATCGCCCCAACTTAAATCTAAGCTAAAAGAATGTACTAACAAATTAAAAAGCTTGCTGGAGGTTCACAGAATAGCTTCACTTAAAGAGTACCTCGAAGGTCTAGACGCTACTCCTCAGACAAATTATTCCCTATGGCGATCAGCCAGACGTCTTAAAAGACCCGTTATCGCAAAACCACCACTGCGTAATCTGAGAGGATCTTGGGCTAGAAATGATGAAGAAAAATGTGATCTGTTCGCAAACCATTTCAAAAACGTGTTCACTCCCAATACTTGCACAGACGTGAGGGAATTACCACCAGTTGTTGCCAGACGTCATTTAGAAATACGTTTCCGATTTACAGATGTTGTAGAGGCTATTGCTAACCTAAATAGTAAAAAAGCTCCTGGCGTTGATAATATAAGCAACAAAATGCTCCTAGAGCTACCTTTTACGGCAAAAAGCATAATTCTTTTTATTTTTAACGCAATAATTTGGCTTGAACACTTCCCGCCTGTATGGAAAATTGCCTTAGTAAAGATTATTCCTAAGCCTGGCAATGATCCTTCAAACGTAGAGTCTTATAGGCCTATAAGTTTGTTACCCACAATGTCAAAATTGTTCGAAAAATTGCTTAAGAACAAGCTGACTCCGATCCTGAATGAAAACAACTGCATTCCAGATCACCAATTTGGCTTTAGAAGTCAACATAGCACAATCGAACAAACTCACAGACTGGTGCAGGTTATAAGAAAAACCTTTGAGGAAGAGAAGTACTGCTCCGCGCTTTTCATTGATGTCTCTCAAGCTTTCGATAAAGTATGGCACGAAGGCCTGTTAAACAAACTAAAGATACACCTTCCAGCTAATATTTTCAACCTATTGGAAAAATACATAACCGGTCGACAATTTATGATCAAAGAGGGATACCAAATAAGTTCTTCTCAACCAATAGGGACTGGTGTACCTCAAGGGAGTATACTAGGTCCAGTTCTGTACTTGCTTTACGCAGCAGATATGCCAACCAATAGTTTTACACACACGTCGACATTTGCTGATGATACTGCTTTCCTTAGTATTCATAAAGACCCTAAAGAGGCTTCGAACCGACTGCAGCAACACGTAACCCAAGTTGAAAAATGGGCAAAGGTATGGGGAATAAAAATAAATGAACAAAAATGAACCCACGTAACTTTTACTTTACGCAAAGAAACGTGCTCCCACATCACTCTTAACAACTATATGGTGCCTCAACGACCCGAGACAAAATATCTTGGTGTTCACCTAGATCGACGCCTCACATGGAAGCCTCATTTAGATGCGAAGCTGACTCAAATGAAACTTAAGGCTGCTCAAATCCACTGGCTAATGGGTAAAAACTCTGTGCTACGTCTGGATTGTAAACGTCTACTCTACAACTCCTTTTTAAAACCAATTTGGTGCTACGGTATACAATTATGGGGCACTGCTTCCGCCTCTAACATAGAAAAAATACAACGCCGTCAAAATAAAATTCTGAGAATGATAACTGGTACTCCTTGGTATATTAAAAACAGCAACATCCACAAGGATCTAGAAGTTCCACTAGTAAAAAGCGAAATCCTAAACTATGTGGACAAGTACTTAAACAAGCTAGAAACACATCCAAATCCGCTCGCTCGAAGCATTCTGCAACATAGTGGGCACACTCGCCTAAAAAGAAGGGATACTATTGCGCTTAGATGAAACTTTTAAAATTAGTTATCCTTATTGTGAGAACTTAAATTTTAGTCTGGTACTGACTGGACTAGTATTAATTACTTAGTTTTAAGATTTGAATACTTATTGTTAGTTCGCCTAAGCGAAGATTCAATAATAAAATATGAGAAAACAAAAAAAAAAAAAGTTGAAGGTTGCATTCTTAAAATAACACTTTGCTAACGTTAAATTTAGAAATTACGGACTCGTTTAATGCAAAATGTTCTTTTTTTCGCTTTTTAGAAAAATTGCAAAAAATTTCGTACTTTGACACGTCACTACGGAGTCAGCTGACAAGATAGATGCTTGAAAATTTACATAGTATTGTAGAATTTTATCTAGTTTTATCCGATACCAAATATTAATACAAAAACTTAGTTTTAAAAATTCTTGGATTTATTTTCTGACTACTCACTCACATTAATTACTATTTGCAGTCCTCACCAAATAGCAACTAGTGATTTTTTCTTATCTAAAAAAATAAATTGGTCAAAATATAAAAAATATATTAGTGCCCACTGTTCGGAAAACCAACCGCTAAAAACTCCCGGAGACATAGATGATAGTCTGAGAGTCCTATATGAAAACATTAAAAAAAGCCGTTGAACATGCGTCTTCTACCTATCGTCAGGTCAGCAAAATTTTTTCTGACAATGTGGGAAAACTTTTATTTGAAAAAAGGAGAGTCCGAAGAGAATGGGAAAGAACAGATCGCCCCAACTTAAATCTAAGCGGCAGGAATGTACTAACAAATTAAAAAGCTTGCTGGAGGTTTACAGAATAGCTTCACTTAAAGAGTACCTCGAAGGTCTAGACAAACTATTCCCTATGGCGATCAGCCAGACGTCTTAAAAGACCCGTTATCGTAAAACCACCACTGCGTAATCTGAGAGGATCCTGGGCTAGAAATGGCGAAGAAAAATGTGATCTGTTCGCAAACCATTTCAAAAACCTGTTCACCCACAATACTTGCACAGACGTGAGGGAATTACCACCAGTTGTTGCTAGACGTCCTTTAGAAATACGTTTCCTATTTACAGATGTTGTAGAGGCTATTGCTAACCTAAATGGTAAAAAAGCTCCTTGCGTTGATAATATAAGCAACAAAATGCTCCTAGAGCTACCTTTTACAGCAAAAATAATTCTTTTTATTTTTAACGCAATAATTCGGCTTGAACACTTTCCGCCTGTACGGAAAATTGCCTTAGTAAAGATGATTCCTAAGCCTGGCAAAGATCCTTCAAAGGTAGAGTCTTATAGGCCTATAAGTTTGTTACCTACAATGTCAAAATTGTTCGAAAATTTGCTTAAGAACGAGCTGACTCCGATCCTGAATGAAAACAACTGCATTCCAGATCACCAATTTGGCTTTAGAAGTCAACATAGCACAATCGAACAAACTCACAGACTGGTGCAGGTTATAAGAAAAACCTTTGAGGAAAAGAAGTACTGCTCCGCGCTTTTTTAATTGATGTCTCTCAAGCTTTCGATAAAGTATGGCACGAAGGCCTGTTAAACAAACTAAAGATTGGAAAAATACATAACCGGTCGCCAATTTATGATCAAAGAGGGATACCAAATAAGAACTTCTCAACCAATAGGGGCTGGTGTACCTCAAGGCAGTATACTAGGTCCAATTTTGTACCTGCTTTACACGGCAGATATGCCAACCAACAGTATAACACATACGTCGACATTTGCTGACGACACTGCTTTTCTTTGTATTCACAAAGACCCTAAAGAGGCTTCGAACCAGCTGCAACAACACGTAACCCAAGTTGAAAAATGGGCAAAGTTATGGGGAATAAAGATAAATGAACAAAAATGTACTCACGTAACTTTTACCTTACGCAAAGAAACGTGCCATCCAATTACTATCAACAACCATATGGTGCCTCAACGATCTGAGACAAAATATATTGGTATTCACCTAGATCGCCGCCTTACATGGAAGCCTCATATAGATGCGAAGCTGACGGAAATGAAACTTAAAACTGCTCAAATCCACTGGCTAATTGGTAGAAACTGTGTGCTACGTCTTGATTGTATGAGAGAAAAAAAAAAATAATTAAGCGTCACTTTCGAACCATTTCAACCCAACGTGCGGTGTAAGGCAATTAATTTTTTTAATTGTTAAGAAAACGAAGTGAATTTTGCTTTGAACATCCATTTCGTGGTATGCTGGTAAATCGTGTAGTAAAGTTTCTGAATAACTTGAACAATTCAAAATTGGTAAATGACATTATCGCACTTTAAAATAAAGTTGTATAAGTTCTGTTACTGATCACTAGTTTTTCAAAGTAAGAACTTAACTGGCTGCATTACACAAATGCGATTTAATTTCTACCCAAAAATTAAAAAAAGGTTTAATCTACCTTATTTAAGCAAAAAAAAAAATAATGTGTCTTGAGACTAAATGGAATGAAGCCCACACGGAATTAAAAACTAAGAAGGTTGGCAGACAAAGTTTGAAAAAAATAAGGCAAAACCTTCTACAATTTTCCCTGAGAAATAAAATGTGCGACCGACCCCCATTAGTTTCCCCTCCTAAACATACTCCAAGAATAATTTTACTCCCTATCTACATCGCCTAAGGGGTCTCCCATTCGAAGTCTGGTAAAATTGTAATAGATCCCCCTTCAGCTTCCAGGGTGCCCTTGAACAGGTCAACTATGGGACTGACCCAAATTAATTTTTCCTTGCAAACATTTTCCTAAAACATACTTACCCCCTTTCGCCTTCCACTAAGGGGGTTGCCATAAAAAATTTGTAAAGATTAGGGTAAAAACGCCTACAACTTCCCTAGTCACCCTATTAACCCTAATAACATATGACACCGACCCGTATTTAAAAATTAGAATTACTTTATAAATAAAAAAAATGGATAAAAAAATAAAAGCTCGGGGTTTCGAAAGGAAAATGAGAAGGTTATCTTAGATTTAGCACATCGGAATATAGCGTTCTTACTTCTTTTTTGTTTTAAAATTTTTTTCTTTAATAAAGAATAATATAAATTTTTTTTAGGCACTGCCACTCAAATGCGTCCAATAGAAGAGATAGCTACTTTTCAAACAAAACCGGAACCAGCAGAGCTTTGTGGAATTGCACAAAGTATATCTACTTGCCACGCAATCGGAAGGCCTTCTGAACAAGCTAAGTCGACAGCAAAATTTACATGGCTGTCTCTATTTGTTCTTCTTCTTTTATGTTTTCTCATAGTTGTTAATGTCATCTTGTTGCTTAAATTATGGAAAATAGAGAATCGAATTGAAGAAGAGATGGCCAGTAGAGCACGTGTGCCTAATTTATCGACTTTCAAGTATGTATATTTAAATTAATGTGTTCAATTTTTTGATATTTCCGATTTGAACTAGTTGTGCAATGTTGATTAAAACGTAGCACAGTAGGTAATTTGACAGGTTTTTTGTGGCAAAAATTGATTTCAGCCAAACGGCTGAGTTTAATTTTTGAACTTATGATTTGGAAGATTTTTTTTTAATAGTCACTAAGGTTCACGATATGCCACGCGTGACGAGTTTGTCACTTTTGTGACCCATTAATTTTTATACAAAAGAAGTGTTTCTTAATATAAAAACAATTTTTTTAAATTCCTTACCTTATTATACCACCGTAAATGATTTGGAAAACGTTTTTAAGAAAAGTTTTTTGTTAACTGTTATTATATTAAGTTGAAAAAACTGTCTTTATATTCTTCTTGTTTTCTTCAAGCTATAGATCAAGAAAACAAGAAGAATATAAAAGAGAGATCGAAGAAACTAGGCACAAAGCTTAAACTGTCTTTATGTTTACTCGTAATTTCATTCAGCTCAACTGATTCTTATAAAATAGCCAGAGTGTCTAAAATCCCTTGCCAAGTGGTTTTTAGCTTCTTTGTTGATATGGTTTCTTCTAGCACATCAAATTAAAATGCAAAAAAAAATTTTGGCTGCTTTGGTGGCGATGATGTAGTTATTGTAATAGTTTTTGTTTTAATAAAAGTATGTTACAAAGTGAAAAAATTTGAAACATATTTATATACAATATTTTAAAAGAACTATTGATTTCTTTACAAATATTTAACAAAGTATAAAACGAAAAAGTTTATTTTCAACACGCCTCCTCAACTGCGATCGTTTTTGACGTTAAACCCATTCCCTTAACGCAAAACTGATGCTTAATTTTTGGAACTGGTTTTGTCAGCACATCAGCGATCATTTTATCTGTTGCCAAATATTCTATTTTGACTGCACCATTTTCAACAGCATCTGTAATAAAATGATAACGATAATGAATGTGCTTTGTTCTAGAGTGATGACTTCTGAAGCTTGCCATATGTTGAGCGCTTTGTGAGTCACACCTAATTGTAGTAGGAATACTGATGGGATATCCAAGGTCTTCCAGTAAATATCTCCGATATACATAGCTTCTTTTGCACACTCTGTTAATGCCATGTATTCAGCTTCTGCGCTGGATGTTGCAACAACTCGTTGTTTAGTTGATTCCCAGGATATAACTGCACCTGCGAATAAAAAACAAATTAGCATCTACAAAACCAACTAAAGGTAAAGACGTTTTTTTATACATAAGTACGTAATCCTTTGTTTCTTAAAGGTATCTAATTATTGCTAAAGCTGCATTTTAATGTTGCTTTCTTGGATCTTGACAAAACTGGAAAAGTTTGTTTACACTGCAGCAAATATCTGGCCTACTAAATATTGCCAGATGTAGCAAGGAACCAATAATTTCCTGGTACTTTGTCTTGTCTATCTTTTCCCCTTCTCCGGGAATTTTTGGTTCTTTTTCCAGATTTATTTTGGACTGCATTGGGATTTTACAAGTCTTATCATTTTTAAGACCATAGTTTTCGATTAAATTTTCAATGTAACCTGGTTGGCAAATGGTTAAAGATCCGGGTTTCTGGCCAATTTCTAGTCCTATACAGTGTTTTGGGCTTTTAATGTCTCGAATATCAAAATTATTTGATAATAATGTAATTAAGCTATCTGTATTTTTTTCATTATTACTTGCAGTAATAATGTCGTCCACATACAGTGCTACTATTATTTGATCTGTTCCTTTAATCATGGAATAGATACAATTATCGTATCTGGATCTATTAAGATTAAACTCGCTTAGAACTAAATCAATTTTCTTATACCACTGTTGGCTAGCTTGTTTCAAGCCGTATATGGATTTTTTCAACGAACATACTTTATTTTTGTTTATCCTGTTAATAAAACCTTCTGGTTGTGCCATAAAAATTTGTTCTTCTAAGCTCCCATTCAAAAAAGCTGTGGAAACATCTACCTGTCGCAATTTAAGGTCCTTTTCAACCGCAAGTGCATATACTAAACGTAATGAAGTTTGCCTTACAACTGGGGCAAATGTACTGTTATAATTAATACCGCGTTCTTGGGAATATCCCTTTGTTACTAAACGAGCTTTTCGTTTTTCAATTTTACAATCAGGTGTGTATTTTGTTTTAAAAACCTATTTACATCCTATTGGAATCCTACATTCTGGCAAAACTCCCAAGTTTTGTTCTTCAGTAGGGATCTATATTCATCTTCAACTGCACATTTCCATTCATCAACATATTCTGACTTAAGCATTTCTTTATATGTTTTCGGGTCGTTTTTGCTATAAGATGCAACTGTATTAGCTTCATCTCTACTTTTAAAAATTACCATGATCTTAGTCGGTCCTTTATTAAAGGTTCAGGAGGTTCGTCTTGGCTACTACTCGTACACGTATCTTAAGTATCTGTCAAAAACATATTTGGATTTATTTGCTCTGTTTGAATTTCACTGTTTATGTCTATACTGCTTGATTCACTTTGGTTTGTTGTAGCTAAAATTTTATTTTCTTCTGTGGTATCACACTTTTGTCGATCAACTTGATTCCAGTTTAACTCGTAAAAACCTAATTTTTTTCTTCAATTTCTTTTACGTTGACGTTAAAATCTTCTTCTGCAAAGCTGACATCTCGACTTTTAATGATTTCGCGAGTACCACATTTCCATAAACGATATGCCTTAGCATCTATTGAATATCCTACAAGAACGAATTCTGAACTTCTTGGTTGCCACTTCTTATTTAAAACAAAAGCTTGACATCCTATTTAACGTAAATGTTTAATACAAGGCTTTCTCTCAGACCATAACTCTTCAGGGGTCTTATTGTTGTTTAATTTCGTTGGACACCTATTTCTAATATAAGATGCTGCTAAAATTAGTTCCGCCCATAAAAATTCTGACAGCTTGGCCTCTATCATGAATTTCAGCTAAAGTCCTGTTCATACGTTCTACTACTCCATTTTGCTGTGGTGTGTATTCTACGCTAAAATGATGTGCAATACCACAATCTTTCAAAAAACTTTCAAATTCACGACTTCTAAATTCAGCTGCATTATCTGGCCAAATAGATTTGATTTTCCTGCCTGTTTTCAACTCTATTTGCTTCTTAAATTCTTTAAATATATCGAAATATTCACTCTTTTTCGTCAAAAAACGAACATCTACCTTTTTGGTATAATCATCAATAAACGTAGCGAAATAAAGCTTTTTACTAATAGACTCTACTCGCATTGGACCACATAAATCCGTATGTATTATTTGCAATTTCTCAGTAGATAATATTTCGTTCTTTCCACGGATGCAACTTATGCATTGTATATCATGGATTTTAAATTTCGGTAGCCCAAAAACCATTTCATCGGACAGAAGCTTTCTTAAATCTACTGGGTTCAAATGACCATAACGTTTATGCCATATTTCTATATCACCCTTAGATTTTTCCAGCACATTTTGAGCGCTATTAACAAACTTTTCAACAGATTTAATACAGTATATACCATTTCTTTTTTTCATTTTTTCTTCATTTCTTCTACCCAGATAAAACTTTTCTCCGTTGAACTAACAGAACTGTTAACTGCTACTGTTGATACAACAAACCCTTCATTTGGTTTTTTTATTTTATTTTTCCAGTTTTTGGCCATGTGGCCTTTTTTACCACAATTATGACAACTAAAAGAAAAAAAGATTGTACCTTTATTTTCCGCATTTTCATAATTACCATGCTTCTTCTTAATGTTGCCTTAAAACTTGTATGCTTTCAAAGCATTTTCTGGAACACTATCCTCTTTGGACTTGTCACCGATTTCCAAAAGTCTTGAACGTAAAATATTAAATATATCACTGGAAGTATCAAATGCTTTTTTTGCTTCTTTGTATTTGCTTGGTAAACCATCTAAAAGCATTACCGTCAGAAAATCTTTATCTATTTCAGTTACCAATTCACGAAGTTCGGATACTGCAATATCAAATTCTATCAAAAACTGCGATATAGTCTGATCATCCCGTATCTTGAAATTCTGCATCTTCCTATACAATTCTGCCTTTTTTCTTGTAGATTTGCGATCGTATGTATTCTTAAGATACACCCAAATTTCATTAGACGACTTGAAATTTTTAACCATTCGCACAATATCTGGCTTCGCACGAGCATCTTGATCAATGTCATCATAGCTTCGCAGATTCCTTAAATATTTATCATACAGCTTTCGTTCTGCAGCTGTTGCACTACTATTGAGGATTACCACTTCAGGTTTAGCCTCTTCACTTCTTACCATTCGCAATAAACGATTCTTATGTAAAATTGCCTCCATCTGCGGCAACCACGTGGAAAATTTTTTCATTCAGCAAAGGTATTCTTCCTGATACTATTGCCATTCTTTCTGATAAATTCTTCAGTTCACTATTAATTTCTTTACAAATATTTAACAAAATATAAATAAATAAAAATATAAATACAAAAAAGTTTATTTTCAACAGTAGTCTGTCTCATTTATAAAATTTCTTTCACGTCTTACCGCCTTCTGGGCTGAATCAAGTCCTTGTGTGCTATTGCAGTTTTTTTTTTTGATTTGTAAAGGATAGCATTCCAAGCAGTTTTGATTTTTACCAGTTTTGGTTTTACCTCCAGAGAAGACATTCGCCAGTTCTCTATATATTAGGCAGGCACTCTGCAAATATAAACTACAAAGTAAATCCGAAACGTAAAGTTATAAAACTAATTTTTAAAGTACATTTATATGCATAATGCGTACATTCATAAAAATTAATGACTGCGACTTGTTAATTATATCAACGGCTTCACTAAAGAGTTTCGACCGCCCGGCTCAAGTTTCTACTGTTTATGACAAAACAATAAGCAAAAAGCCTTATTATAACAGAAATTTTTTTCTTTCAAGCACAACAACAATTTTTTTTAAACTATTGTAAAATATTAAAATTTTAAGACAATGTGACTTGATAGCAAACCGTTTGAATACCCCAAATAAAGGGTGAAGAAATGCAGCAATTGCGGTAGAAACCACACTGCCAATTATAAACGTTGCCAATTGTAAAGGTTAGGCGCTCATCTAATTCGAAAGTAGTTCCTGCCCCTTCCCAGCCGTTCAACATACCAACTACAAACATGCCCTCATTAGCACCGCCAACTACAAGTCAAGTTTCTTACGCCAACGCATTAAAGTCTGACCAGTCCTTCGCACGTACGCCTAACCAGACAACAACGCAACAAGAGGTGCCAACAAACAAACCAACCGGTCCCAATTCAGCCGCCGAGAAGCTGTTGTTGGACAATATGACCAAACAATTTACGCAGATTATGGCGCAAATGGCTGGCATGATGCAAAAAACGCAAAATTGCAGTCTGTTTTTTTGCAGGGCATGCCTAAAACACTATGAACTGCCTCAGGGTTTGTTTCTGGAAGGCAAACGGCATCCGCCACCACAAAAACTAATTCAAATATTTTAAAATAAACCAAAAAGTTTATGTAATGTAAATTTCTGAGACTCATATAGCATTTAGAAGCATTTTTAAAGAAAGTGGCTATACTAAGCACACGTACTGTATGATTCCATGTTGGAAATGGCACTTAACGTTATTTCAACTGGACAAACAACCTGTTGGCCAACGGGCCATAATAAAATTCCAGACGTAATAGATTTTGCGTAGCAAAAGGTATATCCCCGGAGGCTATTGAGGCTCTAGCCTCCTTGGATTTATCTTTTGACCACTCACCAACAGTAATCACTATTTTCAGTTCTCACCAAATAGCAACTAGAGATTTTTTTTATCAAAAAGAGTAAATTGGTTGGAATATAGAAAATATATCTGCACTCACTGCTCGGAAAACCTACTGCTAAAAACTCCCGAAAACGTTGATAACTGCTTAAATAGTCGTAATGAAAACATTAAAAAAGCCGTTTAACATGCTTCTTCTACCTATCGTCAAGCCAATTACAACAAAATTTATTCTGCCGAAGGGGAACAGCTTTTATCTGAAAAAATTGAGAGAACAGCAAATCTAAAGATCGCCCCAACTTAAAACTAGGCTGAGAGAATGTTTGAACTGATTAAAAAACTTGCTGGAGGTACACAGGATAGAACTACTAAAAGACCACTTGGAAAGTCTAGGCGCGACTCCCCAGCCGAATTACGATGAAATAAGCAACAAAATGCTTTTAGAGCTACCTTTTACATTAAAAAAATATTTTTTTATATTTTTACCGCCATAATACGGCTGGAGTATTTCCCACCAATATGAAAAGTTGCATTAGTAAAGATGATTTCTAAACCTGGTAAGGACCATTCAAAAGTTGAGTCTAACAGGCCTATTAGTTTATTACCAACTAATCAAAGTTGTTCGAAAAACTGCTTAAAAATAAGATAATTCCGATCCTACATGAAAACAACTGCATTCCAAATCACCCATTGGAATTAGAAATCAACATAGTACCATCGAACAAACTCACAGATTGGTACAGGTTATAAGAAAAGCCTTTAAGGAGAAGAAGTACTGCTTTGCGCTTTTCATCGATATTTCTCAAGCTTTCGAAAAAGTACGGCATGAAGGCCTGTTAATAGCGTTGACAACTCTTTAATAAGCGCCGTTTAAGGCTGAAAAACGTGTAAAAATCAACAAAAAAGAGTAAAAAGCATCATTATAAAGGTTTTAAAAATATATAAGGTTAATATTATACAAGAAGGAAAACATACATTGTTTAGATTGAAATAAGATAAAAAAAACTTTATTCTACTTTTTAATAAAAACAAATAGCAATTTATATAAAAAGCTTAAACATATGTACATAAATAGATAAAATAAAAAAAGGAATTCATTTAAGCATGAATAAAAACAAAAAATCAATTAGTACTTTTCCATTATTAAAAAGCGCTTACAAGTCCATGTTTTCAATTTCAAATAAGTCGTTTCCATCGTCATTTGGCCACAACACAGTTTTAATAAAATATTTAGATTTTTTATAAGTATCAGTAGAATTTATTTTATTGCAAACGCTCGACGGTAGTTTAAAAGCACTACAACATATAATGTGGTAAGTACTATGCAGGGTCCTTTTCTGTACGTGCTTTACACAGCAGATATGCCATTATATTACAGAAAACTGACTGAAAGTTATTTAGGCAGTATTCCGCAAAGTTGTTTTTAAATAAAAAATAGTTAAATTTTAATACGAAATTTCTTTTAACTAATTTGAAGGGTTATTCAAAGCTTCAACCAAATAAAAATACTGATTTTCAGTTGCAGTTAATTTTTTCAATTATTTCATAGTAATATTTGATTAGTTAATTTTTTTTGATACCAAGCAAAAACTTTACTTACAAAATAAGTAGAATTATCGTTAAGCACTACTTACAATTCGACTGTAAAATGTACTTATTGTTGTTCGCGACGTCCCAAAACGAATCCGATATTATTTAGGTAGTCATACCTCAAAAGTACTTTTATTTTAATTATTTAATTTAAAAAATAAGCAGTCGCAAATAGTTTTAAAATAAGAAGAAGACTATTTTAAAATTTTATTTTTATTTTATAGATATGTACTTATTTTTTTTAATTTAAAAATTTCATTTTTTTTACCGTAGAAGAGATTTGAACAAGGGATTTTCCGCACTTAAGCACCAGTGTGCTGCCTCTAGGCCACCGAGACACTTTGTTTTTAAATGTTAAATAACATACTAAAACAACAAGTTTTGTTCTGCTTGATTTGTTGAAGTAATCCGAATAGACTTGATTTATACTAATTATTATCATGAGTTTAAATGATTTTTCAAATCATAACGTGCTTTTATTAAGTCATTACAAATGAAATAACAAATAGAATAAAAGTGGCAATTAAGGCTACAAAATAATGAACTAATGAAGTCATAACAAAAAAGTTTGTAAGTAAAGTTTTTGCTGGGTACTTTGTAATTTGCTGTAATGTTGTTAATTTTAATGAATATCTTTTTGGAGGGGGTTTAAATGAATATCCAGTTATTTTAAATAGATTTCCAGTTAATTTTTGAGTGAAACAACTGTTTACCCCCACGCGTCAACATTTGCTAATGATACCGCTTTTCTCAGCATTCAAAAATACCCTAAAGAGGCTTCGAACCAACTGCAGCAACACGTAACCTAAGTAGAGAAATGGGCAAAAATATGGGGAATAAAAATAAATGAACAAAAATGTACCTACGCATTCTACGAGAAGGCGGCCAAAATTCATTTTTTTATGGTTACCGATTGTATAATATTAAAGTTCACTCAAATGTAGCAACTAGTGTACTTCTTGAGCCAAAAAAATTAAAACTTTATTTCACAAACATTACACAGAACAAGGTGATTCTAAATGGACCTTCTCAGCATTTTGCTAAAATAGGAAATTTCTTAGTAAGATTTTGATTTTTAAACTTCTATAACTTTTTGCTTTTAAAAGATTTTCGAGCGAAATAAATTTTGTTTAGTTTTATAATTTGTTAGCTATGAAAACAAGAAAAATAAATTGTTTATGATGTTTAGAAATATTTTTTTTCTTTTTTATTTTAAGATCCAAATTTTCCTAAATTCCCATTTTAAGTAGATCATAACTTCTAGGGAACATAAGAGAACAAAAAGAAATTAGCCCTTTTTAGTAGATAAAACTCTCCTCTACATACCCCATTGTATACCCGGGACGATCCGACCGTGAGCACCATACCAACTTTGGTGACACAAGGTCAAATATTTTGTTCCAAATTTTGAATAAAAGAGCTAAACAAATTTTTGTGTAATGTGCTTTTTTTAAGCTATTTAATTTTTTTATCAAACTGCTTTAATGAGAGACGGTTTTCTGATGGATATACATATTTACAGCTGCACACAATGATAAACAGATCTCAACTAAAGCTACCTTCACACTATTCTACAAGTGTTTAGATTTTCATTGGATTTTGAGAGAGCCAAATAAAATGATTTTTGGTTTGACTGTCAAAAAATCAAATTAGAAATAATGCGCATTACATTTTGTCTTTACACTATGACATTTGAAATAAAATTAAAATCTGTGTAGTACTTAAACATCTGTTTTTGAGTTTAAAAAAAATTTAACTTTTAAAGCAAGTATTTTCTTATTTGAATTTAACAAAAGGGTATAAAAATACTGTTAGGCAATAAAAAGTGACGTTCAGACTTGCAGTTAGTTTATCAGACATGTTTTTTTAACTAATTTCTGCAATAAATTCTTAATTTCACTTTTAATATTTTCTATTTGTAAAAATTTTTGATGGCGCTAAATCATTAAACAGCTGTTCATCAGGGATGGAACTTTTAGTAATATTTTAAACTTTTGCACATTCTTCGGGTGATTATTGGTTTGCCGCATAAACATAGAAAAATGCATTGGATATGAAGCAAACCAATAATTCTTCGACGTTTTGTATATTTTTTTTTGTATTTGTACTTACAGTTTTAAAATTTATTTTAAATAAGGAGGTTGAAACTTAGGCCCGTAATAATTATAAATTTTCAGATGTAAAAAAGTTTTCGAGCGTCGCTTTTATACAAAATCTGTTTTAAAACTTGTTTTATATATGTATTTGTACATACATATGTGTGCATATGCCTTTTAGTTTTTATGTGATATTTTTATAATATTACTGGTTTTTATAAGCGAGCTATAAAATCTAGTGGAAAAATTTATAATAGTTATCTTAAGTTTACTAAGACCATATTTGTCAGCCATTACATACATTTTTGTTAATAAACCTACCATAAGTATTTTCGCATAGTTTTCATATATCAAAAATTACCATAAGGTTAGAATTTATTAAAAATTGAAAAAAGGCATTTTAATTTATTAAAAGTTGTGTTTCAGGTAAATAACAAAATAGTCCAAACTCACACAAATTAATCCAAACCTACCCAAAAGCGTTTCAGGTAACAAATTTTCCACAGCAAAGAGAACGTTTGAGATAAATTTCCTTTCCTGTACAAGGGTTTCAACAAAAATTTTATTGTAGGTACATTTTTTTATACATTTATGGTTATTTATTTGAACTTTTTCTATATATCTTATAATTATGTCTATTTATTCGGCTTAAGTTCATTATTAAAAATGTGATAGCTAAGAATGGAAATTTTAATTAAAAATTAAGTAATTCCGATACTAGCCGAGTGTAATGCATTTTCGAAATCAGCTACGATTTCTCGTCAGCACTCTTTCTATTCGGTACTACTGTAAGTTGAATGTTGATTTGTTCTATTTAAACAAACATTAATTAGAATTTGAATACTGGAATTCTATTCATATTCCTTATTGTTTAGACCGAACTAAATCACATACAACTCTATGTTCTCTTATTCTCATTCTATTTGCATTTATCACTAGTTACTTCTATTATTTATTTTCATTTTGCTTTTGGCCATTCATTGGATGACACTAAATTTATTTAATTTTTAAATATTTGATTTTTAGTTTGGCTTTAGTTCATATAATTTCTTTTTTTATAAGAAGAAATTATTATTTTCCGTTAATGTTGAAAGAAACCTTCAATTTGAAAAAAGCTTATTTTTCTACCGCTACTAGCCGAGTAGAATGCATTTTCGAAAGCAGCTACGCAATTTCATCATCAGTACTCTTTGAACGGTAGTAGTGTATATGGTTGTAAACATCACCTATTTAACTTACATGTAACAGAGAAAAGTATACGGTATCAGTGTTTTCCTTCTGTTTTTATTTTGTAAGTTAGGACGAAGTTTATTTTTCATATAAACTATGCTTTTTTCCAATAAAAGTCTCTTTGGCAACACTTGACTAACGGACAAGCATTTGTCCATCTCTCAGATGGAACGAAACGCTTTTTATTATTGTATATCATACAATAGGGGTAATCACTTTTTAATTTCTTTTATTGTCAACGACAAATTGATAGAAATTATTAAAGATAATTTTGCACCGTGCCATGTGTGAGTTATATGTTAATTTTTATTTATTGTTGAACTAATTGTTTTTAATACAAATTTTTGATTTTTAGTTTGGCTTTAGTTCATATAATTTCTTTTTTTATTAGAAGAAATTATTATTTTCCGTTAATACGGCTGGAGTATTTCCCACCAATATGAAAAGTTGCATTAGTAAAGATGATTTCTAAACCTGGTAAGGACCATTCAAAAGTTGAGTCTAACAGGCCTATTAGTTTATTACCAACTAATCAAAGTTGTTCGAAAAACTGCTTAAAAATAAGATAATTCCGATCCTACATGAAAACAACTGCATTCCAAATCACCCATTGGAATTAGAAATCAACATAGTACCATCGAACAAACTCACAGATTGGTACAGGTTATAAGAAAAGCCTTTAAGGAGAAGAAGTACTGCTTTGCGCTTTTCATCGATATTTCTCAAGCTTTCGAAAAAGTACGGCATGAAGGCCTGTTAATAGCGTTGACAACTCTTTAATAAGCGCCGTTTAAGGCTGAAAAACGTGTAAAAATCAACAAAAAAGAGTAAAAAGCATCATTATAAAGGTTTTAAAAATATATAAGGTTAATATTATACAAGAAGGAAAACATACATTGTTTAGATTGAAATAAGATAAAAAAACTTTATTCTACTTTTTAATAAAAACAAATAGCAATTTATATAAAAAGCTTAAACATATGTACATAAATAGATAAAATAAAAAAAGGAATTCATTTAAGCATGAATAAAAACAAAAAATCAATTAGTACTTTTCCATTATTAAAAAGCGCTTACAAGTCCATGTTTTCAATTTCAAATAAGTCGTTTCCATCGTCATTTGGCCACAACACAGTTTTAATAAAATATTTAGATTTTTTATAAGTATCAGTAGAATTTATTTTATTGCAAACGCTCGACGGTAGTTTAAAAGCACTACAACATATAATGTGGTAAGTACTATGCAGGGTCCTTTTCTGTACGTGCTTTACACAGCAGATATGCCATTATATTACAGAAAACTGACTGAAAGTTATTTAGGCAGTATTCCGCAAAGTTGTTTTTAAATAAAAAATAGTTAAATTTTAATACGAAATTTCTTTTAACTAATTTGAAGGGTTATTCAAAGCTTCAACCAAATAAAAATACTGATTTTCAGTTGCAGTTAATTTTTTCAATTATTTCATAGTAATATTTGATTAGTTAATTTTTTTTGATACCAAGCAAAAACTTTACTTACAAAATAAGTAGAATTATCGTTAAGCACTACTTACAATTCGACTGTAAAATGTACTTATTGTTGTTCGCGACGTCCCAAAACGAATCCGATATTATTTAGGTAGTCATACCTCAAAAGTACTTTTATTTTAATTATTTAATTTAAAAAATAAGCAGTCGCAAATAGTTTTAAAATAAGAAGAAGACTATTTTAAAATTTTATTTTTATTTTATAGATATGTACTTATTTTTTTTAATTTAAAAATTTCATTTTTTTTACCGTAGAAGAGATTTGAACAAGGGATTTTCCGCACTTAAGCACCAGTGTGCTGCCTCTAGGCCACCGAGACACTTTGTTTTTAAATGTTAAATAACATACTAAAACAACAAGTTTTGTTCTGCTTGATTTGTTGAAGTAATCCGAATAGACTTGATTTATACTAATTATTATCATGAGTTTAAATGATTTTTCAAATCATAACGTGCTTTTATTAAGTCATTACAAATGAAATAACAAATAGAATAAAAGTGGCAATTAAGGCTACAAAATAATGAACTAATGAAGTCATAACAAAAAAGTTTGTAAGTAAAGTTTTTGCTGGGTACTTTGTAATTTGCTGTAATGTTGTTAATTTTAATGAATATCTTTTTGGAGGGGTTTTAAATGAATATCCAGTTATTTTAAATAGATTTCCAGTTAATTTTTGAGTGAAACAACTGTTTACCCCCACGCGTCAACATTTGCTAATGATACCGCTTTTCTCAGCATTCAAAAATACCCTAAAGAGGCTTCGAACCAACTGCAGCAACACGTAACCTAAGTAGAGAAATGGGCAAAAATATGGGGAATAAAAATAAATGAACAAAAATGTACCTACGCATTCTACGAGAAGGCGGCCAAAACTCATTTTTTTATGGTTACCGATTGTATAATATTAAAGTTCACTCAAATGTAGCAACTAGTGTACTTCTTGAGCCAAAAAAATTAAAACTTTATTTCACAAACATTACACAGAACAAGGTGATTCTAAATGGACCTTCTCAGCATTTTGCTAAAATAGGAAATTTCTTAGTAAGATTTTGATTTTTAAACTTCTATAACTTTTTGCTTTTAAAAGATTTTCGAGCGAAATAAATTTTGTTTAGTTTTATAATTTGTTAGCTATGAAAACAAGAAAAATAAATTGTTTATGATGTTTAGAAATATTTTTTTTCTTTTTTATTTTAAGATCCAAATTTTCCTAAATTCCCATTTTAAGTAGATCATAACTTCTAGGGAACATAAGAGAACAAAAAGAAATTAGCCCTTTTTAGTAGATAAAACTCTCCTCTACATACCCCATTGTATACCCGGGACGATCCGACCGTGAGCACCATACCAACTTTGGTGACACAAGGTCAAATATTTTGTTCCAAATTTTGAATAAAAGAGCTAAACAAATTTTTGTGTAATGTGCTTTTTTTAAGCTATTTAATTTTTTTATCAAACTGCTTTAATGAGAGACGGTTTTCTGATGGATATACATATTTACAGCTGCACACAATGATAAACAGATCTCAACTAAAGCTACCTTCACACTATTCTACAAGTGTTTAGATTTTCATTGGATTTTGAGAGAGCCAAATAAAATGATTTTTGGTTTGACTGTCAAAAAATCAAATTAGAAATAATGCGCATTACATTTTGTCTTTACACTATGACATTTGAAATAAAATTAAAATCTGTGTAGTACTTAAACATCTGTTTTTGAGTTTAAAAAAAATTTAACTTTTAAAGCAAGTATTTTCTTATTTGAATTTAACAAAAGGGTATAAAAATACTGTTAGGCAATAAAAAGTGACGTTCAGACTTGCAGTTAGTTTATCAGACATGTTTTTTTAACTAATTTCTGCAATAAATTCTTAATTTCACTTTTAATATTTTCTATTTGTAAAAATTTTTGATGGCGCTAAATCATTAAACAGCTGTTCATCAGGGATGGAACTTTTAGTAATATTTTAAACTTTTGCACATTCTTCGGGTGATTATTGGTTTGCCGCATAAACATAGAAAAATGCATTGGATATGAAGCAAACCAATAATTCTTCGACGTTTTGTATATTTTTTTTTGTATTTGTACTTACAGTTTTAAAATTTATTTTAAATAAGGAGGTTGAAACTTAGGCCCGTAATAATTATAAATTTTCAGATGTAAAAAAGTTTTCGAGCGTCGCTTTTATACAAAATCTGTTTTAAAACTTGTTTTATATATGTATTTGTACATACATATGTGTGCATATGCCTTTTAGTTTTTATGTGATATTTTTATAATATTACTGGTTTTTATAAGCGAGCTATAAAATCTAGTGGAAAAATTTATAATAGTTATCTTAAGTTTACTAAGACCATATTTGTCAGCCATTACATACATTTTTGTTAATAAACCTACCATAAGTATTTTCGCATAGTTTTCATATATCAAAAATTACCATAAGGTTAGAATTTATTAAAAATTGAAAAAAGGCATTTTAATTTATTAAAAGTTGTGTTTCAGGTAAATAACAAAATAGTCCAAACTCACACAAATTAATCCAAACCTACCCAAAAGCGTTTCAGGTAACAAATTTTCCACAGCAAAGAGAACGTTTGAGATAAATTTCCTTTCCTGTACAAGGGTTTCAACAAAAATTTTATTGTAGGTACATTTTTTTATACATTTATGGTTATTTATTTGAACTTTTTCTATATATCTTATAATTATGTCTATTTATTCGGCTTAAGTTCATTATTAAAAATGTGATAGCTAAGAATGGAAATTTTAATTAAAAATTAAGTAATTCCGATACTAGCCGAGTGTAATGCATTTTCGAAATCAGCTACGATTTCTCGTCAGCACTCTTTCTATTCGGTACTACTGTAAGTTGAATGTTGATTTGTTCTATTTAAACAAACATTAATTAGAATTTGAATACTGGAATTCTATTCATATTCCTTATTGTTTAGACCGAACTAAATCACATACAACTCTATGTTCTCTTATTCTCATTCTATTTGCATTTATCACTAGTTACTTCTATTATTTATTTTCATTTTGCTTTTGGCCATTCATTGGATGACACTAAATTTATTTAATTTTTAAATATTTGATTTTTAGTTTGGCTTTAGTTCATATAATTTCTTTTTTTATAAGAAGAAATTATTATTTTCCGTTAATGTTGAAAGAAACCTTCAATTTGAAAAAAGCTTATTTTTCTACCGCTACTAGCCGAGTAGAATGCATTTTCGAAAGCAGCTACGCAATTTCATCATCAGTACTCTTTGAACGGTAGTAGTGTATATGGTTGTAAACATCACCTATTTAACTTACATGTAACAGAGAAAAGTATACGGTATCAGTGTTTTCCTTCTGTTTTTATTTTGTAAGTTAGGACGAAGTTTATTTTTCATATAAACTATGCTTTTTTCCATTAAAAGTCTCTTTGGCAACACTTGACTAACGGACAAGCATTTGTCCATCTCTCAGATGGAACGAAACGCTTTTTATTATTGTATATCATACAATAGGGGTAATCACTTTTTAATTTCTTTTATTGTCAACGACAAATTGATAGAAATTATTAAAGATAATTTTGCACCGTGCCATGTGTGAGTTATATGTTAATTTTTATTTATTGTTGAACTAATTGTTTTTAATACAAATTTTTGATTTTTAGTTTGGCTTTAGTTCATATAATTTCTTTTTTTATTAGAAGAAATTATTATTTTCCGTTAATGTTGAAAGAAACCTTCAATTTGAAAAAAGCTTATTTTTCTACCGCTACTAGCCGAGTAGAATGCATTTTCGAAAGCAGCTACGCAATTTCATCATCAGTACTCTTTGAACGGTAGTAGTGTATATGGTTGTAAACATCACCTATTTAACTTACATGTAACAGAGAAAAGTATACGGTATCAGTGTTTTCCTTCTGTTTTTATTTTGTAAGTTAGGACGAAGTTTATTTTTCATATAAACTATGCTTTTTTCCATTAAAAGTCTCTTTGGCATTAAAAGTCATCTCTCTCTTGAGAGATGGACAAATGCTTGTCCGTTAGTCAAGTGTTGCCAAAGAGACTTTTAATGGAAAAAAGCATAGTTTATATGAAAAATAAACTTCGTCCTAACTTACAAAATAAAAACAGAAGGAAAACACTGATACCGTATACTTTTCTCTGTTACATGTAAGTTAAATAGGTGATGTTTACAACCATATACACTACTACCGTTCAAAGAGTACTGATGATGAAATTGCGTAGCTGCTTTCGAAAATGCATTCTACTCGGCTAGTAGCGGTAGAAAAATAAGCTTTTTTCAAATTGAAGGTTTCTTTCAACATTAACGGAAAATAATAATTTCTTCTAATAAAAAAAGAAATTATATGAACTAAAGCCAAACTAAAAATCAAAAATTTGTATTAAAAACAATTAGTTCAACAATAAATAAAAATTAACATATAACTCACACATGGCACGGTGCAAAATTATCTTTAATAATTTCTATCAATTTGTCGTTGACAATAAAAGAAATTAAAAAGTGATTACCCCTATTGTATGATATACAATAATAAAAAGCGTTTCGTTCCATCTGAGAGATGGACAAATGCTTGTCCGTTAGTCAAGTGTTGCCAAAGAGACTTTTAATGGAAAAAAGCATAGTTTATATGAAAAATAAACTTCGTCCTAACTTACAAAATAAAAACAGAAGGAAAACACTGATACCGTATACTTTTCTCTGTTACATGTAAGTTAAATAGGTGATGTTTACAACCATATACACTACTACCGTTCAAAGAGTACTGATGATGAAATTGCGTAGCTGCTTTCGAAAATGCATTCTACTCGGCTAGTAGCGGTAGAAAAATAAGCTTTTTTCAAATTGAAGGTTTCTTTCAACATTAACGGAAAATAATAATTTCTTCTAATAAAAAAAGAAATTATATGAACTAAAGCGAAACTAAAAATCAAAAATTTGTATTAAAAACAATTAGTTCAACAATAAATAAAAATTAACATATAACTCACACATGGCACGGTGCAAAATTATCTTTAATAATTTCTATCAATTTGTCGTTGACAATAAAAGAAATTAAAAAGTGATTACCCCTATTGTATGATATACAATAATAAAAAGCGTTTCGTTCCATCTGAGAGATGGACAAATGCTTGTCCGTTAGTCAAGTGTTGCCAAAGAGACTTTTAATGGAAAAAAGCATAGTTTATATGAAAAATAAACTTCGTCCTAACTTACAAAATAAAAACAGAAGGAAAACACTGATACCGTATACTTTTCTCTGTTACATGTAAGTTAAATAGGTGATGTTTACAACCATATACACTACTACCGTTCAAAGAGTACTGATGATGAAATTGCGTAGCTGCTTTCGAAAATGCATTCTACTCGGCTAGTAGCGGTAGAAAAATAAGCTTTTTTCAAATTGAAGGTTTCTTTCAACATTAACGGAAAATAATAATTTCTTCTAATAAAAAAAGAAATTATATGAACTAAAGCCAAACTAAAAATCAAAAATTTGTATTAAAAACAATTAGTTCAACAATAAATAAAAATTAACATTTTTAAATATTTTTATTTATCATTCTGTTATTCGATTGCTTTCGATAATTTTTCTATTCATAATTTTACATTGAGCCATGTGTTTGTAATACATTTATGGTTATTTATTTAAACTTTTTCTATATATCTTATAATTATGTCTATTTATTCGGCTTAAGTTCATTATTAAAAATGTGATAGCTACGAATGGAAATTTTAATTAAAAATTAAGTAATTCCGATACTAACTAGTGATAAATGCAAATAGAATGAGAATAAGAGAACATAGAGTTGTATGTGATTTAGTTCGGTCTAAACAATAAGGAATATGAATAGAATTCCAGTATTCAAATTATAATTAAAGTTTGTTTAAATAGAACAAATCAACATTCAACTTACAGTAGTACCGAATAGAAAGAGTGCTGACGAGAAATCGTAGCTGATTTCGAAAATGCATTACACTCGGCTAGTATCGGAATTACTTAATTTTTAATTAAAATTTCCATTCTTAGCTATCACATTTTTAATAATGAACTTAAGCCGAATAAATAGACATAATTATAAGATACATTTTTTTATAAAAATCTGTAGATTTCTTTAATATAAAATGCGATTTAGAACATTAAGTTACATTTTATATATGATGTATATGCTATGTTTTAAAAATTCTATGGGGTGTAATCGTCTAAATAAAATTTTACTTTTTAACTAAGCAGCATGTGAGCATACAAAAATTTTCAATTATAGTTTTTTGCGTTCCAGCTATTTTGAGCAACTTTGGTAAGCTTGGAGAGTAATTTCTTTACTCTCATATGTCGGAACAAAATCGAGATCTTTTGGAACACGCTTAATATTTGTTAAGACTTTATAACTGATTATAAACAAATAAACAATGTTTAAAAAATTTTCTTGATTTGCTTTTGCGGGTTAAATAATGAAACGCTTGTATATAATAAATTCAATCAAAAAAATTTGTTTATTTTTATACAAAGTGAGTTTATTTTGCTTAAAGACTCCATTTTTTGATACCTATCGATTTTTTAAAAAATATATATATATATACATATCAAAAGTAATAATTTTACAACACTTTTAATGAAAAAAATTACTTTTACAACTTTTTAATTTAATTTCAATTAAAAATATTTTATTTCCTAATAAATAACTATAAATTTCATAAAAATATTATTAAAAATTATTTTACAATACCAAACCTTATATAAACTTTCCATGCCTGATTTTCTTTATGGCTGCTGTAAATATGCAACTCTGATACATGCAAAATCTAATGGTTTAGAAAAATTTCTAAAAATGAAGAGAGCCATACTACTGTCAAATTTCTTTAGGTATTTTTTGACATTTCATAACATAATGTCTTCACACTATTATATTTTCTCATTTTATTTGAGTTTTTTGACAAGTGTTTTTACCCAGTATTATAGTCTGAAGCCACCTTAATTATGATAAACACCATTGATATGTAACAAGCGTTCTTACAGGTAAAGGTACAAAATCAGAAAGGATACCGCAATTAGCCAAAAATTATAGACTTCTTAGTAAGCAAAATCCTTTTATGAACATGTAATTTTTTAAGTTATTAAAACAATAACAAAATCATAAACGACCTGCAAGTATTTGTTATTTTCTCGATAATGTCATCAAATAGGGTATGAATTATCTTCTGCGTGAAATGTTCTGTAAACCATTTAAAATTAATTTGGAAATCCCTGGAAAAACAATGTGTAAATGCACTGTTGCCAATTTAGCTATTTTCTCGTCAAATCTAGCGATTTTTCTATGCACGTTGCTATAAAATATTTGATTTAGCCATTAGCGGAAAATCTAGCGATTTTTTAAAGTTCAGTTCCAATTTTACTTTAAAGTAATTATTTGTCAACATTGTTATAGCTTTATTCAAAGAAAGGTAAATTCATAGACACGTTGGTTTTATGTCTTGTTTTTTTTATATACTAAGTTTGACACTAGGAATATTAAAAGTTTTCATATAAAATAAGCGGTATTACAAGTACATCTGTTAAGTAAATTTTGCAAAGTAAAACTCGAATAACGGTATTTTTAAACATACACTTACATATGTACGCATTCTTAAAACCAATTATGTATCTAGGTATGCATGTATATGCATATCAGCTTATTTATTCAAGTGGTGTAAGTGTATTTTACAAGTAAAAATTATTTACAAAATATATTTGAAATAAAATGGGTCCCAAATATTATCAAAAGTTTCGACGTGAGTGGCTAAATCATGAAAAACTAAAGTCATGGGTGACGCAGGATGAAAAGGATGAAACAAAAGGATATTGCAAATATTGTAGATGCTCCCTATCAGGAAAGTTATATGATCTTTTAAACCATGCAAAAAGTAAAAAACACGAAAAAGCCTCTTCGCTCAGAAGGTCATGCTGGGGAAAGTTGGAATTTTCTTCAAAGCAAAATGTTGTTGACAACGTTAAATTGCAAGAAGTCGCTTTGGCCTTATTTATATGCCAACATGCGTCAAACAATTCAATTGACCACCTAAGTGATTTGTGTAAAAATAATTTTAACAGCGCTAATAAAGTCCGAATTCACAGGACGAAATGTACAGCTATAATTAAAAACGTTTTAGCGCACCATTTCGTAAACGAACTTAGAAACGATATTTCTACATCTAAATACAGTATATTAGTAGACGAATCAACAGATGTTGGTGTTATTAAACTGTTAGGTATTTCATATACATATAATCATATTTATTACTACAAAAAATTAAAATTTAACGCTTTTGAAAGGTATTGTTATCATATACTTCAGTGTCAAAAAAGAAAAGGTTGTATCAACATTTCTAAGTTTGGCAGAAGTGACTGACACAACTGCTCAAGGTATTACGAATGTAATTTTAGAGGTACTAAAGAAATATAGCTTGGATATGCAAAACCTGCTAGGTATTGGTACTGATAATGCCAATGTTATGGTTGGAAACAAAAAAAGCGTTTACACTGAAATAAAAAAAATTGTTCCTAACCTGATTCTCATAAGATGTGTTTGTCACTCTGTTCAGCTAGCAGTTACCCATTCTTGGAAGCAATGCATGCCAAACTGTCTTGAGTATCTTGTAAATGAGACGTATAATTGGTTTTCCCGGAGTTACATTAGGCAGCAGAGCTACAAGCATATTTTTGAGGCAATAAATGATGGTGAGGTATGTATATATGTTTACAAAGCTTTTTTCTTTTGTATTTAAAGTGTTTCAAATTAGGTTCCTTTGAAAATCACAAATATTTGCGACACACGTTGGCTGTCGATTGAAGTTTCAATATCAAGAATTGTAGATCAATGGATGGGATTGAAGACCCATTTTGGAATAGCAAAAAACTTTGAGAAATGTTTTATGGCCCAAAATCTTTACAATTTGTACACTGAAATCAATCTATGCTATTTAAATTTTCTTCGACCAATATTAACACGTATTCAGATTTTAAACAAGGGTTTTCAGAGCCAAAATTGCGACCCAACAAAACTTTTGAGCGATATGGAACTGACAATAAATTTCTTAAAACAATTTGTTATAAAACCAACAGAAGAAATTGATATAATTTCTTCAGAGTTTATCGAGCACATTTGCTATGATTGCTACTTGGGATATGCGTTTGAAGCTAATTTAAAAAGTTTAAGAGATCAAAACCTTTTAGACATGGAAAAGGAAAAAGATATTCGAAATTCATGCATTCAATTTGTAATTAATTTAATTACCGAATTAAAAAACAGGTATGTGTAATAACATCTACATAATGTTAACAATAATTATAAAAAGCTTTATTTGCAGGTTGCCCGATAATTATAAAGTTTTAAAGCTGATAAATTTGCTTTCTATTGAAAACACTTTAAATCCAAACAAAAAACAGAACATTTTACTACCTCTTTTGGAGATGTTTAATGTTAGTTTTAGTTTAATCGATCCAATAAATAACCAATACTTAAACATATGCTATGTGAGATGGTCCCAAAACACTTCTACCTGCTCATTTTGGACTGAAGTTTATTTTTTTAAGGATTCTGCAGAAAATAATCCATTTCAGGAGCTAGCGAAATTTGCTATTAATGTATTATCACTTCCATGGTCAAATGCTGATGTTGAGAGAGCTTTCAGCCAGTTAAATGTTGTTAAGACCAAACTAAGAAATAGGTTAATGACTGATACCGTCAATGCAGTGTTACACATAAGGTTAGTTTAATAAAACCAAAACTTGTATTTTTGTGTAAACTAAAATATACAAACATTTTTAGATACGGGTTAAAATTAAGCAATAAATGTTGCTGGAACTACGAAGTACCGAAATCAATACTAACTAAAGTGGGTACCAATGCGACCTATGAAAATTCAGAGGTAGAAGATTGGCTTCAGATATTTCATTAAACAAACCATGATATCAAAATTTTTTTTTCTCTTTTATTGTATGTTATATTAACTGCTAGTTAACAAATTTAACTTATTTTTACTGCCAAAGACTAGAGTCTTTTAATTTACTTTTTTTCAAATGTTTAAAACACTGACGCCTGTATTCATAATAATTGTGGTGGATTTATTGATGGCTTATTTGACAACTTTTCCACAGAAATATGTTAAATAAGCCCTTAATAAACCTTCAATAATTATTTTGAATACGGGTGATAAATTATATACATACATTATTTTTTTTAAAGTATTTTATTTCTTTTGTGCCCTGAATTTCTTAAAACTTATATATCAATACATATACATGTATATATATATATATATATATATCTATATACACATATAAATTTTTATATTTTTCTAATAAATAAAATTCTTTCAGATGCCAGACTACTATGGTTTTTTAAGTATGTATTAAAAAAGTTTAAAACTGTTACCATTGTTTAAACTATTGCACAATTACAAGATACGCCAGAAAGTTTAAAATCCGACCTTTTGGCTATTTATAGCTAAAATTTTTAACAATTTTTAATTTTAGCTATTTTCTAGCGTTTTTTTAGTATAATTTAGCTATATTTTTCCGAAAAAAGTTGGCAACAGTGTGTAAATGTCTATTGTTTGTGCTGTGGTCAGTGTGACCAGATTTTCAAGTAAAGTTACAGCTAAATCACGTTTAAAAAACAGCTGAAAAGAGCTAAAAACAAAAACTTAAAGCTAAAAAATAAAGCAACATTTTTTAATGGTTTTTTTTTTTTTTTAAATCGTCGTTATTTAGATATTTCTCATTATATCAACGAAACGTGCGTGTGCTAAAAAGAAAATTTGTTTTAAAAATTTTGATTTTATTTACAAAAACTTGGTATAAAATAATATGTGTTCATATACATATGCATATACAAGAGCTTTTCAAAAAGTTTTTAGAAGCATGTGTTAATTTGCTGCCTGTTTTGGTAAAAAAACTAATTTGTAACAAAAAACCAAAATTTGTTTTTGTTTTAAATATAAATACTCACACACAATTCGTTAATTTTTTTTCAAAAACACCTAAAATTTAGTAATTTATTTACAAACTTCTTTCATATATACAAACACATGAAAAAAACTACAAACCGAAACTATAAGAATACATTTACACGATGCAATTTTTTTAATATTCCTTCAATGAAATTTTTGTTTGTTGACAAAACGAGTAAAAAGAGACTGACTACTTTTCTACACAGTTCGTAAAAATCGAAAATTTTCATTCAAGTTACATAAGTACATACATATATCATGAAAAATGCCTTCATTCATGTAAATGTTGTTCAAGAAAAGAAAAAAAAAAGATAGTCTTTAATGTAAAAAAGTTGCATTGTAAGAAAGCATTTTTAAAAGTATTTTTATTTGTACATGTGTTTCTCAATATGTATTTAAAACCAATGAATGTAAAAATGAAAAAATGAAAATCAAAAAATATTATTATTGTTTTAAACCTATCTATAAAAATAATAATAATCGTTACTAACCGTTTTTATTTCAATTAAAAAAATGACCGTCCTGCTAAAAAAAAACAAAATTTACAAAGAACATGATTTTAATACTATCAAAATAGTGAGTTGTACTTTGCCGTACGATGTTTCATTGTGCCTGCTTTTTTCTTGAAAAATTATTTCGGTCCTGTTTGATATAATTTTTTGACAAAACTACACTTTAAAATTCTTATTAAATAAAAATATTAGTATAATAATTTGTTTCAACGAAGGACATAAATGTTTTAACATTTTTTTAGCAATGTATTAAAAGAATTTAACCAAAAAACGGAAAAAATGTTTGTGTTTATTTAAAAGTATTTGTTTTGGGAAAACAAATTCTTACTTTTTTTTGTTATACCATACCTTCCTTATATCCCTGTTTTATTGAATTTTTGTTATTTCGGGCTAAATGAAGAAAAATAAAGCTAAATTTAACTCCAAAAAGCTAATATGGCCAAACAGCCTGTGGTTTTCCCACACTTCCTATGTTCGCATGTGATAGTGATGCTACCTGGCTACAGCGTTACCGTTTTGCGACTAAAGTGGCATTTTTACCCAAATGCCAATGAATGTGGAAATCAGGGTGGCCCAGCAAAACCAATTGACAAATTTTGTGAAAAAACTCGAAGACGCAAACTTCTTCAATAAAGAAATTTCTCCAGTTATTATCAAAGATTAATTTTTGCATCAAATGCAATCAACACAAAATAAAAAAAAAAACAAAAATTTAGAAAATTGAAACAGTAATAGAAACAAGTCCAAGGGCGCACAAAGAGAATTTTGAAAAATATTCCTACACCAAATGAAGA
The DNA here is from genome assembly GCA_963583895.1 of Melanophora roralis. Lineage (NCBI taxonomy): Eukaryota > Metazoa > Arthropoda > Insecta > Diptera > Rhinophoridae > Melanophora > Melanophora roralis. Next base: position 59,872,216 of record OY757188.1, read on the forward strand.
CAAGAAATATACTCCAGAAGAAGCGTTAGCTCTAATTTTGGATTTAAAGTTAACTAAACTAAAAACCAGTATAAGAAATTGCGGAAGCGAAAAAACTTGGAAATGACAGCATTACTTTAATTTCTAAATGGGGATGTGATAAGTCCTCTGGTCAGAGACAATACAAACAATGTAATGCCGAAAATTCATCAGATGCTAATTTATTTATGGTATCTTTCGTTACATTGCGCTTAACAAAAAGTTATATCGGCTTTGAGCCGTCAACTAGCAGAGCAACAAAAATTGATGTGTGGAAAAATGAAATACCTTCGTCAACAAAGTACTGCAGACAAATAAGATTTACATTCCAAAAAGAAACAGAAGATGTTATAACTGAAGAAGTCAAAAAATAAAAGATCAAATTAAAGCCCTTCAACCTGAAATATTTTGAACTGATGGCCGAAAGTCGAAGTAAATTTTGAATTGTGTTTTGCAGTGATTGATGGAAAAGTTGCACAAGCTTGAACTAATACAAAAGCATCGTCAAGCTGCATTATATGCTAAAACACATCAAGCCAACTAAGCCATCCCATTCTAGAAGATGACAGTTTTAAAGCAGCATATGAATTTAGATTGTCCCCTCTTCATGCTAGAATACGTTTTATGAAGCGTCTTCTTAAATTAGGTTATGATTTGGATTTTGGTCCGTTAGGACAGACTGTGAAAAAAAATAGGGCATTTGAAAAAATAAGAAAGCAAAAAAAAAACAAATTCAAGAAAAATATTTAGAATTAGGTTTGATGATCGATCGGCCAAAGCAAGGAGAAGGAAACGCAAATGATGGCATTACTGCAAAGAGATTTTTTCAGATCTAGAAGCTGCAGCATCTATTACCGGTAAAGTTTTGGAACTAATAAAGCGCTTCAACATGGAATTACAAGTTCTAGCATGCAGCAGAAAATACAAATTTGGAGAGTATACCAAAAAAACAGCTATACTTTATAACGAGAAATACTCTTGGAGATATATGCTATACACAGTTCATAAAATATTGTACCATGAGAAACAAATAATTAAACACAATATGCTACCAATAGGGGATCTATCCGAAGAAGAGCAAGAAAAAAGAAACAAGGACTACAGATTCTTTCGCGAGCACAACATTAGAAAAAATTCCAGTTGCTCTACTAACGAAGACCTGATTACAATTTTATTATGCATGTCAGATTCCTATTTTTTCCGATTTACAGATGTTGTGGAGGCTATTGCTAACCTAAATGGTAAAAAAGCTCCTGGCGTTGATAATATAAGCAACAAAATGCTCCTAGAGCTACCTTTTACGGCAAAAAGAATAATTCTTTTTATTTTTAACGCAATAATTCGTCTTGAACACTTCCCGCCTGTATGGAAAATTGCCTTAGTAAAGATGATTCCTAGGCCTGGCAAAGATCCTTCAAAGGTAGAGTCTTATAGGCCTATAAGTTTGTTACCCACAATTTCAAAATTGTCCGAAAAATTGCTTAAGAACAAGCTGACTCCGATCCTGAATGAAAACAACTGCATTCCAGATCACCAATTTGGCTTTAGAAGTCAACATAGCACAATCGAACAAACTCACAGACTGGTGCAGGTTATAAGAAAAACCTTTGAGGAAAAGAAGTACTGCTCCGCGCTTTTCATTGATGTCTCTCAAGCTTTCGATAAAGTATGGCACGAAAGCCTGTTAAGCAAACTAAAGATACACCTTCCAGCTAATATTTTCAACCTATTGGAAAAATACATAACCGGTCGACAATTTATGATCAAAGAGGGAAACCAAATAAGTTCTTCTCAACCAATAGTGGCTGGTGTACCTCAAGGGAGTATACTAGGTTCAGTTCTGTACTTGCTTTACACAGCAGATATGCCAACCAATAGTTTTACACACACGTCGACATTTGCTGATGATACTGCTTTCCTTAGTATTCATAAAGACCCTAAAGAGGCTTCAAACCAATTGCAGCAACACGTAACCCAAGTTGAAAAATGGGCAAAGTTATGGGGAATAAAAATAAATGAACAAAAATGTACCCACGTAACTTTTACTTTACGCAAAGAAACGTGCTCCCCAATCACTATTAACAATTATATGGTGCCTCAACGAACCGAGACAAAATATCTTGGTGTTCACCTAGATCGGCGCCTCACATGGAAGCCTCATATAGATGCGAAGCTGACTCAAATGAAACTTAAGGCTGCTCAAATCCACTGGCTAATGGGAAGAAACTCTGTGCTACGTCTGGATTGTAAACTTCTACTCTACAACTCGATCTTAAAAACAATTTGGTGCTACGGTATACAATTATGGGGCACTGCTTCCTCCTCTAACATAGAAAAAATACAACGTCGTCAAAACAAAATTCTGAGAATGATAACTGGTGCTCCTTGGTATATTAAAAACAGCAACATCCACAAGGATTTAGAAGTTCCACTAGTAAAAAGCGAAATCCTAAACTATGTGGGCAAGTATTTAAACAAGCTGGAAACACATCCAAATCCGCTCGCTCGAAGCATCCTGCAACATAGGGGGCACACTCGACTAAAAAGAAGGGATACTATTGCTCTTAGATGAAACTTTTAAAATTCGTTATCCTTATTGTGAGAACTTAAATTTTAGTCTGGTACTGACTGGACTAGTATGAATTATTTAGTTTTAAGATTTGAATACTTATTGTTAGTTCGCTTAAGCGAAGATTCAATAATAAAATATATGAGAAGAAAAAAAAAAAAGATTCCTATTTATCCAATATCCGGCAAAAATGGAAAACTAATTACTTATATTAAGTTAGACGTAGAAGCTAAAGTACTTTTAGAAGATGAAAACCAAGGCTATTTAGAAGAAATATTTACTAAAATTTTTTCATTAATAGTAATTTTTTTGGAACTTTAGATGTTCGTTATTTTATCATTTAATGTACATCAATGAATGTTACATTTACAACTTTATAATAAAAGTTCACATATATTATTTCTAATTTATTTTGGACTTAATAAACCAATTTAAAGTCAAACTACTTCAATAAAACAACCAATAAACCAACTAAAAATTTCACGGAGGCCAAAGGCTGGCACTTTTTAACAAAATTTAAGTTTCTTATAAGTATAAGTTGCAAATTTAACTCAAAATATAGGACTTTGTACAAAACAAACGTTTTTAACAAGCTTTACGTCCCTTTTCACAATCTGTGATTATTTTTATTTAACAGGAACATTAACAAACCGCCGATATCGTTAACCGGAACTATTTAACATACGGTTAGTGTTTTGCTTTTCACCATCTTTCGGTTAGTTCACACTAACATTATAGAAAAAGAATGGTAATACTGGTTTTTATTATTTACGAAAAATCGTGCAATGAAAGAAAAGAATCGAAAAGTTATACAAAAATTATTATCAATTTTTTGATGCAAGAGAAACATATATTTAAAATAAATTTTTTACTTAAAATATTATTATTATTATTATTATTATTATTATTATTATTATTATTATTATTATTATTATTATTATTATTATTGTTATTATTATTATTTTTTATTTTATTTTTCTGCACCGGCACCTAAGATCCAGGTAGGCATGGACCGCTACGTGACAGTTCTTAAAAGGGGAAGAAGCCCTAAATCGGCAGAAGCATCTCAACCTGCAAAAATTTTAAAAGACGATGAAAGGCCAACCTCATCGCAAAATCGTTTTGCAATTTTGCAAGAGGATAATGAGTCCCCCGTTAGTGAAAGAAAGTCCTTTAAGCCACCTCCCATTTATTTGAGGGAAAAAAACTCAAATGATCTCGTCAGGTTTTTAGTCGGTTTGATTGGGGAAAATAACTTTTATGTTTTGAACGTTAAACGCGGTAACATATTTGAGACAAAATTTCAAGTGTTCCATGAAAACGCCTACCCCGCTACGGTTTCAGAGCTCGAAAAACTCCGCAAAAATTTCTATACCTACCAACTTAAGACCGCAAAAGGCCTTTAGGTAGTTATTAAAGGCATTGATTCTAATGTTGACCCAGAATATATCAAGACCATTTTGTTAAGCAAAGGGTTTATGGTTAGGACGGTATCCAATATGGAAAACAGGGAAAAACACCCCCAAACATTATTCCGAGTGGAGCTTGAGCCTGGTGATATCAAATTAAAAAAAAAAGGGAACTCACCCCATCTATGATTTAAAATATATTATGCACCGACGAGTTACTGTGGAAGTGTCACATAAGCGATCTGGGCCCGTACAGTGCTTGAACTGCCAAGAATATGGTCACACTAAAGCTTATTGTAAGTTGCCTTCTGTTTGTGTTGTGTGTGGGGATCTGCACGATACGACCAAGTGCGACAAGCCAAAAGATGATCCTATGATGAAGAAATGCAGCAACTGCGGGGGAAACCACACTGCTAACTTTAGAGGTTGTCCTGTTTTTAATTCAGTTAAGCGCTCAACTAAGGCGAAAATAGTTCCTGCCCCTCCCTAGCCTTTAAATATACTAACTACAAATATGCCTCCATTGGCACAACCAACTACAAATCAAGTTTCTTGCGCCGCCGCATTAAAGTCTAACCAGCCGCAGTTCGCGTAAGTCTACCCAGCCTACAACACAACAAGAAGTGCCAACAAGCGAACCAACTGGGCCCAATTTTAGCCGCCTGGAAGCCGTAATTGACAATATGGTCAAACAGTTTACGCAGATTATGGCGCAAATGGCCAACATAGTGCAAGAAATGCAAAAAATGCAGTCTGCTCTTTTGCAGGCTATGCTTAAAAGGCCTGAGGGTTTGTTTCTGGAACGCAAACGGTATCCGGCAACACAAAAACGAGCTCCAGTACTTCTTGGTGAACCAAAAAATCGGTGTTATGTTGATTTCTAAAACTCATATGACATCTAGAAGCACTTTTAAAATTAGTGGCTATTCTTTTTACGATTCAAAGGATCCTAGAAATAGATCATGTGGTGGCTCGGCTATTCTAATCAAATCAAGAATTAAACACCAATGGTTGGGTGGCCTCTCGGAATGTTATATCCAAGCTACGAACGTCTGCATTGATGCATTTTTCCATAACCTTGTTATTTCATCAGCTTACTGTCCAGCCAGATTCTCCATAACGAAGGATCAGTACAACAGTTTCTACAAATCATTAGGTCCCCGCTTCATAGCTGCTGGAGACTATAACGCTAAGCACACATACTGGGGCTCCCGCCTAATTAGTCCCAGCGGTCGTGTCTTGTATGATTCCGTGTCGGAAATGGGACTTTTCATTATTTCAACTGGACAACCAACTTATTGGCCAACTGACTACAATAAAATTCCAGATGTAAAAGATTTTGACGTGACAAAAGGTATATCCCCGGACCTTATTGAGGCTGTAGCCTCCTTGGATTTATCTTCTGACCACTCACCCACAATAATTACTATTTGCAGTCCTCACCAAATATCAACTAGTGATTTTTTCTTATCTAAAAGAATAAATTGGTTAAAATATAAAAAATATATTAGTGCCCACTGCTCGGAAAACCAACAGCTCAAAACTCCCGGAGACATAGATAATAGCCTGAGCGTCCTAAATGAAAACATTAAAAAAGCCATTGAACATGCGTCTTCTACCTATCGTCAGGCCAGGTACAGCAAAATTTTTCTGACGATGTGGAAAAATTTTTATCTGAAAAAAGAAGAGTCCGAAGAGAATGGCAAAAGCATAGATCGCCCCAACTTAAAACTAAGCTCAAAGAATGTACCAACCAATTAAATGGCTTCACTTAAAGAGTACCTCGGAGGTCTAGACGCGACTCCTCAGACAAATTATTCCCTATGGCGATTAGCCAGACGTCTAAAAAAAAAGACCCGTTATCGCAAAACCACCACTGCGTAATCTGAGAGGGTCCTGGGCTAGAAATGGCGAAGAAAAATGTGATCTGTTCGCAAATAATTTCAAAAACGTGTTCACTCCCAATACTTGCACAGACGTGAAGGAATTACCGCCAGTTGTTGCTAGACGTCCTTTAGAAATACGTTTCCTATTTACAGATATTGTAGAGGCTATTGCTAACCTAAATGGTAAAAAAGCTCCTTGCGTTGATAATATAAGCAACAAATTGCTCCTAGAGCTACCTTTTACGGCAAAGAGAATAATTCTTTTTATTTTTAACGCAATAAATCGGCTTGAACATTTCCCGCCTATATGGAAAATTGCCTTAGTAAAGATGATCCCTAAGCCTGGCAAAGATCCTTCAAAGTTAGAGTCTTATAGGCCTATAAGTTTGTTACCCACAATGTCAAAATTGTTCGAAAAATTGCTTAATAACAAGCTGACTCCGATCCTGAATGAAAACAACTGCATTCCAGATCACCAGTTTGGCTTTAGAAGTCAGCATAGCACAATCGAACAAACTCACAGACTGGTGCAGGTTATAAGAAAAACCTTTGAGGAAAAGAAATACTGCTTCGCGCTTTTCATTGATGTCTCTCAAGCATTCGATAAAGTATGGCACGAAAGCCTGTTAAGCAAACTAAAGATACACCTTCCAGCTAATATTTTCAACCTATTGGAAAAATACATAACCGGTCGACAATTTATGATCAAAGAGGGAAACCAAATAAGTTCTTCTCAACCAATAGGGGCTGGTGTACCTCAAGGGAGTATACTAGGTCCAGTTTTGTACTTGCTTTACACAGCAGATATGCCAACCAATAGTTTTACACACACGTCGACATTTGCTGATGATACTGCTTTCTTTAGTATTCATAAAGACCCTAAAGAGGCTTCGAACCAACTGCAGCAACACGTAACCCAAGTTGAAAAATGGGCAAAGTTATGGGGAATAAAAATAAATCAACAAAAATATACCCACGTAACTTTTACTTTACGCAAAGAAACGTGCTCCCCAATCACTATTAACAACTATATGGTGCCTCAACGAACCGAGACAAAATATCTTGGTGTTCACCTAGATCGCCGCCTCACATGGAAGCCTCATATAGATACGAAGCTGACTCAAATGAAACTTTAAGCTGCTCAAATCCACTGGCTAATTGGTAGAAGCTCTGTGCTACGTCTGGATTGTAAACTTCTACTTTACAACTCGCTTTTAAAACCAATTTGGTGCTACGGTATACAATTATGGGGCACTGCTTCCTCCTCCAACATAGAAAAAATACAACGTCGTCAAAACAAAATTCTGGGAATGATAACTGGTGCTCCTTGGTATATTAAAAACAGCAACATCCATAAGGATCTAGAAGTTCCACTAGTAAAAAGCGAAATCCTAAACTATGTGGACAAGTATTTAAATAAGCTGGAAACACATCCAAATCCGCTCGCTCGAAGCATCCTGAAACATAGTGGGCACACCCGCCTAAAAAGAAGGGATACTATTGCTCTTAGATGAAACTTTTAAAATTAGTTATCCTCATTGTGAGAACTTAAATTTTAGTCTGGTACTGACTGGACTAGTATTAATTACTTAGTTTTAAGATTTGAATACTTATTGTTAGTTCGCTTAAGCGAAGATTCAATAATAAAATATATGAGAAAAATTATTTTAATTTTTATTATTATTATTATTATTTTTTTTTTTATTAATTTTATTATTATTATTATTATTATTATTATTATTATTATTATTATTATTATTATTATTATTATTATTATTTTTTTTTTTTTTTTTTTTTGGCAGGTGAGGTAGGGTTTAAAATGCCTTCGCATTTACAGTGACCGTCGTCAGCTGCGTTATGTGGTGTTTCATCCACTAAAACAATCCCTCCTCCTCTTCTGGTGAGACTCCCTTCCCGGAACCGCTTTCTGCATTACTTCGGGAAGGGCCCAGAAACGACGTCCTAAAAAGGACTATTTTCTACTCTCCCACGTCTGGGACCGCCAGGTTTGTAGCCAGCGTCATGCTATTGGCTCGTCTTCTTGTGTCTCTGTTTGGGGGGGCATCGGCTTGCGATGCGTCGAGGTCTCTCTTCTTATTCCGAAGGACGCACTCAGAGTACCTTCTTACCGCGCTCCAGTTGTCTTCACTTTCGAGCATTTTGTCAATTATATTGGTGACATTACAATCACCAATCTGCTCCTTCAAGGCATCTCTCTCAGCTTGCCATCTGTCACAATCAAAGAAAGTGTGTTCCGCATCATCGTTCGGCGCTCCACAGTAGATGCATCCGGCGTCATCTACCTTCCCCATGCGATGCAGGTACTTTCGGAAGTATCCGTGTCCTGAGAGGAATTGGGTTAGGAAGTAGTTAACCTCTCCAAAATTCCTCTGGGTCCATCTCTCTACGTTGGGGATCTCTTTTTGCGTCCATCTGCCGACCGTTTCTGCGCTCTATCTGGCCTGCCATCGCTGGATGGTTTGCGATCTCCGCTCTGTGGCACTTATACCAGCACTGTCCTCTCTTGTATCCCATGCCTCTTTCCGCTCGCGGGCCAAGAGGTCGACAGGTATCTCTCCACTAATCACGAAAACTGCCGCGCCTGAGACAGTGCGGTAGGCCGAGGCCACCCTGAGTGCCGCTGTGCGCTGTACCGCCTCCAGCGCCCTGCGCTTGCCTCTAGACTTCATCGCATCTCCCCAGATTTCGCTGCCGTACAACAATATTGAATTAGTTGTTGCCATGATCAGTTTTCTTTTGCCCTGTGTTGGGCCGCCCATATTTGCCATCAGTCTGCTTAGCATACCAGTCACTTTCGCTGCCTTGGTGGCCACGTGTTGAATCTGAGCCCAATACGTGAGCCTGCAGTCTAGTTTCACGCCCAGATATTTCACTGCCTTCTGCGTCACCAAAGAAATATCGCCAAGCTGGAAATCAACTTCAAGTGGCATGTGGCCCCTAGTCATAAGGATGACCTCAGTCTTGTTTGCAGCGAGCTCCAGACCGTGGTCCTCAAGCCATATCCTAGTCCTTATCATGACTTGGTTTAACTTTCTCCTAGCATCGTCCATGTCTCGCGCTGAAATGACCGCCGCTATGTCATCTGCGTACCCCACAAGTTGTGTGTCCTCAGGCATGTCTATGCTCAGGATCTCGTCGTAACTCAGGTTCCAAAGATCAGGACCCAAGATAGATCCTTGCGCTGCGCCGGACGTGACCGTCTTAGCTCTCTGGCCCTCTGGCGTGTCGAAGAGGAGCTCGCGATCTCTCAGGTAACTCTGAAGAATTCTTAGCAGGTATCCGGGGACGCGGAATCTTTCGCGTAGTGCTTTCATTATGTCCACCCAACGTAGGCTGTTGAAAGCATTTCGTACGTCAAGTGTGGCCAGCACTATCGTGCGCTTTGGATAATAACGTCTGCATTGGGCGTGTTCAAAGCGTCTCACTATATCCTCAATTGCACCAATAGTCGATTTGCCCTGCCGAAAGCCATACTGTCTTTCCGATAGTCCCCCCGCTATCTCCACAGCCTCTGCCAATCTACGTTGCAGTAGCTTCTCCAGTAGTTTTCCGGCACTGTCCAGCATGCAAAGGGGGCGATATGATGACGGATGCACCGGATCACCTCTTCCTTTACTATTCAGCACGAGCTTTTGTATCTTCCACTGTCTAGGAAAGACACCTTGGGCTATGCACGCGTTATATACTGCAATTAGCGGTTCTGGTCGGCTTTCAGCCAACAGTTTAAGTACCTCGGCTGGTATTCCATCCGGAACGGGGGCCTTGCCATTTTTAAGACATCTCGCTGCGGTTTTAAGCTCTTCTTCAGTGAAGGGGATAAGCGTTCCACCGACTTCGGGTTCATGTTCCTCACGCAGCGGGGTGTGCGTGGGGAATAAATTTTCCACAATGTTACTGATGTCCTCGCCGTTCAGATGTGGGCCGGCGGAATTTGCCCCTAACTTCCCCGTTACGATCTTGTAGCCGAGTCCCCAAGGGTTGCTGTTCAGATCGCTCCGGAGCTCCTCCCATTTCGATTTCTTGCTTGAGAAAATTGCATATTTCAGCGCTTTCCGTGAGCGTCTGAAATCTTCGGCTTCCAGCATTATTATTGTTATTATTATTATTATTATTATTATTATTATTATTATTATTATTATTATTATTATTATTATTATTATTATTATTATTATTATTATTTTTATTATTATTATTATTATTATTATTATTATTATTATTATTATTATTTTTATTATTATTATTATTATTATTATTATTATTATTATTATTATTATTATTGTTTTTATTATTATTATTATTATTATTATTATTATTATTATTATTATTATTATTATTAATATTAATATTATTAATATTATTATTATTATTATTTATTATTATTATTATTATTATTATTATTATTATTATTATTATTATTATTATATAGTATTATATTATATATTTTATTTTAGTAAAAGCATTTAACCGGAAGACTTTATTCAGTTAAATTTAACAGAGACTTTTTTTATTAATTTGTGCCGGTTAAATGCTAACCGTACTTTATGAAATGCAATTTTTCCTAACTTACGGTTAAGCTTCCTGCTAAATTATAATCGCACTTTGTGAAAAGAGCCGTTAATCAGCTAAAACTTAAAATGCATTTTCAACCAATCATAACTATTTTTATAACCGGTCGATTTTTAAGTTTTGTGTCTTAAGCCTAAAGCTAATAGTCTCAGTAAATCCCTGGCATTCACCTACACACAAAAAATTCTATAGGTTATATTACTTAAAACCATGGTATAAATTCAACTAAGAAAAAGGTAGAATTGCAGTAACTATGTTCCAAACGCAATATGCCTTAAATTTTAGTTGGTTCCTATGTTCGAAAAATCAATTAAAAAATATTACAGTTACTTACAAACTTTATTGAACTAACAACACTAGCAAAGTACGTTACCCTTAAATTTTTAGCAAAATTAACCTTTTGTAAATAAGCTATTCTCCAAACCAAATTAAAAACTTTTTATTTTGGTTCACAATATTTTATTGAAAATTCAAGAAAAGTTTAAGCTTGCACATATTATAATACATTTACTTTAATTTATGAAGGTTTGTTCAACAGGTTAACTTGTTTCGGAAGTTAAATTAAACGCGAAATAGCCTTTCCAAACTTGAAAATAAACTTCCATGGTTAAATGTCAATTATTTTGTGCAGTTTTTGGGTACTCTCGAAAGAAAATTAACCTATGGAGGATACCTGAGAAAAAAGCCATTACCAGTTTCCAAAGAAGCAGAGAAACAAGCTATGAATTTTGAGTAGCCAAACTTGCCCTAAGAATATGACTGCATTAAGCATTAAATACATTCCTCGCCACAGGCTACCGAACATAACCAGTCAAAAATAGAATACACGTGTGCTTATGAGAATAATTTTTTAATTGCTACAATGCAACACAACTACGGGTTGCTGTCAATGCTAATTTTGTGGCGTGGTCGAAATTAAAATAATTTCTATTTTTATACGCGACACTTAACAGATTAGTGCTGCCAATACGGTAAGATGCAAAAAATATAGCTGAAACAATACAAAAAGACTTTAGGTGGCACCACTGAAATAATATTGCTCATATGTTTATTTTGTAGTGGTAGTATAGTAAATATTTCAGTAGCAGCCAGTCGGACACAAATATAGCAAACAACTGTTGTGTTCGTGTGTCCCTGTGTTCTTGTAGCTTGAATGTGTTTAATGCATTACTTCTTAAACTGGTTACAGGAAACAGTTCTGTTGATAAGAAAAAAATTTTTTTTTAAATCCTCAAGGAGCAACAAATATATTAAATTACTTACCTTTAAATGATCTCTATGAATTGCTTCTGCATTTCCTAAAAAAATCCAATTTAACATTTTTTTTATTATATTATTTTATTTAATATTTTTACGTAACTTCATTTTCCAAAATATTTTTTTTTACCATTGACAACTAAATAAAAAACAAACAGTTAAAATAATTTCGAAGACGATACCTAATTCGCTTAGTAACACTAGCTTGGATTTTTGGTAAAAAACGATTTGAAATCATCTATTTGACTTAGTTATTAAAACATAGTATTTTCTGTTCATACAAAAAAAAAATAACTTAAGAAGCTTAGTCAATATAACCTCTATAATTTTTTTGTGTGTAGGTCGTCGCTTTGCATAGAAGCTACATATATGTAGATGCGAATTCAACGCAAATGAAACTTATAGCCATAGATGCCAGATTTGACGATTTATCGTCATTTTGATGATTTTTGGACACGAAAAATGGGTTTTGACGATTGGACGATTTTTGCCCTAAAATTGACGATTTTTATAAAGGGTTTTTTACCTAAACCAGAACATAAAAATTTCATATGTACATAAGAATGACTTTCAAAATTCATATAATATCATGAATAAGCGTTCCCAGAGAAAATATTTTTGAATTTTTTGTCAATCTTTCGCTATTTTAATCTCAAAACATTGGTATCAAATTATATATTTTGTATATATTTACGCCATATTAGCTATTGCATGTTTATTTAAAAATATCCAAAATGTTTTTAGTTAGCATACTGTATATTATAACAAGAATTAGAAATAGGATTCCTGAAAAATGATTTTTAGTAAAATAATTATTGGTTTCAAATAAAATTTTTTTAACACAAAATTATTTTTTAGGACTAAACTTGGAAATCTGTAAAAAATTTCTTTGTAAAAAATTTCTTAAATATTTGGGTTTTTTCAATTTCAGTTTGTTTTGCTTTTAATGAAATTTTTCCTTTTTTTGTCACTACTTTTGATTAAACTACCTGTAAGCACTTTGTTTTCCTGTTTTTTTTTTTTATTATTTTTAAGTAAAAACATAATAAAAAAAACATAAGTTTTAGTGTTGACGATTTCCGAAACTCGTTTTGACGATTTTTTTCTAAAGATTTGACGATATTGGACCAAAATTATCTGGCAACTATGCTTATAGCCTGTTTCACGATGTCGTAAAAATGTTCGTTCCCATTCTAGGCCAAAGAAAACAGATTTGGGTTTACCAAAGTATATTTTAAGTGAACGTTTACTCGAAAGGCAAGTTAAGCGAAAACGTAAGCGCTTTCTTACAAAATTAGATTTACCTATGAAAGTCGAACGCAAGCTAAATATGCAAACCTAAATGTCAAAATCAGTCACTTGCAATTTTGCTTTCGAGTGGCATAAAAGTGTGCAGTTTTTATGTAAATTAAAGTCCACTTTGTATTAAAATGCCACAAAATAAAAGTAAAATATGTACTCAAGGGTTATTGGTTAAAATATCATATTGTTTAAAGCAGTGGTATTCACCCATATTACCCAGCTAACGAAGATTTTCGGGTTTTTACTTACTCTCTTCGTGAATAACACAACCAGGGTTTTCTAAAATAAATTGTTTTCCTACCAAAATGTTTCTTAAAATATGCCAACAGCAACTGAATAACTAATCCTGATTAAATTGTATTTTAAAATAAATATCGTATTTTGTTAACTGATATTGCTTTTATAATTCATGGCGAGCTATTTTTATTTTATTTTTCGATCGTAAACTTAAGAAAACATAATAAATTATTAACATTACACAATCTTTCATAAATAAAAAATCCATACGTTTTGTTTTCATCATTGCAAAGGGTAATCATAATCAAAACAACAAACATATGAAAAATAAAAAACTTCAATTAGTAGCTTGTTAGCTTTCAAACAGAGTAGGTGTATGTCGCATGTTTTTATTTTTCAGAAAGAGCTAAAAATGTTTTTTTCTGCACTGCAGCGTTGCCAATTAGTGTGTAATTATCCAAAAATAATTTGAAGCTCTTTATGTGTGCAATATAGGTAGAGCTAAAATTTTTTTTTAAATCCTCAAGGAGCAACAAATATATTAAATTACTTACCTTTAAATGATCTCTATGAATTGCTTCTGCATTTCCTAAAAAAATCCAATTTAACATTTTTTTTATTATATTATTTTATTTAATATTTTTACGTAACTTCATTTTCCAAAATATTTTTTTTTACCATTGACAACTAAATAAAAAACAAACAGTTAAAATAATTTCGAAGACGATACCTAATTCGCTTAGTAACACTAGCTTGGATTTTTGGTAAAAAACGATTTGAAATCATCTATTTGACTTAGTTATTAAAACATAGTATTTTCTGTTCATACAAAAAAAAAATAACTTAAGAAGCTTAGTCAATATAACCTCTATAATTTTTTTGTGTGTAGGTCGTCGCTTTGCATAGAAGCTACATATATGTAGATGCGAATTCAACGCAAATGAAACTTATAGCCATAGATGCCAGATTTGACGATTTATCGTCATTTTGATGATTTTTGGACACGAAAAATGGGTTTTGACGATTGGACGATTTTTGCCCTAAAATTGACGATTTTTATAAAGGGTTTTTTACCTAAACCAGAACATAAAAATTTCATATGTACATAAGAATGACTTTCAAAATTCATATAATATCATGAATAAGCGTTCCCAGAGAAAATATTTTTGAATTTTTTGTCAATCTTTCGCTATTTTAATCTCAAAACATTGGTATCAAATTATATATTTTGTATATATTTACGCCATATTAGCTATTGCATGTTTATTTAAAAATATCCAAAATGTTTTTAGTTAGCATACTGTATATTATAACAAGAATTAGAAATAGGATTCCTGAAAAATGATTTTTAGTAAAATAATTATTGGTTTCAAATAAAATTTTTTTAACACAAAATTATTTTTTAGGACTAAACTTGGAAATCTGTAAAAAATTTCTTAAATATTTGGGTTTTTTCAATTTCAGTTTGTTTTGCTTTTAATGAAATTTTTCCTTTTTTTGTCACTACTTTTGATTAAACTACCTGTAAGCACTTTGTTTTCCTGTTTTTTTTTTTTATTATTTTTAAGTAAAAACATAATAAAAAAAACATAAGTTTTAGTGTTGACGATTTCCGAAACTCGTTTTGACGATTTTTTTCTAAAGATTTGACGATATTGGACCAAAATTATCTGGCAACTATGCTTATAGCCTGTTTCACGATGTCGTAAAAATGTTCGTTCCCATTCTAGGCCAAAGAAAACAGATTTGGGTTTACCAAAGTATATTTTAAGTGAACGTTTACTCGAAAGGCAAGTTAAGCGAAAACGTAAGCGCTTTCTTACAAAATTAGATTTACCTATGAAAGTCGAACGCAAGCTAAATATGCAAACCTAAATGTCAAAATCAGTCACTTGCAATTTTGCTTTCGAGTGGCATAAAAGTGTGCAGTTTTTATGTAAATTAAAGTCCACTTTGTATTAAAATGCCACAAAATAAAAGTAAAATATGTACTCAAGGGTTATTGGTTAAAATATCATATTGTTTAAAGCAGTGGTCTTCACCCATATTACCCAGCTAACGAAGATTTTCGGGTTTTTACTTACTCTCTTCGTGAATAACACAACCAGGGTTTTCTAAAATAAATTGTTTTCCTACCAAAATGTTTCTTAAAATATGCCAACAGCAACTGAATAACTAATCCTGATTAAATTGTATTTTAAAATAAATATCGTATTTTGTTAACTGATATTGCTTTTATAATTCATGGCGAGCTATTTTTATTTTATTTTTCGATCGTAAACTTAAGAAAACATAATAAATTATTAACATTACACAATCTTTCATAAATAAAAAATCCGTACGTTTTGTTTTCATCATTGCAAAGGGTAATCATAATCAAAACAACAAACATATGAAAAATAAAAAATTTCAATTAGTAGCTTGTTAGCTTTCAAACAGAGTAGGTGTATGTCGCATGTTTTTATTTTTCATAAAGAGCTAAAAATGTTTTTTTCTGCACTGCAGCGTTGCCAATTAGTGTGTAATTATCCAAAAATAATTTGAAGCTCTTTATGTGTGCAATATAGGTAGAGCTAAAATTTTTTTGATAATTACAGTAAGAAATTGATAGCAAGCTACATAAATTTATGCAATTTAAAAACTTTTTCATAATTCAGGTAAAAACCTACGGACATACTTATAAATTTTTTACAGCATTTTAGAAAAAAATATTTATAATAATTATGTGGGATATTAAGTGGGAAAATCTTTTTTGTTTTCTTTAAACATATTCAAAGAGGCTGAGTGCCTTGTATGCAACCAGTTACTAAAGAATATGTTTGCATCGCACCTTAAGCGGCATACAATGCATATTGAGTTTCATTCTGTTTCAGGAAATGAGAGAAATCAAATAATAAAAAAACTAAAAGAAGATTTTCGACTCAAAAATCTTTGTATCCAAAATAGATGCTCAAATAACTCTACCAATACAGATAGCCAAATCAAGGCTTCACATATCATCAGCTTAGAATTAGCTAAAAAATATCGCTATAATAAAACAAAATATTAATAATTTTATATTTTGCCTTGAAATAAAAAAAAAAACATAAGCTTACAAAACACTGATACACAAAAACAAATATAGTAAAAACAATACTTTAATTTTTTTATTAAAATGAATTATTTTGGTTTTTATTTTTACATTTTTCAGTAAGTACTGTATTACTGAATGAGCGCGATATGTTGTGCTATATTTTTAATTTTTATATATAATTTGTTATGTTCTGTTTTTTCACTTAAAATGCAGATTTGTTTTTTCCAAATTTGCAGTTCTTATAAAAAACTAATAATGGCAACGCTGACAATAATACTCTCATTTTGAGTGCGTTTCTCTTTGTGAACTTTGATTTAAAAAAAGTTAAAAATAATTTTTTAAGTTTTAATTATGAAATGTTTTCAGTAATGTTAATTATGCAGAATTTTTAAATAATTTAAAGGAGTTTGTCAACAAATATAGCAAATTACCATTATATTGAACAAAAAACTAACTGATTGCGACTCTTTTCATGTATTTTTGCTTCCTGATTATTTCATGCGAATGTTGCGGGCGGGCTTAATACATATTTATGAAGTACCATTAGATACGATTGTAAACTAATGTGCATATACATATGGGGGATTTCATGTCAAGTGACCCAACTTTTTTTTCGATTGGAAAGAAATTTGGACCAAAATAAGTTCTTGCAGAAAGTAGCATAGACACAATTTTTTAGCACGATCGGTCAAGAACTCTCTGAGCTAGAGGGGTTCAAAATTTGACGTTTTCGGCAAATAGGTGTTTTTTCTCATACATGTAGCTTGTTACCTTTTGCTTTTAACAAAATTCGTCCCAAATACTTTCGATAGCTTTTTCTTCAATCTTTCAGAAAAAAATATTTTTAAAATTAAAAAAAAATTTTTTTTTATTTTTTTTTTATAAAATAATTAGAAAATTTTTTTTTTTCCAAATATGCCCTTTTTTTTTATTTGCCCAAAAGAAAGCTTAGGTCTTTTGCTTGAAGAACTTGGAGGTCGCTTAGTGGGATGCGAGTGGGATATCTATAAAAATAAATGTTTTGTAACTCAAGGCAGAGGTTTTCCAATTTTCGCGTATATTCTATTTTAATTTTTTTTCCTATTTATGTAAAATTATCTCTTCAGCAAAAAAAAAAAAAAATATTTTATGCTAAGAAACAAAATAATTTAACCTTTCCGACGGTATGCATTGAAAATATTAACAAAATGTGTTCAGACATTGCCATATAAAAGTGATTTTATTCCAGAGGCCTACTATTTTGTTGGTAATGCAGTGTCGAGTGTATGAGACTTTATTTGGTACTTGAATACCGTCGGAAAGGTTAAATTATTTTGTTTCTTAACATAAAATAATTTTTTTTTGCTTAAGATATAATTTTACATAAATATCAAAAAAATCAAAATAGAATATACGCGAAAATTGGAAAACCTCTGCCTTGAGTAACAAAACATTTATTTTTATAGATATCCTACTCGTATCCCACTAAGCGACCTCCAAGTTCTTCAAGCAAAAGACCTAAGCTTTCTTTTGAGCAAAATAAAAAAATGGGCATGTTTGGAAAAAAAATTTTTTTTCTAATTATTTTATAAAAAAAATTTTTTTAATTTTAAAAATATTTTTTTCTGGAAGATTGAAGAAAGTATTTGGGACGAATTTTGTTAAAAGCAAAAGGTAACAAACTACATGAATGAGAAAAAACACCTATTTGCCGAAAACGTCAAATTTTGAACCCCTCTAGCTCAGAGAGTTCTTGACCGATCGTGTTAAAAAATTGTGTCTAAACAACTCTCTGCAAGAACTTTTTTTGGTCCAAATTTCTTTCCAATCTAAAGACATCGGTTTTAAAAGTTGGGTAACTTGACATGAAATCCCCCATATGTATGTATGATCTTGCAAAATGATTTTGATAATGTTTACATTGCATTTTCATTTTATTATTTTTATTAAATATATTCTTTTCCCCTTTCTCAAAATCAACCAAGAATCAATGCACTCCTTATTACAGACTTTTACGCTTAACAAACTACATTTGAACTATATACATAGATAAATTTGTCATATATTCATATTTTATAAATGCAATCAAACCATATAAAACTATAGGCCAAATGAATGGCAAATTCTTTCAATAAGTCGTCATTATTGCAAAGATATATATTTTGTAAACAAATATATTTAAAAAAATTTGATCCAAAATTCTGATTATAAATACATAAAAAATTTAAAATATATATATATTTCTTTGGTTATAATAACATAACAATTCAAAAGATATTTATTTAAAAATATGCAAATTGAAACTTATATTGTAATGGAATGATTTACCTTTAGTAGGAAATGCGGGAATAATTTTTGTTGAATCTTATGATACTTTGGACAGGAGTCCTCCAAATATTAATTTCTTCTAATAAATAATAAGTTCATTAAACAATTTATTACTAACTGCGTCATCATTGTAGCTAAGCCATGGTATAAATATCCCAAAAACCTTACACTTGTAATATTAGGTGTGTTCATTTACAGAAAATTATTAATAATTTTAGATAGTTATTGCTAATAAGTGTTCATGTACACAAAAATTAGCAGCTAGAGAGCCAAAAACGAGCGTAATATGTTTAGAAACAAAAATGTTTCTGATAATTTCTACTAGTAAGAATTTTACTATCAGCAATTATTCAAACAATCTTTCTGTCCTTATGCTTTCAAAAAAAATTTAAATTTTAAATTTAAGTTTACAATAACAAAATACATTTGCTTGCCAGTTTTGACTGTAAAAGTGTTCATTTACTTTTAAATATTTTTGAGAGCAATTTTGAAAATATTTATTTTTTACTCTCTCGTCGCTAGCAATTACTGGAAAGTTATTGAACACAACTATTATCTTATGTTAATTTTAACATTAAAAAAGATACACATTACTGAAATTTAAATTTTCTTTGTCTCTTAGTGCTTTATAATTTATGAAAGCTAGCATCACTGCTTTATGTTATAAAATTTAACTATTATGAAAGCAAGTGCATAGAAGGCAAAAAAATTGTTACGTAAACAAACATTATAAAAAAGTTATAGCAAAAATAAAAATAAATAATTTTTAATCCAAACAAATTTTAAAATTCAAAATAGATTTGAAGTATTGATTTTAATGAAAATTTCGTTTAACAAACAAACCTATTGCAAATTTAAAGGGTATATGTATATCAGTTTGTCATTCCGTTTGCAATTTTTTTATTATTCATTTGCGACCCAATAAAGTATATATGGGGGATTTCATGTCAAGTGACCCAACTTTTAAAACCGATGTCTTTCGATTGGAAAGAAATTTGGACCAAAGTAAGTTCTTGCAGAGAGTAGTTTAGACACAATTTTTTAACAAGAACTCTCTGAGCTAGAGGGGTTCAAAATTTGACGTTTTCGGCAAATAGGTGTTTTTTCTCATACATGTAGTTTATTACCTTTTGCTTTTAACAAAATTCGTCCCAAATACTTTCTATAGCTTTTTTTTCAATCTTCCAGAAAAAAATATTTTTAAAATTAAAAAAAAATTTTTTATTTTTTTTTTATAAAATAATTAGAAAAAAATTTTTTTTTCCAAATGTGCCCATTTTTTTCCAAATGTGCCCATTTTTTTTTTTTTTTTTTTGCTCAAAAGAAAGCTTAGGTCTTTTGTTTGAAGAGCTTGGAAGTCGCTTAGTGGGATATCTATAAAAAATAATGTTTTGTAACCCAAGGTGGAGGTTTTCCAATTTTCGCGTATATTCTATTTTGATTTTTTTGCTATTTATGTAAAATTTTCTCTTAAGAGAAAATTAACGATCGGTCCAGAACTCTCAGAGAGTTCTTGACCGATCGTGATAAAAAATTGTGTCTAAACTACTCTCTGCAAGAACTTACTTTGGTCCAAATTTCATTCCAATCGAAAAAAAAAGTTGGGTCACTTGACATGAAATCCCCCATATATATTTTGGATCCTTATAGATAGGGAAGTTGATATAGACATACCCGTCAGTCCGTCTGTCAGTCTGTTGAAATCAAGTTTTCGGAGTCAAATAAAGTGATACGGACCAGTTATTGGTGTCAAACTATTGGAAATATCCTGGAGACAATCGCTACTTAAAATTAGCAAAATCGGTTGACTGTTGACCAATATATAAACGAAAACTCAAAATAAGCCTTTTTTTTAGGACAAAATCCGTGCATATACCCCTATGTATCTCAGTAAATATAGTCATTCTTGCCACAAAACTTGGCAAAGATACTCTAAAAATTGGGACCTCAATAATGGGAAAGGTTTTTTTCAGATAGGATCAGGGGAAGTGGTATTTTTCCTACAATTGCACAAATTTGGTGAAATATTTTATGGGCTATATCTCGGAAACTATAACAGCTATCGACTTCAAATGTTCTAGAAAAAGTAATTTTACAATAAGATTTACATTTTAAAGAAAAAATTTTTTGGGTGGTGGCAGAAGAAGTGGTAGCTCCCATACAAATTAACAATTTTTATGAAATGTTCGAAATCAAATTTTTCTTCAGATATGATCAGGGGAAGTGGTTTTTTCTCTACAATTGCACAAATTTTTTGAAATATTTCATGCGCTAAATCTTAGAAACTTAAACAGCTATCGACTTCAAATGTTTCAAAAATTGTACAACAAGACCTACACTTTGAAGAAAAATTTTTTTGGGTGAGGGTAGGAGAAGGTTTAGCTCCCATACAAATTAACAATTTTTATGAAATTTTTGATACGCTATATCTCGGAAACTATAACAGCTATCGACTTCTAGTGTTTTAAAAAAAAGTAATGAGATGATAAAACCTACGCTATGAAAAAAAAATTTTTGACAACAATTTTTATGAAACTTTCGGTACGCTATGTCTCGGAAACTATAACAGCTATCGACTTCGAATATTCTACAAAAAATAATAATCAAATAATTCGTACAGTTTGGAAAAAAGTTGGAGAACAGCAGGAGGACTAGAACATCCCATAAAAATTAACAACTTTTATTCACCTTTTAATATGAATAATGTCAAAAACTTTTATAACTGTCGACCTCAAACTTTCCCCATCTATTTCTATTATCCATACGAACGTTAAAATTTTGTAAAGTTTTCTATGGACCTTAAAGCTGACACAAGGTATTTTTATTATTTAATTTGCAGTACAAAATAACTCGGCTGGGTATATTAAAAGACTAATGTGAAGGGTGTTTAAAAGTGTGAATGTCAAAAAAATTTTAGTTTTTATACAAAATTTAATTTTTTTGACGTTCACATTCCCAAATATCCGCTGCGCTCTTAATATTACCTGAATAAGGGAACCCTGGAAAAGAATGTGCCTTGCTAAGGCGAAGACATGAATGAATACGAAGACAAAGTTTCGATTCTGTTTTTTTTTAAATTTTAACATTTTTCAATTGCTAATGACAACTTTTTGTATAACAAAAAAATGTATTTTGCAAAAACGTATTTTGACATCATAAGTATTTGAAAATGCCATGAACTGCCTCAGGGTTTGTTTCTGGAACGCAAACGGCATCCGCCAACACAAGAACGAACTCGAATATTTTTTAACACACCAAAACATTGATGTAATGTTGATTTCTGACACTCATATGACATCTAGATTCTAGAAGCACTTTCAAAATAAGTGGCTATTCTTTTTACGATTCGAAAGATCCCAGAGATAGATCATGTGGTGGCTCGGCTATAATAATCAAATCGAGAATCAAACACCAATGGATTGGTGGCATCTCCGAATGCTACATATATACAAGCAACAAACGTCTGCGTTGATGAGTTTTTCAATGGCCTAGTTATTTCGTCAGTGTATTGTCCACCCACATTCTCTGTAACGAAGGATAAGTACAACAGTTTTTACAAATCCTTAAATCCCCGTTTCATAGCTGCTGGGGACTATAACGCAATACACACCTACTGGGGCTCCTGCCTAATTAGTCCCAGAAGTCGTATCTTGTTTGATTCCGTGTCTAAAATGGGAGTTTGTGTTATTTCTACTGGACAACCAACTTATTGACCAACTGACTACAATAAAATTCCAGATGTAAAAGGTTTTGGCGTGGCAAAAGGTATATCCCCGGAACTTTTTGAAGCTAAAGCCTCCTTGGATTTATCTTCTAACCACTCTCCTACTATAATCACTATGTGCAGTCCTCACCAAATTGCAACCAGTGATTTTTTCTTATCCAAAATAGTAAATTGGTTAAAAAATAAAAAGTATATCAGCACTCACTGCTCGAAAGACCATCCGCTAAAAACTCCCGAAGACATCGATAATTGTCTAAGCAGCCTTAATCAGAATATTGAAAAAGCCGTTGAACATGCTTCATTTAACTACCGTCAGCCCAAATACAACAGAATTTTTACAGCCGATGTGCAACAGCTTTTATCTGAAAAAAGAAGAGCCCGAAGAAAGTGGCAAAAGCACAGATCACCCCAACTTAAAGCCAAACTAAAAGAATGTACGAACAATTGCAAAAATTTTCTGGAGGTGTACAGAATGGCATCTCTTAAAGAACACCTCGAAGGCCTAGACTCGACTCCTCAGACAAATTATTCACTATGGCGATCAGCCGTTATCGCAAAACCACCCCTCAGAAATCTGAAGGGATCCTGGGCAAGAACTGATGAAGAAAAGTGCGATCTGCTCGCAAGACATTTAAGGAATGTGTTGACTCCAAATACATGCACTGAAGTGAGTAAACTACCGCCGGTAGTTGCTAGATGTCCTTTGGAAATACGTTTCCAACTTTTAGATGTCGTTAAGGCTATTAATAATATAAATGCTAAATAAGCGCCTGGTTTTGACGGAATAAGCAACAAAATGCTTTTGGAGCTGCCTTGCAAAGCAAAAAGAATAACTCTTTTTATTTTTAACGCCATATTACGGCTCGAACATTTCCCGTCAGTATGGAAAGTTGCCTTGGTAAAGATATTCCTAAGCCTGGAAAAGACCCTTCCAGGGTGGAGTCTTATAGGCCTATAAGTCTATTGCCAACTATGTCTAAATTGTTCGAGAAATTGCTTAAAAACAAGCTAATCTTGATCTTGAATGACAAACATTGTATTCCAAATCACCAATTTGGCTTTCGGAGCGAACATAGTTCCATCGAACAAACCCACGGATTGGTACAGGTTAAAAAAAATCCTTCGAGGAAAAACAGTACTGCTCCGCGCTCTTTATTGATGTCTCTCAAGCCTTTGATAAAGTTCGGCATTAAGGCCTGTTGAGCAAGCTAAAGCTGAACCTACCAGTGAATATATTCAACCTTTTGGAGAGTTACATAACTGGCCGAAAATTCATGATTAAAGAGGGAAACCACTTAAGTTGTTCTCAAATAATAGGGGCTGGTGTACCTCAAGGGAGTATATTAGGTCCAATTCTGTACTTGATTTATACAGCTGATATGCCAACCAACAGTTTTACGCACACGTCTACATTTGCTGATGATACCGCTTTCCTCAGTGTTCATAAGGACCCTAAAGAGGCTTCGAGCCAACTGCAACAACACGTAACCCAGGTAGAAAAATGGGCAAAATTATGGGGTATTAAAATAATTGAACAAAAATGCACCCACGTTACTTTTACTTTAAGCAAGGAAACGTGCCCCCCAGTTCTTATTAACAACCAAACAGTGCCTCAACGAATTGAGACAAAATATCTTGGCATTCATCTAGACCGCCGCCTCACATATAGATGCGAAGTTGACACAAATGAAACTAAAAACAGGCCAAATCCACTGGCTAATTGGTAGAAATTCTGTGCTACGTCTTGATTGTAAACTTCTGCTCTACAACTCGATTTTGAAACCGATTTGGTGCTACGGGATACAATTATGGGGCACTGCTTCCGCCTCCAATATAGAAAAAATTCAACGCCGTCAAAACAAAATACTAAGAATTATAACTGGTGCTCCTTGGTATGTTAAAAACAGCAACATCCACAAGGATTTACAAGTTTAACTAGTTAAATGTGAAGTCCTAAACTATGTGAACAGGTATTTAAACAATTTGGAAACACACCCAAATCTGCTCGCTCGAAACATCTTACAGCGTGCACGAAACAGTCGTTTGAAGAGAAGGGATACTGTGGCACTTAGATAAAACCTTTATAAATGTTTTATACTTTATTTAAAAACTTAAATGTTAATCTTGCACTGGCTGGATTAACTAAAATTATTTAGCTTTAAGATTTTAACACTTATTGTTAGTTCGCCAAAGGCGAAGATTCAATAATAGAAAATATGAATAAAAAAAAAAGAAGTATTTGAAATACAAAACACATTAGAAGGTGGTATTTTAAATACAAAATACGTATATGTATTTCAAATACGTATTTCAAACCCTGTATATACATTCTTGAAACATAGGCTTATTAAATTTGGCAGGAAGCAAAATGAAATTCCATATTTTGAAAAAAGAACACCCTCAGTATAGATATTACTTCATACATATTTTTTTTAAAGGGCAAAAATGAAGTTTTTAATTTAAATTTTAAATTTTATTACAGGTTTTTACCAAACAATCATAAAAGTTGGATTGAGTTATTGCATCAACAGGAAGTTTTACATGAAACCGAATTAAAAAAATGGCACACAGTGTTGCAGACTGCTATTGAGTTGCTAAAAAAGGTGAGCGTAGTATGCCAAACCATGATCCAAAATGATGAACTCAAACAACATATCAATCAAATCAGTGATGAGCTTTAATGCAAAGAGAATTAAATAAATAAATACGGCAAACATCAAAATATTATGCGTTTACATATACATATAAAAAGTCATTCAAATACTAAATCTTTTTTAATTATATGAAGCAAAAATTACTAAGCCTATCTTTTTAATATTGTTATGGGGAAATAAGAAGAATCCAATATTCCCATTATACATGTATCCGTCAAAAGTTTTATGGCTTGATGAACTGTTTGAAAGGTATAACCAGATCCGAACCAGGCGTTCTGGCCTGGAAAAAGTTGTGTTCGGCGTAAGTTCAAGGTTCCGCATTTTCGCCAAACTTTCGGTTTAATTTTATAGATAGATGGTATCAGAGTCATCCCCTGAGTGCTGGTTATTATAGAAAAAAAGGTAAAATGTTTAGCAACCAACATTTTTCTGACAGTTTCTGCTTGCAAAACTTTTATTAGCAGGAATTATAAAAACAGTTGTTTTGTTATAATGCTTACATAAAAATTGTTGAAATAAGTTTACAATAACAAAATAAATTTGCTTGCAAGCTTTGGCTAGTAAAGTTTTTGTTTACGTTTTAATATTTTTGAGAGTAATTTTTAAAAATGAATTTTTACTCTCTAGTTGCGAATAACAACTGGGAAGCAAGGTGGGAAACCGATACCGTTTAAATTTGGCTACCGGTATTGATACCGATACCGAAATATTTTTTTTCGAAAAATACCGTTGCCTTAGATACCTCTATCAAAATACTATTTTCCTTGATACCAGTATCAAAAACCGTTTCCTTTGATACTAGGATTACAATTATACGTTTCAGTAATAACAAGTAAAAGAGCTACATATATTCGGCTGTGCCGAACCTTATATACCATTCACATTGATCTTTGAGAGTACCCAGCCATATAATCTAGCCGAATGATTTCGTACATCAAATTAGAGGTGAGCGATCCCGTGATTTTAAAGTCCATAGAAAACTTTACAAAATTTTAACGTTCGTATGAATAATAGAAATAGATGCAGAAGGTTTGAGGACGAGAGTTTTAAAAGTTTTCGACATTATTTATATTAAAAGGTTATTAAAAGTTGTTAATTTTTATGGGATGTCTTAGTCCCCCTGCTCCTCTCCAACTTTTTTTTTCTAAAATGTGAGAGTTATTTGATTATTACTTTGTGTATAAAATTCGAAGTCAATAGCTGTTATAGTTTCTCAGATGTAGCGAATCGAAAATTTCATAAAAATTGTTAATTTGTATGAGAGCTACACCTTCTCTTGGCCCCTCCAAAAAAAATTGTTCTTCAAAGTGTAGACGTTTTTGTCCAATTACTTTTTGCAGAACATTTGAAGTCGATTTCTGTTATAGTTTCCGAGATATAGCGTACCGAAAGTTTCATAAAAATCGTCAATTGGTATTGGAGCTACCCTTTCCCCTGCCTTACCCAAAAAACTTTTTTCCAAAGTGTAGGTCATATCATCCAATCACTTTTCGTAGACCACTAGTAGTCGATAGCTGTTATAGTTTCTAAAATATAGCGTATTGAAAATTTTATAAAAACATTTGATGTCGATAGTTGTTATACATAGTTTCCCAGATATTGCTTTTCGAAAATTTCATAAAAATTTTTGATTTGTATGGGAGCTACCCGTTCTTCACCCCCCACCCAAAAAATGTTTACTTCAAAGCAGTGGTCTTCACCCATATTACCCAGCTAACGAAGATTTTCGGGTTTTTACTTACTCTCTTCGTGAATATTACAACCAGGGTTTTCCAAAATAAATTGTTTTCCTACCAAAATGCTTCTTAAAATCTGCAAACAGCAACTGAATAACTAATCCTGATTACATTGTATTTTTAAATAAATATCGTATTTTGTTTACTGATATTGCTTTTATAATTCATGGCGAGCTATTTTTATTTTATTTTTCGATCGTAAACTTAAGAAAATATAATAAATTATTAACATTACACAATCTTTCATAAATAAAAAATCCATACGCTTTGTTTTCATCATTGCAAACGGTAATCATAATCAAAACAACAAACATATGAAAAATAAAAAATTTCAATTAGTAGCTTGTTAGCCATGATACAAAGAATCAGGTAATCTCGTCGGCCCAGCTGATTAGTGCCTAAATGTCAAAATTACGCTCTCCCTGTGAAAATAAAACAACAAAAATTATTACTCACCGTTTTTTTTCTATGAGCTTTTGTTTGACACTTGTGTACTAATTTGTAGTTGTTGCAGGGACGAGATTACCTGATTAGTTGTATCATGCTTGTTAGCTTTCAAACAGAGTAGGTGTATGTCGCATGTTTTTATTTTTCAGAAAAAGCTAAAAATGTTTTTTCTGCACTGCAGCGTTGCCAATTAGTGTGTAATTATCCAAAATAATTTGAAGCTCTTTATGTGTGCAATATAGGTAGAGCTAAAATTTTTTTGATAATTACAGTAAGAAATTGATAGCAAGCTACATAAATTTATGCAATTTAAAAACTTTTTCAAAGTATTTATAATAATTATGTGGGATATTAAGTGGGAAAATCTTTTTTGTTTTCTTTAAACATATTCAAAGAGGCTGAGTGCTTTGTATGCAACCAGTTACTAAAGAATATGTTTGCATCGCACCTTAAGCGGCATACAATGCATATTGAGTTTCATTCTGTTTCAGGAAATGAGAGAAATCAATTAATAAAAAAACTAAAAGAAGATTTTCGACTCAAAAATCTTTGTATCCAAAATAGATGCTCAAATAACTCTACCAATACAGATAGCCAAATCAAGGCTTCACATATCGTCAGCTTAGAATTAGCTAAAAAATATCGTTATAATAAAACAAAATATTAATAATTTTGTATTACTGAATGAGCGCGATATGTTGTGCTATGTTTTTATTTTTTTTTTATATATAATTAGTTATGTTCTGTTTTTTCACTTAAAATGCAGATTTGTTTTTTCCAAATTTGCAGTTCTTATAAAAAAAATAATGGTAACGCTGACAATAATACTCTCATTTTAGGTGCGTTTCTCTTTGTGAAGACCACTGCTTCAAAGCGTAGATTTTGTTGTCTAATTAGTTTTTATTAAAATTTTGATTTCGATAGCTGTTATAGTTTCCGAGATAAAGCGTATCGAAAATTTCATAAAAATTGTTAATTTGTATGGGAGCTACCCCTTCTTCACCCCCCGCCCAAAAAATTTTTTCTTCAAAGCCTAGGTTTTGTTGTCCAATTACTTTTTGTACAACATTTAATTTCGATATCTGTAACAGTTTTCGAGATATAGCGTATCGAAAATTTCATAAAAACTGTTAATTTGTATGAGAGCTACCCCTTCTTCACCCCCCCACCAAAAACAATTTTTCTTCATTCCAAATCACCAATTCGGCTTTAGAAGTCAACATAGTACCATCGAACAAACTCACAGGTTGGTACAGGTTATAAGAAAAGCCTTTGAGGAAAAGAAGTACTGCTCCGGGCTTTTTATCGATGTCTCACAAGCTTTCGACAAAGTATGGCATGAAGGCCTTCTAAACAAACTAGAGCTCAACCTTCCAGCTAATATTTTCAACCTTTTAGAAAAATTCATAACAGGCCGACAATTTATGATTAAAGAGGGAAACCAAATAAGTTGTTCCCAACCAATAGACGCTGGTGTACCTCAAGGAAGTATACTAGGTCCAATTTTGTACTTGCTTTACACGGCAGATATGCCAACCAATAGTTTCACACACACGTCGACATTTGCTGACGACACTGCTTTTCTTAGTATTCACAAAGACCCTAAAGAGGCTTCGAACCAGCTGCAACAGCACGTAACCCAAGTCGAGAAATGGGCAAAGTTATGGGGAATAAAGATAAATGAACAAAAATGTACCCACGTAACTTTTACTTTACGCAAAGAAACGTGCCCTCCAATCACTATCAACAACCATAATGTGCCTCAACGATCTGAGACAAAATATCTTGGTATTCACCTAGATCGCCGCCTTACATGGAAGCCTCATATAGATGCTAAGCTGACGCAAATGAAACTTAAAGCTGCTCAAATCCACTGGCTTATTGGTAGAAACTCTGTGCTACGTCTTGATTGTAAGCTTCTAATCTACAACTCGATTTTAAAACCAATTTGGTGCTACGGTATACAATTATGGGGCACTGCTTCCGCCTCTAACATCGAAAAAATACAACGCCGTCAAAATAAAATCCTAAGAATGATAACTGGTGCTCCGTGGTATGTGAAAAACAGCAACATCCATAAGGATCTAGAAGTTCCACTAGTTAAAAGCGAAATCCTGAAATATGTGGACAAGTATTTAAATAAGCTGGAAACGCATCCAAATCCG
Organism: Melanophora roralis; assembly: GCA_963583895.1. Lineage (NCBI taxonomy): Eukaryota > Metazoa > Arthropoda > Insecta > Diptera > Rhinophoridae > Melanophora > Melanophora roralis. The sequence continues at coordinate 59,901,587 of OY757188.1, forward strand.
CTCGCTCGAAGTATCTTGCAACATAGTAGACATTCCCGTCTGAAAAAGAGGGATACTATTGCGCTTAGATGAAGATAACTATTTTATTATGAGAGCTTAAATTTTAGTCTGGCACTGGCTGGGCTAATATTAATTACTTAGTCTTAAGATTTGAATACTTATTGTTAGTTCGCTTAAGCGAAGATCCAATAATAAAATATATGAAAAAAAATAGCGGAGGCTTTGTTGTTCAATTACTTTTTGTAGAACATTTGATTTCGATATCTGTAAAAGTTTCCGAGATATAGCGTATCGAATATTTCATAAAAATTTTTAATTTCTATAGGAGTTACCCCTTCTCCACCCAAAAAAAAAAATTTCTTCATAGCGTAGGCTTTGTTGTTCAATTACTTTTTGCAGAACATTTGATTTCGATATTTGTTACAGTTTTCGAGACATAGCGTATCGAAAATTTTATAAAAATTGTTAATTTGTATGGGAGCTACCCCTTTTTCAATCCCCACCCAAAAAAATTTTTTTTTAAAGTGTAGGTCTTATTGTACAATTACTTTTTGTAGAACATTTTAAGTCGATAGCTGTTATAGTTTCCGAGATTCAGCGTATCGAAAATTTTACAAAAATTGTTAATTTGTATTAGAGCTTCCCCATCTCCACCCCCCACCCAAAAAATTTTTTCTTCAAAGCGTAGGTTTTGTTGTTCAATTACTCTTTGTAGAAAATTTGATTTCGATATCTGTTACAGTTTCCGAGATATAGCGTATTGAAAATTTCATAAAAATTGTTAATTTGTATGCGAGCTACCCCTTCTTCTGCCCCCACCCAAAAATTTTTTTCTTAAAAGCATAAGTACTGATGTCGAATTGCTTTTTGTAGAACATTTGATTTTGATATCTGTTATAGTTTCCGAGATATAGCGTATTGAAAATTTCATAAAAATTGTTAATTTGTATGGGAGCTTCCCCATCTTCACCCCCCACCCAAAAAATTTTTTCTTCAAAACGTAGGTTTTGTTGTCCAATTACACTGTGTGTAATTTTTTAAGTCATGGAAAAATAACCATATACGGACACCACTACGTAAGAAAAGACCCGTGTATCCCAGTTTTGGCCAAAGTCATGCACTTTTTTTATGGGCCCCCAAAGATTTGGGGCCTTGGTTTAATTTTTGCAAAAAGTGATAATTTTCTCAGGCCTATATCTTGCAAACCGTTAGGAATTTTAATTTACTCTTTGAGGCAAAGTTGTAGCCCTTTTTATAAAAAAAAAATAGTGAACATACAAAATTAAAAAAAAGAATCATTTTCAATCAATTTCGCAAAAAGCTTTAAAAAGTTCGAATTTTTTTTACCTTTTTCCCCCTGTTCAGGTCCATAGGTAGCCAACCATTCAAAATTCAAGGAAACAATTAACTACAAAAATTTACCTAGTATCCCAATAAATAACTTTTTAGAACATATAAACTTCCTAGGAATGATTCTTAACAACATTTAGGTAGCGCTAAGGTAGCCGCAAAAGTTAAAAATGTATGTATGTACATACATGTAGTTATGAATCTATCTCTTCCTTACGTTTAATCAAATTGCCTTAAATGCATACATATATTGTATCTGTGTTTTTCGTAATAGAGAACTTAAGGGCATATAAATATGTGTATATGCATGTGTGATAGCCGCGAAAAGTCTTGCAACCTAAACAGGTAGGCAAACATTAAAATTGCTGGAAACCCCAAACAACAAAATACATCATACATAATTCGCAATAATGATCGTTAACGGCCATTATATAAATTATGAACATACTCTTTTTATTGCTTTGTTTAATCCTTTTTAATAATGATTGTTTATGCCAATAAATAACCTATGTACCTACTACCTATTTTTTGTAATAAGTGAGGACAATCCAAAAGAAAATAGTAATTGGATAAATTCTAAAAGAAGAAATTATTGCACCCAAACTTATCAAGAAATCAACTACAAAAATTTACCTAAAATCTCAGTAAACCACTCACGCGATCACGCACCGACCGCACACTTATCATGGGGCGCAGCTCACAGTATAAAAGCGACGCGACGATCATATCGAGGCATTACACAGCGCGACGTCAACGAGATCTTAGCGGTGAAAGTTACAGAGAAAGTGCTACAGCATAATTCGCACACAACATTGGCAACTGGAAATTTCCATATGCAGTGTAAAAAAATTTATTAATTTTGCTACGTTTGCGGTCATCAAATCAGAAAAAATAATTTTACAAGATTTCAAAAGGAAAAGAATCTTTTAACTAGTGAATTAAAAAGAGCATATAAGTTGTTCTTCGACGATTTAGGTTTGACCTGGTGAAAATTACACACCTAACGCAGTGTGTCGCCAATGTTATAACAATCTCATAGCATGGTTGAGTAGAGGCAAACATAGTATGAAAAATTGTAAGCCGGTAAACTGGATTAATCGCCCAGGTGATCATGATGCAACCAGTTGCTATGCATGCGTTAGTTTCACATCTTGTTTGAATCGTCATGCTGAGAAGAACAAAATTTATGAAGCAACTGTAACAGCCACTCTACCAGTGCTTGCAGCTGAAAATTTTGTATTCCCAAGGCCGCCAACTCCAGATCGTAGGACGGAATTTGCAGACTACGAGTGGTGTTACTTATCAAGATCGATTTTGATGAAAATAATTCAATGGCATGGATTAACCTTCAGCGTGTATACGCCAGAGTCTTGGAAGGGGATCGAGACGCGGAGCCGCAAGCAAGAGAGAAAGAAAGGCTGTATTATTTTGAGAAACTCGGCATATCGATGACATTAAAGCTGCATTTTCTTCATTTTCATTTTGACGACTTTATTAAACAACTCCCTACCGAATCCGATGAGCAAGGAGAACGGTTTCACCAAACCACAATACCCATGGAAAAACGGTACAAAGGCAAAAAACTCGACGCATTGCTTGCAGAGGTAATATCAATTTTATTGATGCATGGTTTTGCATTCTTTTTGATTTCTTTTCTAATTCATTTCAGGTATGTTGGTGAAGTCACAAGATAACCCTGTATGATGTTAATAAGTTATGTGAAGAAAAAAAGGCTGATGATGGAGGGCAGTCTGGAAGCAACGTGCCTGTGGACACCATAAGTTCTGAATCAGAGTCAGATTCGGATGACGATTTGGATCCTCAACTTAAGAGAGTGCGATTTGCAAGTCCAGGGCCATCAACTTTATAAACATAATACGAATTTTTTTTTAAATTAAAATTCCTAACGGTTCGCAAGATATAAGCCTGAGAAAAATATCACTTTTGCAAAAATGGCACCAAGGCCCCCAATCTTTGGGTGCCCAAATAAAAAAAAAGTGCATGTCTTCGGGCAAAACTGGGAGATACGGGTCTTTTTTTGGTCTTCTTTCGCGTAGTGATGTTTGTATATGGTTATTTCTTTTCGTGTTGCACTGTGTTACTCTTTGTAGAACATTTTAGGTCGATTCTGTTACAGTTTCCGAGATATAGCGTATTTAAAATTTCATAAAAATTGTTATTTGTATGGAAGCTACCCCTTCTTCTGCCCCACCCAAATTTTTTTTCTTAAAAGCATAAGTATTGATGTCGAATTACTTTTCGTAGAACATTTGATTTTGATATCTGTTATAGTTTCCGAGATATAGCGTATTGAAAATTTCCAAAAAAAATTGTTAATTTGTATGGGAGCTACCCCTTTTTTCTGCCCCCACCCAAAAAAAAATTTTTTGAAGTGTAGGTCTTATTGTACAATTGCTTTTTGTTAAACATTTTAAGTCGATAGCTGTTATAGTTTCCGAGATATAGCGCATAAAATATTTCACCAAATTTGTGCAATTGTAGGAAAAGTACCACTTCCACTGATCCTATCTGAAAAAAAAAATTTCAATTATTTAGGTCCCTACTTTAAAAGTATCCGTGCCAAGTTTTGTGGCAATAATGCCTATACTTACTGAGATATATAGGGATATGTGCACGGATTTTGTCCTAAAAAATGGGTTATTTTGGGTTTTCGCTTATATCTCGATCAATAGTAAACTGATTTTGCTGATTTTAAATAGCGATTGCCTGCGGGATATTTCTAACAGTTTGACACCAATAACTGGTCTGTATCTTTTTATTTGACTCCGGAAACTTGATTTCAACAGACGGACATGGCTATATCAACTTCCCTTTCTATAAGGATCCAGAATAAATATACTTTATGGGTTCGCAAATGGATAATAAAGAAATTACAATTGGAATGACAAACTGATATTTACCCTTATCAATATGTGAAGGGTATAACTAAGCCGTTAAAATACGTAGTGGCAACAACGCCGAAATAGCTGAGCAGAAGTTGGAGACGTACCGAACAGGGGGCGGAATATCGTCCGTCAAAGTAAGCGCTGTCTCAGAAAAAATAGCTTTCATGCTAGGAGACTCTGCTACAGCCTTAGATAATAAGTTTGACGGTGATTGCAGTAAGTACATATCGTCACAGAAAATGCAAAACGCCCTATCTAACAAACAATTTAAAATTGGCTTTTTATAAATTATAGCCTTCGAATATGTACGTCATCTCGCAAAACTCTTTTTTTTAGAAGGAATAAATTTGTTGATCCTTTTTAACTAACATATATGGCAAAAATTTGTGTTAATTGTAAATATATTTTTCATTTACACAAAAATGTTTTCCCCCTTCTAAAAAATTTTTAAATGTTAGATAGGGCGTTTTGCATTTTCTGTGACGATATACAAATGTGTTGTTCTTTTGCTATTGCACTTTCAATTGAAATAGATACCAACGACTGTATAGAACTGCAACGTCCTGAAGATGGCTTTAACCAAACACAGTTAAATAATGAGTGGGTATGTTTATTTAAATGTTAATTTATTCCTTTTTGTTAATCTTTACAATCAGCATCACTTTATACATAACACTTTAAATGCTTATTGTGAAGGGCTTATTACATATAATTTTCTTGTATTTGTATGTTTAATGTTTACCCATTTTGTTTAGTTTGGTGATGAAGTTTCTATAGAGGGAAAATATGATTGGTCAAGCGGGAGAGCTAAAAGTGTGTGACGAAAAGAAAACAACAAATATGGAAGAGGAAAAATTGCAGGTAGTACTTGTATAGCAGCAGTTCTATAGGAACAAAAATGATCGTGCCCAGGAGAGACATGAACATGAGCTTATATTGCTTAAATTAAAAAACAAAATTCTGCGGCTGGAATTTCTGTTTGATACTGAAATTCTTTAATTTTACTACCAACCTGTAATTAATTTGTAAAGATTTTTAAATTTTTTCTAAGAGAAATTGAAATGTGTCCTTTGATATGCGGAATATTTGAACAAATTCAGTTTCGTCGTAATATGTTACATAGTTGATTTGCTTGCGAAATTTTCTTGGAGCTCTACTTTTTGGCTGGATAGTTCGCTTAAATGAAGCAAATGCGAAATTCTTTCCATTTTGGTCTGAATTATAAAAATAACAATTTTTTTATTACTTGAGTTGCCATATATTTCATATTTATGCAAAATATATGGCAACTTAAAATTCATAAAAGGTAAGATAGCCTTCCCTTTAGCTTATCGGTAACTTTTAGTACACTTAGGACCATTATTACAACTTGGCGACAAAGTTGGCGGTAGTAAATGGTAGCGTTAACAGAACAGGGCGATAAAGTGACCGTTAGCAAATTTCCATTATTACAACTTGCCGGTAAAGTTAAATACATATTTCTTATTGTGTGGCAATACCGTTAGCAATTACCGACTACTTTTGAAGGAGTAATAAGATTGCGAAAAATTGTAGTGGCAACGACGCACCTTTGTTTACATTTTGAAAAGCAAAAATTGTTTAACGGATAGTGCTACCATATTAAAATAAGAAAATATGGTAACTTAAACATAAATCTTCCTTGTAAAACTTACCGCCAAGACGAACTTGCCTTTAATTTATCGCTCATTTTTAGGTTAAAAGAAAGTTGTAATAATGAAAATGTTTTTATCCGACCGATAAAATCTCACTTTAAGCTAACGCCAAGTTGTAATAATGGCCCTTATAATAACGAAAAACTAATTATCTGTTCTAACGCCGAGGTATAATAATGACCCTAAGTATAATAAAACATTTGTGTTTTTCCTCGTTTAAACGCGTTCGTCGTTCATTTAGGACTTGTCCAGAAAATATTCTTTCGCATGAAACTGACGATCCTTATGCACAAAAATTTTCTTGAGCTATTTGGTAAAGATTTGGATATTTATATTTATTTGTACTTCACCAATTAAAAATATTTTTATTTTTTGATAATTAAAAGCGAAGTTAAAAAAGCCTGATCATAATAACTAAAATTTGATTTTAGCTAACGATTTACATATATGTATATATCGCTCATTTAGTTTAGTTTGTAATAATAATATTTATTATTAAACTTTAATTATTGTAACCAAGCCCAGGGGGCCATTTATGGCTAAGCAAAAAACTATGTACTTCAAAAAATAATACAACAAAGAGAAAAAAAATAAATAAATAAAAATGTCGTAATTCTAGAAATGCATATTAGGAGTTTTAGAATTGTTTGTTATGCTATGCTTTATGTCGTATATAAGTTTTGTATTGAAAATGTTTTTACTTATAACGTGTGAAATAATTTAATTTTTCTTTTCTATATAATGCGAGCAAACTAAAAACTTCATACGCATTTTTTTCGAAATATTTTTTTGATTACGGCGTTGTGTGCGCAAATGAGCGAATTGTGTATTGTTTTACCCATACAAAAATTTTCGCTTCTCGTGTAAAGTTTTATTTTTGTTAGCTATGCTTTTTTCATTTTAGCTAACGATATGTATTTAAAATAAATGTGTGTATAATGCCCTAAACACAACTGGAACGATCGCCGAATTTTTCGTTTCGAATATTCGTCTTAAAAAATAAAACACATTTGTGTATACGAAAATGCACACAAACATTGCGTCGACTAAAATTCGTCATGCGTAACAAACTCTGCGATAGGTTTATTTCTTTTTCTTACGCAGACGAACGACGAATAATTTGGCACAGAGTGACCATTTTTCTTTTATTGTAATTAAATAATGTTATTTTATACTTTAAGAATAATTTTCACTTTTTATTTGTTGCATTAAATACAATTAGTGTATTCTAAGTGTTGTATTTATATATTTTTTAAATAGTTTTTTTTAATTATTATTTTTTTCAAATAGTGCTTCTTTTTTAAGAAATATGGTCTCTCTATCACAGCTGTTTTATTCGTTTTAAATGTGTTTCACTTAACGAATTTACGCAACGAATTTTAACGGACGAATTCTTCGTGTAGCGTTTAGAGCATAAATCTGTTTTTGAGTATTGATGCTTTAGCCGGCTCATAGCCGAATTAAATCTGCCGTCGCGGACAAACAGTGCTCAGCGCAGGTCTCTGACGACACCTCTCTTGTAAAGTTTTTAACAGCACTTTCACAAGCACACATATAAAATCACTAGCTAAGCCCCGGTGTGCTTCGCTACACCAATCATAGTAAAATTACCAAAATATGTAAATAAAAGCATTTATATATTTTTTAATTTACTGGTTGCCCCACTTAAGTTGCAACAAATTATACGTCAGCCCTAGACTTTAATTAACATATGAAAATTGCAAATTTATAAGGTTTATAGTTTTGAAGATTTCCAGAAAGCTTTAGTTATCAAAAATTATTTTATAAACTTCTATATAATTCTAGCCCTTTATTAACATAATAACATATTTTGGTAACCTTACGAATGAAATCTTAATAATTTTTCTATTTTTAATGGTGGCTCTAAAGTTACAAAAATTACTTTAACATAATTTTAAACCTTTTTCCCTTTAGGGTCCAATAATTAAAAAAGGTCCCTAAACCAAACTCATATTTTTTAGGCCTGTCGCACTCAATTTGAATAATCTTCCTATCTCTAGGGGTTTAAAAGTTACAAAAAAAAACGCCTAAATAAATCAAAATATATTTTTAACACTTTTTTCCCCTTTGGGTCAAAAATTAAAAAAGTACGAAAAACGTAATCATATTTTTAAGACCTATCAAACGCAATTTAAATAATGTTTTTATCTTAATTGGTTTAAAAGTAACAAAAAGTACCCTAAAGTACCACAATATATTTTAAACCTATTTTTTCCCTTTCAGTCCAAAATTAAAAAAAACACCAGATACCTGTCTTTTTAGTTCTTAAGGAAACGCAAAACTTTGTAAATATTGTTTCTATCTTATATACTTCAGAAGATAGAAGGTTGAAGATATTCCCTTTTTGCCCCCTTTTTATCCCTTCACGGCCCAAATTTCAAAAAAATTTATCAGTATTTAATAATTTCCAAAAAAAAAGTAGCCTATTGTTCCTTCCAGGCTTGGAGGAACTCCGTGTAAAATTTTCAAAAAAATCAGTCCACTGGTCTGGCCATCTATAAAATACAAACATACTTATATACATACATACATACATACATACATACATACATACATACATACATACATACATACATACATACATAGATACATACATACATACATACATACATACATACATACATACATACATACATACATACAAACATACATACATACATACATACATACATACATACATACCATACATACATACACCACTTCTTTATATAATAGATAGATACAGGGATCACATTTCAAATATTTTTCAAAAGAAGTTCAAACTTCTCTTATATTGTTATATCCAAATTTTATTATGCTTTTGTGCAAATTTTTGTACCTCACCAAAGAAAAAGGTCTAAAACCCACCTCCGATCGACACCAAATCACTTCCTGAGTCGATTAAAACCTGTTAGTCCATCCGTCCGGCTGGGAGTTAATGTATTCTTGTAAACAAAGTAGAGACCGCATTTTTGCCAATATTTCGATGAAATTTGGAACAGATAAGTTTTTTGGCATAAGAAAAAAGCATGTTTTTTGTGGTGATGGTCAGTTAATTTTTCGACAGAGCTCCCATACAAATGTCCTACCGGATTAAGCGTTTTGGGCTCTAACTGGCTAGAATATGGCCTTATCTTAACATAATTTTGCACGTTTGTCTATCTTTATGCCACCCATTTTTGTACCGAAAATAAACACAATCGGTCTATTTTTGAGCTTCATAAAAATCGCAACAATAGAAGAACCAGCATGCTGCAATCCTCCATTTTTGTCCTTTTGAACTTCGGAATTAGAGGCCTTCTATATGTGTGCCAATTTTAAAAAATCAGTGCAATAAAAGTACCAGCATAAAAAGTTTAACTTTTATGGGCGTCCCGCCCACTTTTTTACCTTCAAAATTTTGACTTTAAAAGCTGTTTATGTGCGAACTAATTTCCAAAAGTCGGTCTGGAAGAGGAATTTAAATTATGTTTCTATCATAATTGATTTTGAAGTTAAAAAAAGTACTAAACATAATTTTAACCCTTTCTTCCCCTAATAATTAAAAAAAGTATCTTAAAACGTACTCATATTTTTTAGGCCTGTTACACTTAATTTGAATATTGTTCCTATCTTTTTTGGTTTAAAAGTTACAAAAAACGCATAAAAAAATCAAAATATATTTTTAACCCTTTTTTCCCCCTTTGGGCCCAAAATTAAAAAAAAGTACGAAAAACGAAATCATATTTATGTAAGACCTATCGAACGCAATTTGAAAAATTTTTTATCTTTATTGGTTTAAAAGTAACAAAAAGTACCAAAATATAATTTTAACCCCTTTTTTCGGCCTTTCAGACCAAAATTTAAAAAAAAAACTCTAGATACTGCCTGTTTATTTCTTAAGGAAAACGCTAAACTTTTTAAATTTTGTTTCTATCTTATATACATCAAGAGATAGTAGGTTACCGATTTTTCCCTTTCTGTCCCCTTTTTATCCCTTTACGGGCCCAATGTTTAAAAACTCAAGTGCATTTAAACAAACATGTAAAGCTTAACACGTGTTGTAAATTTCAGGTATTTAGCTCTACGCGTTTGAGCAGTATGGCTCTGGGTAATTTTGTTACTTGACCTTCCCACACAAATAGGCGTAGTGTGGGCGTGGCAGCAATAATTTCCAAAAAAAAGGTAGCCAATTGTTCCTTTCAGACTTAAAGTAACACTCTGTAAAAATTTCACAAAAATCGATCCACTGGTTTGGCCAGCTATAAAATACAAACATAGATACATACATACATACATACACCCCTTCTTTATTTAATAGATAAGCGCTTTACTTCTTTTAAGAACAAAAGAAGCAGCAACATGATTTGTTAGCTATGACCAAATGTAAACATGAAGCACAAAAATGTTACTTTACATTTTGCAAAGTTTAACATAATAAGAGTAACATCACAGGTAATAGTTACTGCCATAGTTCCAGATAATTTTGGTCCAATATCGTCAAAACTAGTTTTGGAAATCGTCAGAGAATCGTCAACACTAAAACTTTTGTTTTTGATTACTTTTTACTCAATAGTAATAAAAAAACGGGGAAACAAAGTGCTTGGAGATAGTTTCGTCAAAAGTAGTAACAAAAAATGTTAAATTTCATTCAAAGCATAACAAACTGAAAATAAAAAAAACGCAAATATCAAAGAAATTTTTTACAGATTTCTAACTTTAGTCCTAAAAAAAGTTTTTGTGTTAAAAACGATTTTTTTTGAAACAAATAATTTCTTTTACAGAAATCATTTTTAAGGGATCCTAATTTTTATCCTTATTATAATATACAGTTTTCTAACAAAACACACTTTTAATATTTTTAAATAAACATGCAATGAATAATATGGAAAGACTAAGAATTGTTTTTTTAATAGCGGAAGAACCTTAGTTTTGTTTTTTTTCTTCTAAGCCGAACACATTAGATATACATATATAAGTTAAGGTTTTATAAGTTAAAACCTTTAAAAAAAACAAATTGTTCTCTTATTTGACTTGGTCATTACGACCACACTTTATTAAATCATAAAAACAACTGACTTAAAACTTTTACAATGTTTTTACTTATATTAAAACTTAATGTTCTAAATAACGAGTGGCGTGATTCGATTCCTATTAATTTAGTCGCAGACGCTTGCGTTGCATTATTTGTCATTTAGGGCAAACGCGCTCCAGTTAATGCAATCATTTCTTAGGAATTGGATCATGCCACCTTTGCTTATTACCAGGCCGGAAGCGTGAGCAAAGAAAAATGGGTTGTTAATTTTGGGGGAGTTTACTCTTCCCATCTTAAGTCGATTGTCCCTAATCGAGCGTTTCAACCTGTTGTTGTAATCTGCAGAAATGGCCCAGACTTTGTGTTTTAAACATATTTTGTTGGTTCGGATACAATGTATGATATTTGCCTAGACTTAATGATACAAGCAAAAATTATTGTTATGGTAATAATAGAAATTATAATTAATAAATCCGAACTTAGGCTGAATACATGCATTTATTTATTCTTATCAACTAACATTCGAATGTTGTCCTCATATTTCATCTGTTTTGAGTGTAAGGTTTCAATTTTCAAATCAAATTCTGTTACTTTTTTATTTTCTTTGATTTTCGTAATTAAATTTGGCAAGACAAGTGTTTCATACATTTTTAAGTTAACATTTGTATAGGTTTTATTTAAAACATTAATTTTACAATTTTCAAATTTATTAAGGAATGTTCCTTTTTGCATTACTTTTAATTTACTTCAATCATGGGTTATATTCCCTTTAAAGTATTTAAATATGATTATTCCTTGAACCATCTCTACTACTTCAGATTTTTCTGAAATTTTTAAATTACATTGAGCTTCTTTAAATCGTAAAATGTTTTCAATACACTTATTATCTAATGCAATCAAGTTTTTTTGTAAATTGTCTTTTACTTTTATATCATAAACTATTTTAGAGTTATCTGCTTATATTTCTGATGAATTTAAAAATACTGATTTGTTCTAAATATCTGGCAAGGATTCAAATTTTATCCTGGTTAAGGTGTTAGAGGAGAATTGAGGTATGAATAAGGTATGGATTATGTTATTATGTTGGAAAAGTACTGCCACTTTTGTATTTGTATAACTGTCAAAATCGCTAATCAAATTTAGTTCCTTTTGTGTTAAAGTGTCTGTCGGAATAACACCTAGTTTGCAAGAAAGTATAATTTGTCCAATGTCGTTAATATGATTTGTTAAAAGTACTATATCATTGTTTAGGCTGTATGTCTGTTCGATAAATTGAACTTCGTCTTCCAATGTTTTGATTCTGTTTTGAGTCTCGCTTTTAAAAACATTAATACACCTGCTAATTATGGGTTGTTGTTTGTTTATATGTTTCGTAATATTGCCAATTTGTTCAGTCATAAAGTTATTTATATGTATTAATTAGCCTACCGTACTGTTAATCGTTTGTTCATTGTCGTGTATTCTGTTAATTGCGTCCCTTATTTCTAGTTCATCGTCACTGTCCATGGAACCTGCAATATATTTTAGGCCTTTTCCTAGTACGTTAATGAGTCCTCGTTTTGATTTGGAGTGGATATGTAAGTTATATATTTTTGCTTTTAGTAAAATGAATTTTTTCTTATGTGTGATTAAAAGTTGTTTGTCCTCAAATGTCATGGTTTTAAGTGCACTTAGGTTGTCTGAAAGTAAAGTTACTGTTTCTTCGTACGCCGTCAGAATTATAAAATGTAGGACTTTATCGTAGTGTCCAATTACCTTTAATTCCCCTGGCCTTAATAGGTATGTAGCCATTGTTGTTGGTTAGGTCCTGTACGTCGAGGTGCTGTGCAGTCACTGCCATTACAAATGTCAAAATTTAACATTTTCTGTCCTGTATAAAAAGAAAAGTTGAAAGAGAAAAGATTTATTTGTAAAGGAATTCGACCTCATCAGGACTGTTTAATATTATTTTTGTGAACAATTCTTCTTGACTTAGTTTTTACTGTCGTATTATAGTTTTGAGCTACTATTTCTTTTCTAAACTTAGCGGATAACTTGTTTCCTATCCTTTTATTTTGACGAATATTTCCTCTCCATCTATATATTCCCTTGGAGCTGATCTATTTCTATTGTGGTATTCCAGATCAGTTTTTTGTTTTTTAAGGATTTTGTTCATTGTTTCCTCTGTCTTTTGCTAGCAATATTGGGTCGCTACTCACTCTTCTGCCGAAAAACACCTCCATAGGTCTTCTGCCTGTGACTGAGTGAACCGAGTAGTTATATTCCTTTACGGAATTTTCTAGTAACTCCTGAAACGATCGGGGTGTTTGTTCCCTTTTGATGCAACGCATAATCTCCTGTAACGTTGAATGGAAGTGATCAACCTGTCCGTTGGAGCAGCTTGTATACGGTGCTGTTTTGAAAATTTTTATACCGAATTTATTCTCAATCATGAATTTGATTTGAATTTGAAGAAAATGACTTTTCGTTGTCCATGACTAATATTTATTTATTTTATTTATTTATATGTTCAAATCCCGTACAACAATAATTATTATTATATTTAAAGTACAGGATAGTATAGAAATAATACATAAGTTAAATTGGGACGGCAAACATAGATAAACACACATAAATATTTAGATAAAATTAACAGTCAACATATAATACATATATAACTTAAACAACATAACATAACATAACATAAATGGATTCCTTTTATGAAAAATAGTTAAATAAAAAGTGCTTAAAGCTAATTGCGTTGCTATTAAGTTGTTGTGTTTGTGGAAGAATATTCCAGAGACGCACCGCATGTATGAAAAACTGCCATTCAGAAACAAGCAGACGATGTAAAGGAATTATTATCTTTTTCCCCCTAGCTGATCTGGCAAACCTAAGTTTATCAGAAAGGTATTGTGGCATTTCAGAGTAAATGATTTTATGTAAAAAGATTAGAGCACGTATATTTAAAAGATTGTCGAACGAGACGCCATATAATTTCGAAGAAAACTGAGAAACATGATCATATCTTTTTAAACCGTATACATATCTAACAATATTGTTGTATAAAACGTTTAGCTTTCTTTTACTAGTTGCGTCACAATTTGCAAAAAGCTCACAACCATATATTAGGCCAGGAACAAGGTAAGATTTTGCCAACAGTTGTCTTATATTGGGAGGGGTATATTGCTGTGACGACCAAAGACACCTAAGCTTTGTATAAGTCTGGCCCACAAGTGTGTTAACGTGATCGCTCCACGTAAGACTGTTATTAAAAATCAATCCAAGATTCTTGGCAGCATTAACAACAGTGATTTTTTCCCCATTTATTAGAACATTAACATTACCCATAAAATTTGTTGTCTTCTTTCGTATTACGATACATTTTGATTTTAGAGGGTTCAAACAAAGTCCATTTGCAGTTGCCCAGCAATAAATTCTATTAAGGTCTTCATTGAGCTTCGAAAGATTTTCAGCAACAGAAATTACTGGACTACTCACATACAACTGCACATCATCCGCATACATTTGAATTTTGCAGTACAAAAGTTGTTTTGGCAAGTCATTTATATAAATAGAGAAAAGGAGTGGTCCAAGGATTGACCCTTGAGGCACTCCCCTAGATAAATCCAATACCGATGATTGGAGATTGTTGGAATATACAAATTGTCTACGGCTCGAGAGGTATGAAGATAAGAGCCTTGTGGACGTTATAGAGAAGTTAAAGAAATGCCGTAGTTTCATGCAAAGTGGTCTGTGATCAACTGTGTCAAAGGCTTTGGAATGATCAAGAAGAATCAAAAAATTTATTCTTCCTTCATCTAATTCACGTCGAATGTTCTCAGTTACATCCATTAAAGCAGAAACGCAGCTATGATTCTGGCGGAACCCTGATTGCTTGTCGGTCATTAAATTATTGTTTTCAATATAGAGCGTCATTTGGTTATGTAGAATTTTCTCAAGAACCTTTGATAGAAAGCACAGTATGGCAATAGGCCTAAACTCAGAATCATTTTTCGGTATTGGCAATATTTTCGCATATTTCCACTTTAACGGAAAAGTGCTAGTCATTATAACAGTGTTAAACAAATATGTTATATAAGGCAATAGTTCTGGCAACAATATCCTTAAAAATTTGGGGTGTATATTATCAGGGCCCACTGCTTCCGACTTAATTAAATTAAAGCTCAGACAGACCTCAGATTGACTTACACACGCGAATTGAAACACACTACGACTAGTTTCGCAGTCATTGGGATTTGTGCTTGGAAAGTTGTAAAAAGTGTCGTCTACTGGTATTAGTGGTAAATTAGTGAAGGTTTTATTGAGCTTTTCGGCATCGACTTGAGAATTGCTCGATTCCTTTGATCTACCAACCCCAATCTCACGTATGTATTTCCAAGTTGGACCAGAGCCCAATGCAGAACCAAAGCATCTAGAGAAATATTCTGTTTTCGCAGTTCTGATGGCAGTATTAACATTCTTTCTTGCAATTCTAAATTCAGTTTTCAGTCCTGAGGTTCTAAGTCGCTTCCACCTTGAATAAGCGCAGTCTCTTTTAGCTATTAAAAGTTTTATATCGGCAGAAAACCAAGGCTTATCCTTACCAGATGTCTTTTTAGACTTAAGTGGAACTGTTTTCTCAAAAAGACATTGAATATTATTTTCAAAAAATACCACTTGCTCATCAACTGAGGGCATGTAGTACATTTGAGACCATTCAATACGAGCAAAGCTTTCACGAAGCTCATCGTAGTTCAAGTTATTGAAGTCGCGATAATAGACTGTATGTTCCAACCTAGGAGGTTTAAAGTTATATGTTAAAAAAATTAGATCATGTTTTGAGAAACACGGTGCTGACACTTGGTCATACAGCATTACGTTTGCTTGGCTCGCAACGAAAATAATGTCAAGCAGGGTTCTGCTAGTTGCTGTATGATGAGTTGGATAAACTTTGTTGGTAGGAGTAAGACCAAAAGATAACATATTATCCGATAAACTTGATTCCAAAAGTAAGTTCGAATTGAAATCACCTGATATAATAATATCATTATAAGCAGGGGCAAGTTTTTCCATCGCACAGAACAAATTTGAAAAGGATATTCTTTTATTCGGCCTGTACACGCACCCTACCAACATCTTCTTAACGCCAGAGATAATCTCTATAAAAATAAATTCCACACTTTTATTGGTAAATGACGAATTATTAGAAGATTTTAAACAAAGTTTGCAAGATAAACAATTTTTTATAAAGATAGCAACCCCGCCAGCCTTACCGTTTCGATCTTCTCTAAAAACTTTATAACCTTAGTGGCAAATTAAACTGTCAGGAGTGCCAGATGAGAGCCAGGTTTCGGAAACGCATACAATATCAATATTGGAATTTTCAAAAACATATCTAAATTCATCAATTTTGTTGTTTAAACTTTGGGCATTAATATGGATGAGCGTTAATCCTTTCTTATAGTTAGTCAGGATCCTTACCATGTTCATTGTTGTGTCTCTGGTATTTCCCCACACAGTATAACCACTATTTGTGATCATAAGAAAACAAGTAATCAAAATCCCTGATAGCAACGCAATAAGCAGTAATTTTAACAAAAATTTTAGCTTTAAATTGAAATAAAAAATTGTTATAATATAAAAATATATGTGAGTTTAAAAATAAGGCATTAAATAAAAATATTAAAAGGTAAGAGAAATTATAAGTAAAATTAATCTCAAGCTCGAAATAACTGCTGCAATTGATCCGGAAAAAGAATTTTAACAGGGTCATCATTTTCATGTACTTTTACATGCACAATTCCACGTTGTGTAAATACAGTTTTTAAACAATTATCTTTTTTAAGATTTAGCGCTGATTTAAAAATACTATGGTTATATGGAGTAAGATTTTCATTAATGAAAAAGGGTACATTGCTGTCAAAACCTGCATTGCATAAACGTAAAGGTGATTTGTGTTGACGACGGTAAGCAGCAACGTTTTTAAGGAACAAATTTCTCTCGTATGGAGAGCTCATTTTTATTACTATTGGAGGGTCTTTCACATCACGAGTATGCTTAAAGTGCTTGACACGAAAAATAGCTTTATGAGCACGCACTCTAGTGTTTAACGCACCACAAATATTTCCAAATATTTCAGCTAGGTCTTCATTTTCGTGAAACGGTATACCAGTGATTCTGATGTCTGACGCTACTACCAAGTTATCGTGTTCAAGAACTCTTAAATTTAATTTATGCACATCATCTTTTAACTTTTCAATTTCATTGCTGGCCGTCTCTAATTTAGTAACCCTATCATTTAGTTGTTTAATTTCTTTCTTTACCTCGTTTACTAACTCATTTTGCAAATCACTAAACTTTTTTTCAATTTCAGCCATTAGGCAACTCTTATTGTCTTCAATAATTTTCGTTATTTTTTCAGATTGCTCTTGGATGTATTCATTTTGCTTTGAAAATTTATTATCCAACCAGTTCCAGAAACGCGAACGAATTGTTGGATCATTTGATGTCGAAAAAAAAAGATCACATATTTCAGTTGTGTTGTTTTTCAACAAATCATTTTCGTTAACAATTCTCTTAGTTCTACGAGAGCTCATGATTGTTGTTTTATTTTGTTAATATATATTAAATTTAAGGCTTAATCAGATTTGTTCAAAAATTTTTAATGTGTAGTGAGTAGTTAATTTTGTTCAGATTATAAAGTTTAGTTTAAATGTGTTTTTGTTGATTTTATGTTTTCTTAGCTTCTTTGTTGTTTGTTAAATTTGGTTGGTTTTTGTTGTAGGTTAAACTTTTGTTTTGTTCTTTTGCTACGGTTTTCTTTTATATGTTGTGCTTGTAATCAAAATTGGTGAATATAAAAAAAATATTTATGTATATATTTGAACTAAGATTTAAATAAAGATTTAATCAGTTCCGTTTTAAATTTACAAATATATTATTCGTAATTATTTTTGATAAATTATCATAGCTGTGACAAAGTTAATTTTAAAGCATTATTGTTTTGTTTTTTTTTAGTTTTTTGTTTGCTTAACTTCGGTTTGTTTTTGTTGTAGGTAAAATTTTGTTATGTTACTTTCTTATTGATTTCTTTATTGATTATATTAAAAGTCAAAATTGTTAATTTTATTTAAACTAATATGACAAGAAACTATTTCGTCACTTATATTTATGATTTTATCTTGTAATGGTTCAAATACTTTTAAAATTTTATTTAAAACGAGAGATGCACAAAAAACTCGACCGTTCAGTTTGTGTTTTTGTTTATAAAAATTAAAAAAAATGTCTCCTAATGGTTGTCGTATATATTCTGCAGCTCTTGATCTAATGGGTTTCGCCATAGCGAATAGCTGTAAGTACCAATTCTCTTCCGATCATCAAAATGTCTAGATGTATTAGTTGACCAGGATATTTTGGTTTAAGAGTAGGTTGAATTTGAGGCTTCATTGGGTGCCTATCATATTTGTTTTCATTGCAGATTATGCACCTATTTATTACATTTTTTATCTTTTTTGCCATGGAAGGAAAGTAGTGTTTTTCCAGAATTTGAGTCCTATTCTCCTTACAATTCCTATTACCTCTGCTATGAATCTTCACGGAAAATTTTGAATGATGTTCAATGGAGGTTGTTCATTTGGAGGATTAGACATATTGGTTCGAAGTGATATACCCGTTAATGTGGAATCTTCAGGTATTAAACTTAAGTTTTTGCTCTTAAATAATCCACTTAAAGCGCTTGGATACGGTTTAAATGAGATATTTTTAGTTGATTTTCGTCTGTTCATCTACAAGCACCACACGGTAACCTATTGGTTAATTTATTCCTTATTTTTGTTTTTGTGATGTATTAAAATCACTCACTTGAGTCGGATTTTATATAATTTTGATTTAAGCAGGCAATAATTAAAATATGACACAATAGATAGATTCAATTAAAAAAATCCTTAATGTATTCTAATTCCGCCTATAATATTTTATGTCTAAATTGATCGGGATATGTCGCTGTATAGATATTCCCTCTATACTCCTGTCAAATAGACCAGTGATATGTCATCAATGTCCTTAACAAGGATGGACTTCCAACCTCAATTTAGTCGCGTAAACTTATTTAAATTTTTCGTATAATCTTTCTTTCATATATGTTTAAGTATAATTATTTGTATATTTAAAATTCTTATAAGCTTTTCCACTTTTCCTTTGTTATTTTGTTATTATATTGTTTTTTTTTTTATTATTTACTCTTCTAACCTGGATTTTTGTTACAGAATCGCAGATTTGAGATTTATTTATAACTGGAGGGTCCTTCGATAGGAATTGCAATATTTGTTTAGTATGTTAAGGCTATACAAGCCTATTATTTATTCATATAGTTTTTGTATTTATTCTGGCTGTGCATACATATGCGTAAGCGTTACTTAATATTAATTTATATTAAACACACATTACAATTTTTGCTTACCAAATCAAGATTATTGTGAAGAGCATTTTCTTTCCTGGTGATGAGGAGTTAAAACTCGCCGATTTCGTGTTGTTTATTTCTTCCAGACTTTCTTCGATATTACCTGGAAGTTGTTTTGGTTGATTTATCCTTTTCCTGTAATATTCCTTTACAGTTTTGTAGGTTAACACTTCACAGAAATCGTTCACTCAGGCCTAAACCGACTGCGCCAATTTCGTTACTGTTTTATTCACTTTTTAAAAAAAACAACTTATTCCTTACACCACTGAATAATTAATGAATTTATTTTTATATTTCTTTTATAATGAAAACTTATTGCTTAAAATACAAAAATGCTTAATATTATATTTCTACTGAATTACAGAAATGCTGGTTTTGTATTCTTAATAATTTAAAAATCTAAATTATGTCTATTAAAATTCCTGTTAATTGTATATTATTAATTTGTTATTTGCTGATACAGCTACTCTGTCTTGCTGGTTTGATGGATGGTTGTGTTGTTGTTGTTACCGTTGCGGTGGTTTCCGTAACTTGCGCGTTTGCACTAAATTACAAGTAACGCAACGCAAGCGTCTGCGACTAAATTAATAGGAATCGAATCACGCCACTCGTTATTTAGAACATGTAGTTTTAATATAAGTAAAAGCATTGTAAAAGTTTTAAGTCAGTTCTTTTTATGATATATTAAAGTGTGGTACAAGGACCAAGTGAAATAAGAGAAAATTTTGTTTTTTTTAAAGGTTTAAACTTAAAAATTCTTAACTGGCGCCCGAGCATTCAAACAAAAAAATCTGGTGTTTAGGTACCCTAGTAGGAAGTGAAAAGGTGGTCATTACGTGCCATTCTTTACCAGTACCGTAAAGGATAAAACACGCGTAGATAAAACATAAAAACCGTAAAGGATAAAAAATCTTGCGTGGACAAAAATGTAGATAAAACATAAAAACCGTAAAGGATAAAAAAACCGTGCGTGTAAAAAATTTTAATAGAGCATTAAAGCAGTAAAGGATAAAAGTTTTGAGAAAAAAAAAACTGAAAGAAAACTAAAAAGCCATAAAAGGTGTGAAAATTGTGGAAAAAAAACTTTAAAAGTTTTGAAGAAAAAATTTAAAGGAAAAACTGTGCAAAAACTTTGAAGTTAAAACTCTAAAGAAAAAGTTTTTCCCGAAAAAAATTAAAGAATAAAAACTGCGAAGTTAAAACTCTAAAGAGAAAGAATTTTTTTCCGAAAAAGAAATTAAAGTACAAAAACTGTAAAGTTAGAACTCTAAAGAGAAAGAATTATTTTCCGAAAAAAATTAAAGAATAAAACTGTGAAGTTAGAACTCTAAAGAGAAAGATTTTTTTTCCGAAAAAAATTAAAGAATAAAAGAAAAGAAGTTAAAACTCTGAAGAGAAAAAATTTTTTCGAAAAGAATTAAAGAGTAAAGACTGTGAAGAAAAAAAAAAGGGGAAAGAATACCACCACATTGCAACAGCAACAACGGGAAAAGAATACCACCACATTGCAACAGCAACAACAGGAAAAGAATACTACCAAAGTGCAACAGCAACAGGAAAAGAATAGTACCACATTGCAACAGCAACAACAGGAAAAGAACACTACCACATTGCAACAGCAACAACAGAAAAAGAATACTACAACTTTGCAACGGCAACAAAAGCAAAGAAGTCTAGCAGATAATTAAGGTAGATTTCAAATTTAAAATAAGATTTTATCTCTTAACAAAAATTTTTTATATTAATATTTTTTAACGCTTAAGTGATTAAAACAAAATAAGTTAAATATGGCAAATCCAAATAACCTGGTAAGGCCTCTTGTCCTTAACTCAGAAACCCAAAACATTCCTCGAGGTACTTCTAACGCGCAATTAAGTTTAGACGACTTAAGGTCCCTTATATCGAACATAGCGTTAGACGTTTTGACACGCGAAGGACCACAGGTTGTGCAAGCAACCCAAAACCCTGACGCTTATCTTTTTAATGTAGCGGATCAAGTAATAGAAGATAGGTATAGGGCAAACTTAGGCGACCTTGATAGGATACCGGACGTAGTGAAATGTCTCAAAGAATTTTCAGGTCATCCAGGGGAATTTAATTCCTGGAAAAAAGTGTAGATAGAATATTAAACATTTACGAGCATTTAAAAGGTTCCGATAAGTATTACGGTATACTTATAGCGTAATTAGAAACAAAAAGTAGGTAACGCGGACATAGCACTAGAGTCATACAATACACCACTCGACTGGCCAGATGCCTGACAACACATTACGCCGACAAACGAGACTTATCAACCTTAGGATACCAAATGACCACAATAGTGCAAGGAAATAGATCAATTCAAGAATACTATTAACAAGTGTACACTAATTTGTCACTTATGTTGAATAAGATAGGATGCATGGACATGGGTAATAAAGGTATCAATCTGCACAGAAAGGAAACGCAGCACAATCAAGCCGCCTCTTTTATCCCGAAATAGCACATACTTATTCCGCAAGTAAACTAACCTAGGCAACAATTTTCTAACTAATGACACCAAAATAACGCAATGCCACCTCGGCCACCCAAGCCACAATCACGGCCAGAGCCAATGGATGTGGACCCAAGTATACATTCTCGTAGAATAGACTACATGAATAGGCCGAACCAAGATCAGCACTTTGGGAAAAGACCACAACAATTCGGATACCAACAGCAAACCAGAAACCAAAGGATGTTTCATGTCAATACATCCTTAACAAAGAAGAAAGAAGGTAGGGATGAAGATAAGCAGTTCGGTTAACCAACCGACATACATTTTTTAGCATGATTAGCTCTTCGTTGCCATATTTCGAGGTTAAAACGGAGAGCGGAAGCATTTTAAAATTTTTAGTAGACACGGGTTCAGGTAAAAATTATGTTAAACCAGAGTTAGCGAAAAAGCGTTTACCAAATAAAACCCCATTTTTTGCAAGATCAATTGTAGGAGATGTAAAAATAAGTGAACACACATTCGTCAAACTTTTCGAATTAGATAATAATATATAATTTTATCTAATGCCCTCTTTGGAGTTATCCGACGGCATTTTAGGGAACAATACGCTTAGGGAAATAGGAGCAGTTATTTTTACCAGCGAAATTATTATGGCACTAAAAAATGGCTTCAAAGTAAGTCTAAAGCAGCTACCGACACAGTGCGTAAATGCAATAAAAATTGATGAAGAAAATTTGTCAACTGAGCAAAAGGAAAGAATGAAAAAAATAGTAAATACGTGCTCTAAGTTTTTTGCCGAACCTAACGAAAAGCTTACGTATACAACTAAAGTAGCGGGCGAAATTAGAACCACAACAAACTCTCCTCGCTTAAAGCCGAAGTGGAGAGTCAAGTAGAAAAACTTCTGGAAGATGATATAATAAAACCATCTCGATCACCATTTAATTCTCCTGTATGGATAGTTCCGAAAAAACTGGACTCAGCTGGTAACAAGCAATACAGGATGGTCATAGATTACAGGAAGTTGAATACAATAACAATTCCTGATAAATACCTAATCCCGGAGATTTCAGAGGTTATCTCTCAGCTAGGCAGCGCAGCAGTAATTTTTTTCTGTGCTCGACTTGAAAAGTGCGTTCCATCAGATCCCATTAAAAAATCAGATACCGAAAAAACTGCATTTAGTATAAACCCTTCGGGCTAAAAAATGCGCCATCAATTTTTCAACGCGCACTTGATACTATCACCTCATGGTATAAAAACTAATTCAGCAAAAGTAAAAGCTATAGAAACTTTTCCGAAACCACAAAATCTTAAAGAACTACGTAGTTTTCTCGGCATGTCAGGTCACTATCGACGATTTATTAAAGACTACTCCAAGCTTGCAAAGCCGCTGACATCCCTTTTAAGAGGGGAAAGAGGACGAACGTCCCAAAATAAATCTGTAAAACTAGAGAAACGTTTAAACGAAGAAGCGGAAGAATCCTTTATCAAAATCAAAAACTCTCTTACTTCCGAGGATGTTGTACTCGCTTATCCGGATTTCAGTAAAAATCTCGAGCTGGTAACCAATGCCTCGAACTTTGCTATTGGTGCGGTTTTATCACAAGAACGTTAAGCTGAGCGGAAGAACACTATGTCGCTAACGAGAAGGAAACGTTGGCCATAGTATGGGCCTTAAACGCATTAAGAAACTACTTGTATGGGTCAGCCAAGGTTAAAATATTTACGGACCACCAACCATTAACCTATGCATTAAGCAACAAAAATAATAATAGTAAAATGAAAAGGTGGAAAGCTATACTCGAAGGGTATAATTATGAGATGTTCTACAAACCAGGAAAGATAAATGTAGCAGCTGATGGTTTATCTAGGATAGCGAAACCAGAGCTATATACATTATCGGTAGCTACGCATTCGGATGAAAGTTCGAGGCATCGGTTACCAGCTCGAAATTTTTACTGAAATCCGGATAAGCGAGTACAACATCCTCGGAAGTAAGAGAGTTTTTGATTTTGATAAAGGATTCTTTCGCTTCTTCGTTTAAACGTTTCTCTAGTTTTGCAGATTTATTTTTGGACGTTCGTCCTCTTTCCCCTCTTAAAAGGGATGTCAGCGGCTTTGCAAGCTTGGAGTAGCCTTTAATAAATCGTCGATAGTAACCTGACATGCCGAGAAAACTAAGAAGTTCTTTAAGATTTTTTGGCTGGAAAAGTTTCTATAGCTTTTACTTTTGCTGAATTAGTTTTTATACCATGAGGTGTAATGGTGTACCCTAAAAACTCAACTTCTTTTTTGAAAAAGTTGCATTTTTCCAGTTGCACCTTCATATTGGATTCTTCTAATGCTTCAAAGATATGACTTAAATGCTCGAAATGCTCCTTTTCCGTTTTGCTAAACATGGTGATATCATCTATGTAGACATATCAACATCTTCCTATATATTCTCGTAGGATAGCATCAAGTGCGCGTTGAAAAATTGATGGCGCATTTTTTAGCCCGAAGGGTTTATACTAAATGCAGTTTTTTCGGTATCTGATTTTTTAATGGGATCTGATGGAACGCATTTTTCAAATCGAGCACAGAAAAAAATTACTGCTGTGCTGCCTAGCTGAGAGATAACCTCTGAAATCTCCGGGATTGGGTATTTATCAGGAATTGTTATTGTATTCAACTTCCTGTAATCTATGACCATCCTGTATTGCTTGTTACCAGCTGAGTCCGGTTTTTTGGAACTATCCATACAGGAGAATGAAATGGTGATCGAGATGGTTTTATTATATCATCTTCCAGAAGTTTTTCTACTTGACTCTCCACTTCGGCTTTAAGCGAGGAGAGTTTGTTGTGGTTCTAATTTCGCCCGCTACTTTAGTTGTATACGTAAGCTTTTCGTTAGGTTCGGCAAAAAGCTTAGAGCACGTATTTACTATTTTTTTCATTCTTTCCTTTTGCTCAGTTGACAAATTTTCTTCATCAATTTTTATTGCATTTACGCACTGTGTCTGTAGCTGCTTTAGACTTACTTTGAAGCCATTTTTTAGTGCCATAATATTTTCGCTGGTAAAAATAACTGCTCCTATTTCCCTAAGCGTATTGTTCCCTAAAATGCCGTCGGATAATTCCAAAGAGGGCATTAGATAAAATTATATATTATTAAATAAGACTATTTTTTTAAGCTTTAGGTCTATTTATATGTTTATTTTTTTGCAAATTTTTTTCAATATTTCGCCACTCCGTTGTGTGGCAAAATAACAACTTTAATATTTAACTGAAATAACCTCCTGATGATGCCACACAACGGAGTGGCGAAATATTGAAAAAAATTTGCAAAAAAATAAACATATAAATAGACCTAAAGCTTAAAAAAATAGTCTTATTTATTAACATTAAAAAGGTCAAAAAACTAGAAAAAATAGGTAATTATATATTATTATCTAATTCGAAAAGTTTGACGAATGTGTGTTCACTTATTTTTACATCTCCTACAATTGATCTTGCAAAAAATGGGGTTTTATTTGGTATACGCTTTTTCGCTAACTCAGGTTTAACATAATTTTTACCTGAACCCGTGTCTACTAAAAATTTTAAAATGCTTCCGCTCTCCGTTTTAACCTCGAAATATGGCAACGAAGAGCTAATCATGCTAAAAAATGTATGTCGGTTGGTTAACCGAACTGCTTATCTTCATCCCTACCTTGTTTCTTCTTTGTTAAGGATGTATTGATGTGAAACATCCTTTGGTTTCTGGTTTGCTGTTGGTACCCGAATTGTTGTGGTCTTTTCCCAAAGTGCTGATCTTGGTTCGGCCTATTCATGTAGTCTTTTCTACGAGAATGTATACTTGGGTCCACATCCATTGGCTCTGGCCGTGATTGTGGCTTGGGTGGCCGAGGTGGCATTGCGTTATTTTGGTGTCATTAGTTAGAAAATTGTTGCCTAGGTTAGTTTACTTGCGGAATAGGTATGTGCTATTTCGGGATAAAAGAGGCGTCTTGATTGTGCTGCGTTTCCTTTCTATGCAGATTGATACCTTCATTACCCATGTCAATGCATCCTATCTTATTCAACATAAGTGACAAATTAGTGTACACTTGTTGATAGTATTCTTGAATTGATCTATTTCCTTGCACTATTGTGGTCATTTGGTATCCTAGGGTTGATAAGTCTCGTTTGTCGGCGTAATGTGTTGTCAGGCATCTGGCCAGTCGAGTGGTGTATTGTATGACTCTAGTGCCATGTCCGCGTTACCTACTATTTTGTTTCTAATTACGCTATAAGTATACCGTAATACTTAGGGGAACCTTTTAAATGCTCGTAAATGTTTAATATTCTATCTACACTTTTTTCCAGGAATTAAATTCCCCTGGATGACCTGAAAATTCTTTAAGACATTTCACTACGTCCGGTATCCTATCAAGGTCGCCTAAGTTTGCCCTATACCTATCTTCTACCTATCTACATTAAAAAGATTAGCGTCAGGGTTTAGAGTTGCTTGCACAACCTGTGGTCCTTCGCGTGTCAAAACGTCTAACGCTATGTTCGATATAAGGGACCTAAAGTCGTCTAAACTTAATTGCGCGTTAGAAGTACCTCGAGGAATGTTTTGGGTTTCTGAGTTAAGGACAAGAGGCCTTACCAGGTTATTTGGATTTGCCATATTTAACTTATTTTGTTTTAATCACTTAAGCGTCAAAAAATATTAATATAAAAAAATTTTTGTTAAGAGATAAAATCTTATTTTAAATTTAAAATCTACCTTAATTATCTGCTAGACTTCTTTGCTTTTGTTGCTGTTGCAATGTTGTAGTATTCTTTTTCTGTTGTTGCTGTTGCAATGTGGCAGTATTCTTTTCCTGTTGTTGCTGTTGCAATGTGGTAGTATTCTTTTCCTGTTGCTGTTGCACTTTGGTAGTATTCTTTTCCTGTTGTTGCTGTTGCAATGTGGTGGTATTCTTTTCCCGTTGTTGCTGTTGCAATGTGGTGGTATTCTTTCCCCTTTTTTTTTTCTTCACAGTCTTTACTCTTTAATTCTTTTTGAAAAAATTTTTTTCTCTTCAGAGTTTTAACTTCTTTTCTTTTATTCTTTAATTTTTTTCGGAAAAAAAAATCTTTCTCTTTAAAGTTCTAACTTCACAGTTTTTATTCTTTAATTTTTTTCGGAAAATAATTCTTTCTCTTTAGAGTTCTAACTTTACAGTTTTTGTACTTTAATTTCTTTTTCGGAAAAAAATTCTTTCTCTTTAGAGTTTTAACTTCGCAGTTTTTATTCTTTAATTTTTTTCGGGAAAAACTTTTTCTTTAGAGTTTTAACTTCAAAGTTTTTGCACAGTTTTTCCTTTAAATTTTTTCTTCAAAACTTTTAAAGTTTTTTTTCCACAATTTTCACACCTTTTATGGCTTTTTAGTTTTCTTTCAGTTGTTTTTTCTCAAAACTTTTATCCTTTACTGCTTTTATGCTCTATTAAAATTTTTTACACGCACGGTTTTTTTATCCTTTACGGTTTTTATGTTTTATCTACATTTTTGTCCACGCAAGATTTTTTATCCTTTACGGTTTTTATGTTTTATCTACGCGTGTTTTATCCTTTACGGTACTGGTAAAGAATGGCACGTAATGACCACCTTTTCACTTCCTACTAGGGTACCTAAACACCAGATTTTTTTGTTTGAATGCTCGGGCGCCAGTTAAGAATTTTTAAGCTTAAACCTTTAAAAAAAACAAAATTTTCTCTTATTTCACTTGGTCCTTGTACCACACTTTAATATATCATAAAAAGAACTGACTTAAAACTTTTACAATGCTTTTACTTATATTAAAACTACATGTTATAAATAACGAGTGGCGTGATTCGATTCCTATTAATTTAGTCGCAGACGCTTGCGTTGCATTACTTGTAATTTAGTGCAAACGCGCAAGTTACGGAAATCACCGCAACAGTAACAACAACAACACAACCATCCATCAAACCAGCAAGACAGAGTAGCTGTATCAGCAAATAACAAATTAATAATATACAATTAACAGGAATTTTAATAGACATAATTTAGATTTTTAAATTATTAAGAATACAAAACCAGCATTTCTGTAATTCAGTAGAAATATAATATTAAGCATTTTTGTATTTTAAGCAATAAGTTTTCATTATAAAAGAAATATAAAAATAAATTCATTAATTATTCAGTGGTGTAAGGAATAAGTTGTTTTTTTTAAAAAGTGAATAAAACAGTAACGAAATTGGCGCAGTCGGTTTAGGCCTGAGTGAACGATTTCTGTGAAGTGTTAACCTACAAAACTGTAAAGGAATATTACAGGAAAAGGATAAATCAACCAAAACAACTTCCAGGTAATATCGAAGAAAGTCTGGAAGAAATAAACAACACGAAATCGGCGAGTTTTAACTCCTCATCACCAGGAAAAAAAATGCTCTTCACAATAATCTTGATTTGGTAAGCGAAAATTGTAATGTGTGTTTAATATAAATTAATATTAAGTAACGCTTACGCATATGTATGCACAGCCAGAATAAATACAAAAACTATATGAATAAATAATATGCTTGTATAGCCTTAACATACTAAACAAAAATTGCAATTCCTATCGAAGGACCCTCCAGTTATAAATAAATCTCAAATCTGCGATTCTGTAACAAAAATCCAGGTTAGAAGAGTAAATAATAAAAAAAACAATATAATAACAAAATAACAAAGGAAAAGTGGAAAAGCTTATAAGAATTTTTAATATACAAATAATTATACTTAAACATATATGAAAGAAAGATTATACGAAAAATTTAAATAAGTTTACGCGACTAAATTGAGGTTGGAAGTCCATCCTTGTTAAGGACATTGATGACATATCACTGGTCTATTTGACAGGAGTATAGAGGGAATATCTATACAGCGACATATCCCGATAAATTTAGACATAAAATATTATAGGCGGAATTAGAATACATTAAGGATTTTTTTAATTGAATCTATCCATTGTGTCATATTAAAATTATATAAAACCCGACTCAAGTGAGTGATTTTAATACATCGCAAAAACAAAATGAAGGAATAAATTAACCAATAGGTTACCGTGTGGTGCTTGTAGATGAACAGACGAAAATCAACTAAAAATATCTAATTTAAACCGTATGCAAGCGCTTTAAGTGGATTATTTGAAAGCGAAAACTTAAGTTTAATACCTGAAGATTCCACATTAACGGGTATATCACTTCGAACCAATATGTCTAATCCTCCAAATGAACAACCTCCATTGAACATCATTCCAAATTTTCAGTCATTCGAATCACTCCGCATCGCTGATGCAATCAAAGATCTGTCGACGTATGAAGGCAATCCGCTGTTACTGAACGAATTTATTAATAATGATGAAGAAATTTTACTTCACATTAGAGCTAACGATGCGACACCACAGAGTCAGATCCTGTTGCGTGCTATCCACAACAAAATTGTTGGACAAGCCAATGAAGTCCTTAATATGTACGGGACTTCCCTAAATTGGGTTGACATTACACAGAACCTCATTTTACACTATTCAGATAAAAGGACAGAAACGTTTTTAATTAGGGATCTTCACAGTATTCGTCAGAAATTTACCAACGTAGAAAAATTTTATAGTGAAATAATATAAATTCAATCATCCTTTTTCAATAACATCCAAATACACGAACGCGACGAAAGGGTAGTTAAATCAAAAAGGGACCTTTACTCTGAAATGTGCCTGAACAGTTTCCTAATTGGTTTAAGGGAACCTCTAGGCTCCACCATAAGGGCAACCAAACCAGACTCTCTAGCAGAAGCATTCTCCTTATATATTAAGGAACAAAATATTTTTTATATGAAAGCGAATCCTGGTAGAGCTGAACCCAACTGGCAACCTAGACCTAATATCTATCCTTCCTACAGCGGAAACAGGTACAATAATAGATCCACACCCTTTCCACCCCAGAATCAGATAGCTTACAACAAACATTGTACAAGGCCCCAACAATCAAAGGAATAAGTTAGTTATAATCCCCAACCTCTACAACATAGAACTAACAATAACTTTTCGAATCAGAACTATAGTTAAAATCCGTTTAGAGGAAATTCGCTTAGGACCTATAGTAAGCCTGAACCTATGGATAAAAATTCCGGATATATAAAACCCCAAATACCCACCATTACCCAGAGATCATTCAAGACAGACCAGACAATGAGAACAGCCGGAAACCAATATAAAAGAGGAGAATTATTTAACTTCCAAAACGATAATACTCCAGAGCCAATTCCACCAACCTCAGGTCACCAGAATTTGGATCGGTATCTCGAATTAGAACGGGATCGCTTAAATATTGAGGACAGCTCAAATTTTCACAACTTTTCCTCGAACCACCGACAGGATACCTAGACATAAATAAAGACGGATTCGAGTTAGGGTACATTAATATTTCGTCCCCATTCGGAAGCCCCCTTAAATTTTAATTGACACCGGAGCCTTCTCATCGTTTATAAACCCTAAATATATTGATCCAATAGACCAAACATCGTGTTAGCCTATTATATTAACAACAATTCTAAATAAATACGAACTAGACAAGGAGGTGAAACTTTAAACTTTTGTCGAATTTAATCAACCAGAGAAATTATGATTCCTTTTATTTAACTTTCACAATTATTTTGATGGGCTGATTGGTCTTGACATCTTGTCATATTTAGAAGCCAAGATAGACTTAGAAAATAATAAGGTCGTGACAAAGAATGCAGTGATCCCTCTAGAGTTTAAGCCTAATTTTTCTTCGGGAAAACATGTTATACGTAATAATTCTAAGGTTATAAGAAAAATCCCAGTAGACGTTCAGAGTGGAGATATCTATGTAAAAAGAACTCATATTACTGATTCTCTTTATATACCAGAAGGTACATATATACTTCGCAGAGAATTGGAAAAGTCTTCTTGAAATTACTTACATTTCAGACGAAAATCAAATTCTATTCATAGAACAGTCATTAAAAGTCACTGCATATAACACTCAAGATTATGTAGAGGTCTTTAATTTTGAGACAAATCAAATAGCAAACTGTAAGGATGTTGATATTTCAGAAGTACTTAGAACCGAACACTTTAATAACGAAGAAAAATTTCAACTAATTAGACTTTGCCGTAATAACAAAGACATATTTTTTAAGGAAAACACAAAATTAACATTCACTAACCAAATTAAACATAGAATAACAACAACAGACGACATCCCCATACATACCAAGTCATATAGATACCCTTATATACACAAGGCTGAAGTCCAACGCCAAATAACGGATATGTTAAATCAGGGAATTATTCGCCCAAGCTACTCTTCGTGGAGTGCCCAGTATGGATTGTACCAAAGAAACTGGATGCCACTGGCAGACAAAAATGGCGTCTGGTAATAGACTATAGGAAACTGAATGAGAAAACAATATCTGACAGGTATCCCCTGCCTAATATAAGCGAAATCCTGGACAAATTAGGAAAATGCATGTATTTCACTACACTCGTTTTGGCAAGCGGTTTTTACCAAATTTAAATGCATGACAAGGATATTCCGAAAACTGAATTTACGGTAGAGGGCGGACATTACGAATACGTAAGAATGCCCTTCGGCCTTAAGAATGCACCATCAACGTTTCAAAGGGCCATGGATAATGTTCTAGGTGAACTTGTAGGTAAAATATGCCTAGTTTACCTGGACGACATAATTATCTTTTCCACATCCCTACAAGAACATATACAAAGCCTTCATCTGGTCTTCGACAAACTTCGCCTAGCCGTGCTAGTAACTTGTGAGATAATTTTTATTGAAATTGGCGCAAGGACTCTAGGTCCAGTCATATATCCTTTTTCGCAAAAATGCCAAGACTGTTACAAAAGTTATCCGATTCTCGTTAAATTGGGTGGTATGGCTATTATTATGTGTTAAACAAATGTTAGTGCCAAATTACACTAAAATTTATTTATAAAAATAGAAAATAAAAACAAATTGGCTAAAAATCTTCTACATTATGATTTTGACGACAACGTGAAACTACAAAATTACAATCTTTCTAAATTAAAATTAAATTTAAAATACGTATAAGTGCGTTTTTAAATAATATTTTTTATGTTTTTACAGACAGTCTTGCTTTTTTCACGATTTTGTGGTTGGCTTCCAATGCTTCTTCAGACAAGCACCCTGAAATTTATTTTCAGATACCACAATAGACGGAATAATTTTTTTTCAGTTTGTAACGCATACAGAGGTGGAAAATAATTTGGGTGTATTTCATTTATTGTGTTACGTAGCACACTATATTTTCATTCGGTCAAATCGACATTCATATATAGGGCCAAAGGTTTTGTTGCTGGTAAGCATTTAAATTCGACATTGGGCTTTGCAAATCAGAATGAGATTCCCGTTTTAAATTTTCCACTGCAAATTCTACTTCCTCAAGGGAACATTTTAATACTTACTTTGCCAATCTTCGGTGTCTAGTTTTGGCTGTAGTGCTACCAAAATCTTTCGTCTGTCTACCACGTTTTCTACATGAAGTTTCTGTTGCATGTAAAGCCGCTGTTGTATCACATTCTGGAGTTGGAAGTAGCAAATTTTCATAAACAATTTTACTCGTACTTGGTTGCTAAGAATTTAAATTAAATATATTTAATAATATCTTTATTTTAGAATAGCAATTAAAAATTATAAAACTTACATCATCAACATCAAAAAAAAGTATTGTTTACCCACGAAGAATGTTTCTTTTTTAAATGCATTAAGTTGCCCCTGCTTTCTTTCCAAAAATTTATCATTTTGTTGTAGAAAAAATAAACACTTTGTAATAACTAATTTTTGTCAAAATATGACTAGCATATTTTTCTTCCAACATATTTATATACCTCTGGTTCTTTATCTTCAGAAGTTGCTTTTATCCATCAGTCAACTCTATCTGAGTTACATTAAAAAAACCATCACTTTAATTTATTTGTTTTGACCAATTATGTTTTATTAAAATCTTTGTTTACACTTTGATTAGAGATGTGCACGTTAATTAATTGAACCACGCGCCCTCACTTTTACTCGTTTATAAAAGTAAGTAATTCTCAAGCATATAAATTTATTGAACATTTTATTAAAAAATTTTAATTTTTTCTTTAACTGAATGCTGCAATATTTGCGAGCACTCCACCAAACAGTTTTGCTTACTACAAACAAAGGAAGTTGCAAAAAAAAACTTCTGTCACGTACCCATCTCCAATTTAAATAAAAAATAACGGTAAATAATATTTGTAGGTGGGAGTCAAATTTAGCGATTTTCAATTGCTTTATTAGTTTGTTGTGATGCAAAGTTTTATAAGATTTACGAAAGACACTAAATTTTTGTTATATTTTGATTTAGTTTTTGTTACAAGTAGTCACAACCGAACTGGAAAAAACTAATTTTTTGGCAATTCATAGCTCACATTTTAAATACTTCAAGAACTTAGCTAACTTCTAGCGATTTTTTATACTAACTTATCCATATTTTTGGGAAAAAAGTTAGCACCTGTGGTGGGAGGTAAACTACACAAAGTCACATTTTAAAAACATTCTTGAAACAATGAAACATTAACGTCAATCTGTTAATTTAGCAGCATCTTGAGCGTCAAAAAGAGGCAAACACAATTTTATACCTATTTTTTTTAATTTATCTCGTTAATTGATCTAATCTAATGGTATCAATTTGGTTTTATATGTTATTATATTGTAAGTTTTTTTTTGTTTTTAATTCCAAAAAACTGTCAAAATTTGAGAAAAAATCACCAAAATAGCCATTTTTAAAAATATTTTTTTTAAAGTTGTGGTTAATTTTTAAAATTTTTTTTCTTGTAGTTATTAGAAAACAGTATGCATTTTTGAAAACAGAAAAAAACCCATAGACCATATTTTTCTTTTTTTTTTAATTTTCCATCAAAGTTAAATAACTTTTGGAGCTTAAGTGAATATTAAGCATTTTTTAAACCAACAAAAACTATGTATAGGAAAATAATACAATAAAAATTTGTTCACAGTTGGTTTCGAATATAGTTAGCTATTACAAGAAACAATTTGAATTTCCTAGTTCAAAAAATTAAATTTTGACAATAATTTTTTTTAAACAATAAAAAACCAAGGTAATTTGGGGTTTTAGTGTCATTTTATAGCGTAAAATACATATAAACGCAAAAACTTTACTATTTTTGCTGTTTTTTTATTAAACAGTATTAATTTGAATTTATATTTTACAGTATTTGTAGTTTGTTTTCTTTTAAACCTTAGAAAACTGTCGAAATTTGAGAAAAAAACACCAAAATAGCCATTTTTAAAAATAATTTTTTTTAAAGTTGTGGTTAAATTTTTAAAATTTTTTTCTTGTAATTATTAGAAAACAGTATGAATTTTTGAAAACAGAAAAAAACTCATAGACCATATTTTTCTTTTTTTTAATTTTCCATCAAAGTTAAAAAATTTTTAGAGCTTAAGTGAATAATAAGCATTTTTCAAAGCAATAAGAAATACTTATAAAAAAAGAATTCACCAAAAATTTTTTTACAGTTAGTTTCAAATATAGTTATTTACTACAGAAAAAAATTTCAATCTCATACTCCAAAAAATAATTTTTTTACAACTGTTTTCCTGAAGCATGTAAGACGCGGGTATTTGTTTAGCGATTTTTACTTTAAATTCTTTGACTTTGGCGCCCCCTAGCGCCACCAAAAAGAGCTAAATCGAAAAAATTTTTTAAAATTTATTTAGAAATTATTGTTATCTGTCGACCTATAAATTTTTATCTACAATATAAAAAATTTTTTTTATTGTATTTTTGTCTATGGGACACAGCACTGTGCGACGCCTTTTTCGCTTGCTTTGTCAGGTTTCATGGACGTCGAGGTCTCCCCAAAACGATGTTCTCCGACAATGGCAGAAATTTCCTTGGTGCGAGCCAGGCTCTTCTAAAGAATCACAATCTCTTTCTTAAAACAGCCGATAAAGCATTGTTCGAAAAATATAGCTCCCTAGGATTTACATGGTCATTTATCCTGCCTTATGCGCCCCACATGGGTAGCCTCTGGGAGGCTGCCGTAAAAAGCATGAAGTCCCACTTAAAGAAAATTGCAGGCAATTTGTAGTTTACGTTTGAAGAGTTTGCGACTGTGCTTGTAAAGATCGAAGCTATATTGAACTCCAGACCGCTCTCCGCGGTCACCGAAAAATCGGATGAGGTTTTTCCCTTGACTCCAGGTCATTTTCTTCGCGGCGCTCCATTATCACCCCACCTGAAGCTCCAGTGGACCCCCCAGTAGAGAAAGTCTGTTTTCTAAAACGTTGGGAACGATTGAAAGCTCTACAGTTTCTTTTTGCAAAACGCCGGAAGAGTGAATACATCACTGAATTGCAGCGACGCTACAAGTGAATGAAAGAAAGGAACAACCTTAAGCCCGACGATGTTGTCATCATTAAAGACGACTTACTGCCGCCTACGGAATGGCGCCTAGGTCGTGTCACTAATATAATTTGTGGCAAAGATAACAAAGTTCACGTTGCAGATATGGCCACCAAAAATGGAATCATCCGAAGATCCATCGTTAAGTTGTGTGTCCTCCCGACGACGGGTAGTCATCCGCCGTCTCAGTAAATGAAGTTACTAATGTCCCATTTTATAACCCACTAAAACCTCCGAGCCTCGCTTAAGTCTACAATTTCAAAACTTACCATAACACTTCTTAATAGTAGTCGCACAACATATTCTTTATCACTGTAACACTTTACAAGATTTTGTAACATTTTGCATAAAATGATGCAAAATATGTGTACGCAGACAGACCTATTACCTGGTTGAATGTGCCTTGCGCTTATCTAGAATTTTAATTTTTCGCCGTAGCTAATTTACTATCAGCAGACTTTTTCTTTTCGTTTACCTTGATAGTATGATGCTGAAAAGAAACAAACACATGTGGGAGCTTTTGATACTTTTTATAAGTCAAGTTGGATCTATAGAAGGTGGTAGCGTTGGTACTACAAATTCTTTGTAAGTCCGGGGACAAACACCTAAACGATAAAAAATACACAATGAAATAAACGTTAAATATGCAGCCTTTGATGTCTAGGTGTTGGAGTAAGGAAAAATAAACAATAATGTGCTGACGCAATAACACCACCTTGTGTATACTCCACTTTGTTGTAAATGTTGACTTGCATTATTATTAGCGTTTGTTAAAAAATGTTATGCGCTAGCTTACAACAAAAATATAAAATATATAGGAAAATATTTGATTTTAAATCATACAGACTTAAATGTTTATGCATTGTAATAAAAAATATATAACTGAAATGTAGTAGTAAGTCGCGGAAATTATAGCGACATATGTATTTATATGATGGCAGCTTAATTTGTTTGCACATATGTATGTATGCTTGCATATAGTAAACAATTAGTAGGATCTTTGCATGTATGTATGTATTTATTGTGTTTTTAAAGAATTAATGTTATATATCATTACAAAAAGGTGCCGAAAAATATTTTATATTGCTGTAAAACGACTTGAAATAGCCAAATAGCCAATATTACAAGATATTTAATATAATTAGGAAAATGATTTATATATTAAACAATTAAATTAACTAAGCAATTGTTTGGGATCTCTAGACAATTTCACAAAATATAATTACAAAATTATATTCCTTAACCCTCTGGGACTGGCGTGATATAGGTCCACAATTCTCTTGATGTGGTAGTCTAACAGACACCATTTCCGTGGCATTTATTTTCCAAAGTTCCGCTTTAGAAATAAATAAAACCATTTTTATTTAGTGTTTATGAGTGTTAGTTATTATTTATATAGTTAGTTTTCTAATTCAAAGCAAAAATTTGTGTTTTATGTTGTTTATCGGCATAAATTTTCTCTGAAAAACTTAGACCTGTATTAGAACAGCAAAAAAAAAAATCAAAAACAAAATTTTGAACAAAGGTTTTTTGTTTCTTATTATTTAGGCTTAAATTTTGCAGCTCGTAACAAAAAAAATTAAATTCAGTTAAAAAAAATAAATAATTAATTTAATTGGCACATCAAAGCCTATAACTTACCAAAAAAAAAATATTTCTTGTTATAACTTATGATGCAAAAATTTTAGATTTTGCTTAATTTGCACTTAAGTTAATTAGTCTTAAGACTTGAGATCAGGTGTATGTATAAACTACAGCTTTTCTTGACAGATTTCGGAAAGAAGCTTGGAGCACTGGGGACAGATTGGCTTCAAGCAATCACAACAGCAATACCTTGTTGCCCTTTTTATCTTTGGGGGACAAATTGTTTTCTTCTACTTGGTGGAGTAGATTAAATAGTTGGTGGCGGAGGGGGTAAGTCTTTACCAAGAACCCTGGTGACCATCATTCTCAGTTCTCGTGGCAACCTTTGATTGTATACCCGAAATTTTATATGGTCTAGCACCAATTCTCTGGCCAGATTGAGAATAAAAGAAAGAAGATGGCATCTCAAGTTTATTTTTTTTAGAGTTCCTAAGTTAGTTAATCCCTTTTTCAGCAGAGCTTCTGCAAGTGCTATAGAGCTAAACCAAATGTCAGCCGAAATGCTTCGGTTTGAGTTTTTAATAACTTTCACAAGTCTCAATACAGACTGAGTTTTAACTGCCGTCAGAATTTTTACCAAAATATTTATAAGCATTGTAAATGTAGTATGTGCGAGCATAAACTTACAACATTATTTTAATGCCAAAACTAAAAAATAACAATTTTGCTGACGTTTTGTTTGGTAGACACTAAGAAAATATAACAATTTTACTGACGTGTTGTTTAAGGTGGCTTCAGACTATAATACTGGGTAAAAACACTTGTCAAAAAACTCAAATAAAATGAGAAAATATAATAGTGTGAAGACATTATGTTATGAAATGTCAAAAAATACCTAAAGAAATTTGACAGTGGTATGGCTCTCTTCATTTTAAGAAATTTTTCTAAACCATTAGATTTTGCATGTATCAGAGTTGCATATTTACAGCAGCCATAAAGAAAATCAGGCATGGAAAGTTTATATAAAGTTTGGTATTGTAAAATAATTTTTAATAATATTTTTATAAAATTTATAGTTATTTATTAGGAAATAAAATCTTTTTAATTGAAATTAAATTAAAAAGCTGTAAAAGTAATTTTTTTCATTAAAAGTGTTGTAAAATTATTACTTTTAATATGTATATTTATATATTTTTTAAAAAATCGATAGGTGTCAAAAAATGGAGTCTTTTAGCAAAATAAACTCACTTTGTATAAAAAACAAATTTTTTTGATTGAATTTATTATATACAAGCGTTTTATTAATTAACCCGCAAAAGCAAATCAAGAAAATTTTTAAAACATTGTAAATTTGTTTTAATCAGTTATAAAGTCTTAACAAATATTAAGCGTGTTCCAAAAGATCTCGATTTTATTCCGACATATGAGAGTAAAGAAATTACCCTCCAAGCTTGCCAAAATTGCTCAAAATAGCTGAAACGCAAAAAACTATAATTGAACATTTTTAAATGCTTACATGCTGCTTAGTTAAAAAGTAAAATTTTATTTAGACGACTACACCCCATAGAATTTTTAAAACATAGCATATACATCATACATAAAATGTATCTAAATGTTCTAAATCGCATTTTATATTAAAGAAACCTACAAATTTTTATAAAAAAATGTACGTACCTACAACAAAAATTTTGTTGAAACCCTTTTACAGGAAAGGAAATTTATCTCAAACGTTCTCATTGCTGTGGAAAATTTGTTACCTGAAACGCTTTTGGGTAGGTTTGGATTAATTTGTGTGAGTTTGGACAATTTTTTATGTACCTGAAACACAACTTTTAATAAATTAAAATGCCTTTTTTCAATTTTTAATAAATTCTAACCTTATGGTAATTTTTGATATATGAAAACTATGCGAAAATACTTATGGTAGGTTTATTAACAAAAATGTATGTAATGGCTGACAAATATGGTCTTAGTAAACTTACGATAACTATTATAAATTTTTTCACTAGATTTTATAGCTCGCTTTGAAAAACCAAAAATATCATAAAAATATCACATAAAAACTTTAAGTCATATACACACATATGTAGAAATATATATATAAAATAAGTTTTAAAACAGATTTTGTATAAAAGCGACGCTCGAAAACTTTTTTACATCTGAAAATTTATAATTATTACGGGCCTAAGTTTCAACCTCCTTATTTAAAATAAATTTTAAAACTGTAAGTACAAATACAAAAAAAATATATAAAACGTCGAAGAATTATTGGTTTGCTTCATATCCAATGCATTTTTCTATGTTTATGCGGCAAACCAATAATCACCCGAAGAATGTGCAAAAGTTTAAAATATTACTAAAAGTTCCATCCCTGATGAACAGCTGTTTAATGATTTAGCGCCAGCAAAAATTTTTACAAATAGTAAATATTAAAAGTGAAATTAAGAATTTATTGCAGAAATTAGTTTAAAAAACATGTCTGATGAACTAACTGCAAGTCTGAACGTCACTTTTTATTGTCTAACAGTATTTTTTCACCCTTTTGTTTAATTCAAATAAAAAAATACATACTTGCTTTAAAAGTTAAAGTTTTTTTTTAAACTCAATAACAGATGTTTAAGTACTACACAGATTTTAATTTTATTTCAAATGTGATAGTGTAAAGACAAAATGTAATGCGCATTATTTCTTATTTGATTTTTTGACAGTCAAACCAAAAATCATTTTATTTGGCTCTCTCAAAATCCAATGAAAATCTAAACACTTGTAGAATAGTGTGAAGGTAGCTTTAGGAGACACTATGAAAATATAACAAAAATACCGATGTGATTGTCTCTCAGACAACTACCCTTATATTGATGTGGTTGACTTGCAGACACTTTTTCCCTACCACTGGTCCGTGTGCTTACATAAATTGATCTGAACACAAAAACATGCGCATTAGTACACAATAAGAAGGTACCGAGAACGCGAGAAAAGATGTTTGGAAAATAACTGTATGAAATACTCTTTTGTGTTTGTTGGTGTCTGGTAGACTACCACATCAGTCGCAGAGGGTTAAATATCAAAATCAGAAAGTCTACTCTAGACAAGCAATATGTTTATCATTGTCTACGTGTTATTAAAAATTTAAAGTCGTTTTATTAAAAACGGATTTAAAGTTTAATGTTAGTAAAATTACCCTGCCCATCACAATTTTTATTTTTTCTATTAGCTTGAAGTAGAAAAGACTTTAATCCTCTCATGAAAAAATTACTACAAATATTAAATGAATTGAACTTTTAAATAATTTGTTGTGTTTGTACCTTCATTTTCTTGCTTAAATAAAGAAAATTTTTCATAATAAAACAATAAATAAACATATATTATCCTCTACTCGCATTTTAGCACTAAAAAATATTTGAATCGCTAATTTTAAATTAGAGAATTCGATATTAGAAAATTTTAGCGATAGAAATAAAGTTTTATTTGCGGTGAAATCAAATTTAGGATAATGCGAAATTAAGCGATATAACTAACAGAATTGCACTCGTAGCTAAAAATTGCCAAAAGGCTTTATTAGATTTTTAGAGATAGAGATTTAGCTTTAACGAGTTACAGAATAGGAGGGCTGATTTCACAATTGTAGCGCTTTTTATTTAGCGCGTTTTCGCTTTAAATAGGCTGCAAAGAAATTTTTTAGCGCTTCTTGGCGCGTATGAATATGGTTAAAAGCGCGATTTCATTTCATCTAACGCTGCAATTGGATGTAAAATCACGCTACTAAATGCGGTTTAAAAATAGATTCTATTTTATTGTGACCGCGATTTTTTTATGCTCTCAGTTTGAAAAAGAAGTTCTCTTAACAATATTGCCACACTTTTATTAAGTTTCATACTTTTGTAAACAAAATAACAAAAGAAAATAAAAAAAAAAACATTTAAAAATGCAATTAAATTTTAAATTGTGTAGGTTTATAAATGAAGTGACTAGTATTATTGAAAAAATACATAAGGAAGTACAAAAGGTTGACAGTTGCCAATGTAAAGAACTTGTGAAGAAAATAGGAAAAGTTTAATGTAACTCACATGAAGTTGTCGACATTTCAATTATGGAACTGTTTCTCTGAGGGTAGTGTGGTGATTCCTAATACTAGCTTCGGTTGTATTTGCGTACAATCTATCGCCTTTTAGATGGAATTCACTGTTGAAACGGTCAAATATATACTTGCTGCTTGGGGTCAACAAAATTCATTGTCGTTAGCCATTAGCCTTGTCTAGTTTTTGGAAACATCATCGTAAACAAACATACACAACACCAATATCTGCAATGCCTGTAATCAAAATATTATTTTGGCTTAATGTAATTAACATAAATAGCACTAACTTGCCTTTAAATGTTAAAAAAGTTTTGCAAATATTTTAATAAATTTCATTGATTTTTTATCGATTTGTTTTTGATATTTCGTCAGCTAAAAATCATTTTACACTAACAAAATATGTGGGGATTTTTTTAAAGATGTTTTTGTTGCAGCATTGGAATCACTTGTAAATGAATTCGCATTAGTTTTGTGTATAATAAGTCTGTAACTTTTGTATATATTTTATAAATTAATTTGTAAAATACATATATTATAAATAAATAAATAAAAATAAATAAGTCTCTAACTTTGAGCGCAATTTTCAGTGTTGCTCTTATAGTTTAATCTCTTATGTTTCGGTATGTTAATAACATGCAGCATTTCAAGTGTGTATTGTTTATTGTGTTTTTCTTCTCCTTGTAACAGTGATGAAAAATGATGGTTATATCTAACAGCTGGTCCAGCACTGGTGGTGATGCCTCCATCCTTCCTACACAATGCAATCCCGCGGACCAAAACTAACCCACTTGTAAGGTTAAGGTTGTGGACGCAGCGCCGAGAACTTGAATGGCTAGTTAGTGGTTAAAGAAGACAAGTTCCAAGTTGTTGTCACCTCCGATGCTATAGCAGGGGTCGGTTGCAATCCTAGTTGCTCAGTCCGAGTACGCCGTCACTGCGCGGAGGGTCCTGCGGAGGTACGTGCATACTTGTGGGATTCATATGCCTCAAAATAATAAAACACAAAAACAAAAAAACTTTGCGGATGGTCAATCTGGTGAACCCAAATTGGCCACCTGCATCACATCTACTGATAATTCTTTGGATGACAGTAGACCCACAAGCAGTGATGTGCAGAGGCCCGTCGTGGCAAGCACCTCCAAAGCAGTTTTGGCAACCACAGCAGGTGATGTGTGTTCCCCCACAACAAATGCATCCGTCTGACGTAGCAGCACCAAATACTTCAGATGCGGCTGAAGAAAGCCGTAGACAACAACAACGCAGAAAAGCCGTATCCAAGCGAGCCGCTACGCGTATTATTGGACGACATGATGATAAACCGGTTGATTCCCTGACGGTCGACCAGAGATAGTCGCTAGATTGGGCTAAGGCCTTTATTGCTGGATAGAATCCGAACTTGATCCAGGCTCTTCTGTCGCGCCCAAACGGCAACGATCAGGCGAGGACCCCTCAAACGCATCCACCAACCAACTGGATGCGAAGAGACCAAGATCCTCTCGTGTTGTTGACAGGCCTTACAGCGAGGTCGCTAAGAATCCGCTTGTAAGAGCTGTTATCGACAGGAGCAAAAGTGACGGAGCCATCTCCCAAGAAAATTTGGGGATAATCCGTCAGAAAATGATGGGGGTGTTCTGGAGTATTCTTGGGGAAAATCCCGGACCGGCCCCTCAAATCAACGAAGCTGGTTGGTTTCAAGGCCACGTAAAACTTATGGCATGCACCAACGAACGGTCGGCCAATCTATTGAAACTAGCCATAGCAGCCTTTGGAGAAGTGTGGCCAGGCGCGCGGTTGGACGTGGTCACGGTCGATGATATCCCTCGTCGTCCAAGATCCGTAGCGACCATTCCGGCTGAACCACATGATTCCGAGGAAATTCTTGGCTTCCTAAGGATCGGTAACCCTGACCTCCCAACTCACGACTGGAAGGTAGTCAAGGTCTCCAATGCTAATGGAGCTACAAGAAAGGTGGTTGTCGCTCTAAACAAGGAATCGTTGGCGCCGCTTCGGCAGGGGAAGGGTGTGATATTCTATGGTTTTGAGAGTATCAGACTTAACATCTACCGAGGCGACACACTGTGGGCCATTCTACGAGAAGGCAACCAAAACTCATTTTTTTTATGGTCACCGATTGAAAAATGTTAAAGTTCATTCGAATGTAGACACTAGTGTACCTTCTGAGCCAAAAAATTAAAACTTTTTTTCACATATTTTACAAAGAACAGGGTGATTCAAAATGGACGTTCTCAGCATTTTGCTAAAATGGGAAATTTCTTAGTAAGGTTTTGATTTTTAAACTTCTATAACTTTTTGGTTTTAAATTATTTTCAAACAAAATAAATTTTGTATAATTTTATAATATGTTATCTATTAGTACAAGAAAAATAAATTGTTTGATATTTAAAAAAAATTTTTTTTCTTTTTTTTAAGGTCCAAATGTTCCTAAATTTCAATTTTTTAATAGATCATAACTTCTAGAGAACATCAAAGAACAAAAAGAAATTATCAATATTTATTAGATAATACTCTCTTTTATACCTCTATACCCCATTATATACCCGGGACGATCCGACCGTGAGCACCAGACCAATTTTTGTGACACAGGTCAAATATTTTTTGCGAAATTTGAGTAAAAGAACTTTTTTTGTAATGTGCTTCTCTTAAGTATTTTAGTTTTTTTTTATGAAAATGCTTTTATGACAGACAGTTTTTAGATGGATACATTTATGTATATATGTATTTAAGACTGCACACAATAACAAACAGATATCAACTAATTATGGCAAGCACCATTGATATGTAACAAGCGTTCTTACAGGTAGAAATACAAAATCAGAAAGGATACCGCAATTAGCCAAAAATTATAGACTTCTTAGTAAGCAAAATACTTTTGTGAGCATGTAATTTACAAGCTATAAAAACAATAAACAAAATCATAAACGACCTGCAATTATTTGTTGTTTTCTATGATAATGTCATAAAATAGGGTGTGAATTATCTTGTGCCTGAAACCTTTTGTAAACCATTAAAAATTAATATGGAAATTCCTGGAAAAACAATGTGTGAATGTCTATTGTTTGTGTTGTGGTTTTCCCACCCTTCATATGTGCGCATGGGATAGTGATGCTACCTGTCTACAGCGTTACCATTTTGCGACTAAAGTGGCATTTTAACCCTTTTTTCTCAGAAATCTCCTTTTGTCACTTTTTTTTAAAATGCCCTTTTTGTGCCCCTTTTTAAAAATTTCCAACGGTAATGGTTCCTGTCTAGCTGTATTTTTTTTATTGAGTAAGAGTGATTAAAGTAATGTCTTTTTAATTGCTATTCATTACATTTTGAAAAATGGCTAAGTACACTTATAGAGATCTCGCTGATATTTTTTTTAACAAAATTAAGTGCGCGATGTGGAGTTGCATACACTAAGCAATCACTTTTTAAAAATATACAATGCAGATAAAATTGAGCACACACAAAAAATTCAAAATTTTGCAAAGGTATTGAAAAAACGGTACGTTAAATGCTCTTATAACTAGAAAAGGATGTACGAACGCCACCATCAATGGTTGTCAAAGGAACTTGTTTTCGAAATTTTTTTCTACAAATGCCAATAAATGTGGAAAACAGGGTCGACTAGCAAAACCAATTGACGAATGTTGTGAAAGAACTCGAAGACGCAAACTTCAGCAATTATCAAACTTCCAGTAATTATCAAAGGCTCATTTGCATCAAATGCAACCAACACAAAATAAAAAAACAAAAATTGAGATAGTTAAAACAGTTATAGAAGCAAGTCCAAGGCGCAAAAATAAAATTTTGAAAAATATTCCTGCA
Organism: Melanophora roralis; assembly: GCA_963583895.1. NCBI lineage: Eukaryota > Metazoa > Arthropoda > Insecta > Diptera > Rhinophoridae > Melanophora > Melanophora roralis. The sequence goes on from OY757188.1 coordinate 59,946,403, forward strand.
CCAAATGAAGACAAGAAATTTACTCCAGAAGAAGTGTTAGCGCCATTTTTGGATTTAAAATGAACTAAAAGCCAGTATAATAAATTGCCGAAGCGAACCAATTAAAAAAATTCTGGGATTTTTCCAGAGTATAGAGATCTAGTCGCTGTCAAAAAAGAATGTTTACCTACTATATTGAATTAGACGTGGAAGCTAACCTACTTCTAGAAGATGAAAACCAAGGCTATTAAGAGGAAATATTTACTAAAATTTTTTAATTAATAGTAATTTTTCAGAACTTAGATGTTCGTTATTTTATTTATTTATTTTTTTTTTAAATTACAGCTGTGTTTAATATAATAGGAGTGTGGAAACCCAATTTGCAATGCTCATAAATTGCTAGTATATCAGCTTCCAAAGCGCACAATTTTTTAACGGTGTTTGCAATGGAATGTGCTAAGCAGCGATGCCAACTTAGCTACTTTAGAGCTAAATTTAGCTCTTTTTAATTGCTTCTAACTCGAAAATTTTCCCGTTAGCTCTTTTTTAAAAAAAGGAGCTAACACAGCTCTTTTCAACTGTGGAAACGGCACGTTTGGCACTTTTTGCATTTTATAGTAAATTTTTCCGTTTTTACCCTATTGTTTTGTCTTTGTGGCATTAACGGAACATACAAAACTGATTTATTTCATTTATTACAAAGCCTGACAAATAAAATCATCATACCGACAAATGACTTCGATTATATAGCTGCTGAATTTGAATCTTAAATAAATAACAACTGTTATCTAGGATAACTTTGAGAAAGAATGCGAAGATTCTAATATAACTGAATCAGAAAAACATATCGTTAAACGAATTTTTAACAGTTCATAAAAACTCTAAATTATGAAAATATGGCAAAGCTTCCAACAAATTTTAAGATGTTGGAATAAATTTCGACATTTAGGGTAAAAAATGTTTTTTTGCAGGATTCAGAAAATACGTTATGTGTTATTAAAGAATTTGAAAATGATTTTAAAGAATTTGAAGAGCTGTAAAATTGATTAAAAAATTTAAAATTGTACAAGTGGAAAAATTTAGATAGAACCGAATAATTTTGGATCGAATTGCATCATTGTTTGTTTTAAAAATTTCTTCGCATCCATATTTTACTGCTAAAGTGGAAAAAAACATTAAGTGCTATAATTTTTTTAAGAATTCATATAATATATGGTTTACAAAGGTGTTTAAACTACGAGTTACCAGCAAGCGTATTTGTTAAAATAAATTCAATTGAAGCATAAAAAAATATTATGTATATAAAAACAAATCTATGGCCGAAAGAAAAAATGTTACTCTTTTTGAAAATGATTGTTATTTTTTGACTTAACTTATTTATATGTAAATGTTTGTGGTCATATTGATAATGTTGATAGCATTTGTATCAATTGCTGCTGTAAAATAAGTTTATTTGATAAATACATTAATCGATTTAAAGCGGAAAAATCTTCAATTTTTAAATTTAGCTCCTTTTAGCTCTTTTTGACTACTCGGCTGGCTCTTTTTGCCTCTGAATTGTTGGCATCACTGGTACTAAGTAATATTTGAGTGATAATGTACTGAAAAATTGTGCTGTTATTGTTATTTGTTATTTTCTTTTATGGTCGAACAATTTCAACTGTTCAGAAAAATAGGAGTATGGTTATATTTTAAAAGTAAGTTTGAAAAAGTTTCGTTATAACTTTTTTTATAGTTTTAAAATATAATTTGTCGATTAGTGGGACGAGAAAAACACTGTTTTAAAGAGAAGCGAGCCCTCATAAAAAATTTAAGACAAAAAGGAAAAACTTGCAAAGAAATTAAAGAAACCCTCGGATGTTCAGACCAAATGATAGCCAATGCCGTTAACTACTAAAAAAATTCTAAAACTCGTGCCCGAAAACAAAAAACATCTAGTGTAGATGATCGCCTTAAAGCTAGATTCAGTAAGAGTGAGCTTTCGACGTCATCAAAAAAGATAAAACAGGAGCTTAACCTTCCTGTTAGTGCTGTAACCATCCCAAGGCGACTGTTAGAAAACCAATTGCTTGCAAGAAGTCCACGAAAGGTTCCTTTGTTAAGAAAGAAGCAGGCTACTGCACTATTAAAGTTCGCCCAAGAGCACGTCGATTGGCCAAAGGAAAAATGGAGAAATTTTTTATGGACAGACGAAGTTAAAATTGGTAGAACTGGCTCCAGACAGTATGTTCGACGTCTTCATAACACTGAAAATGAAGGAAAATATACCAAAAAAACTGTCAAACATGGTGGTGCAAAACTTATGGTATGGGGATGCTTCTCTTACAATGGAATTGGTGCAATTCATCAAATAAAAGGAATAATGGACAAAGATGTCTACGTAAAAATATTGGACGAAGTGATGCCGCCATACTCAGAGTAGAATATGACATTAAAATGGGTCTTCCAACAAGACAACGACCTAAAACACACCAGTAAATTGGCAAACGAGTGGTTTCGTAACAATATGGTTGAGGTTATATCTTGGCCTGCTCAGTCTCCTGACCATAATCCTATTGGGCATTAATGGGGAGACGTTAGAAAATATGTGGCAGAAAAAATGCCATCAAATGCAAACGAACTATGAAGTACAGTTCGAGATGCGTGGCGGCAAATCCAATTAAAAAGTTGCCAGGACCTTATTGACTCCATGCCCCAAAGATGCTCTGCAGTTACTAAAAGCAAAGGATATTCAACAAAATATTAATAGTTATCCATGTTTTTCTAAATAATTCTTTACTATAACTACTTTTAAGTTACGAATTTTGAACCAATAGTAAATACTCCTATTATTTTGAATAACTAATTTTACGTAATTTTTCTTTATTTGGATTTTTTTTTATATTTTTTTCCAATAAATGAACATATTCTAGAAAAAAAAAACGAAAATAAAATAAGGATTTTTAAAAACACGGAGATTTAGTTTTTCACAAAATAGCGCTCCTATTTTTTTGAACACAACTGTATGTCTAGCACAGCAAGATTGAAATCTTATAAATTACAGTGCTAGTGAATAAAGCATAAGGTTTAAATAATTATTATATATATAGAATAATTTAATAAAGGAAAAAGTTAAAAACAAATAACACTCAAAAAAAATACATTAATTTAAACAAAAATTAAATACATACGAACAAAACTTTAATTGCATGTAAATTTATTAAAATCAATAGAAAAAAGTTAAAGTAAAAAATAATTAAATGAAGATAAGAATATAAAAAAAAATTACCTGAAAAACTTAAACAACTCCTTTTTAAACATGTTAGCGTTGCCTAAGTTTTAAATATTATTTGGTAAGTTATTCCAGAGACTTATAGTGTATATAAAAAATTGTCGTTGAGATAGAAGACTTTTATGTTTTAATTGAATAAGTTTTCTGCCATATATATAGGCGGGCTCTTTTAAGGTAACAATTTTGTGTAAGAAGATAAGACATTTACATTTCAAAAGATCAACAAATTGTATTCCAAAGATTTGGTTGGAAAATGACGAAATATGATCACGTCGGCCTTTTTGAAAAATATAACGTGCAATATTGTTATATATAACTGTGAGTTTTCCTATATTGTTACTGTCACAGTTTGCGAAAATTTCACATCCGTATAAGAGTGATGGAATTAGGTAAGTTTTGGCTAATAGCATGCGTATTGCAAATGGCGTTGAATCTTCAACAGCTTACAGGTTACGAAGCATCCAATACACTCTTCCTACAATAGCATTAATATGATCGGAGCAAGTAAGTTTCTTATTAAAGGTAATTCCTAGGTTGCATGCTGAATTTACAAAATTGATATTGTTATCACCAATTTTTATTTGAGGGCCGTCAAAAATTGTCTTAGACTTTGACATAAAAATACATTTAGATTTTGATGGATTGAGACATAGACCATGGGCATTGGCCCAGCTGCTAATTCTGCACAATTTTTCATTTATTTTTCTAACACAAAAGGCAATATCTGGGATGTTGCAAGATGTCTAAAGCTGAACGTCATCAGCGTAGATATGCACATTACTATCAATTAAAACGTTTGGTAAGTCATTTATATAGAGGCAGAAAAGAAGAGGCCCAAAAACAGAGCCTTGAGGGACTCCCCTGTTGATGATTAGTGGGTTTGAAAAAGTATTGTTAAGTTGAACTACTTGAGATCTATTGTTTAGATAAGAAGATATAAGGTTATATGCCGAGCTGGAAAAACTAAATAACTTTTCAAGCTCTTGAATTAAAACAGTATCAAATGCCTTACTCTGATCAAGCAAAATCGAAAATGCTACCATATTGAAATCAAGTTTCGATCTTAGGTACTCAATTTTAAATTTACAACTTTATAATAAAAGTTTACATATATTATTTATAATGTTTATTTTGGACTTAATAAACCAATTTTAAACTCAAACTACTTTTAAAAACCAACCTTTGGCCCCTCGTACAAAAAATTTCACGGGGGCCAAAGGTTGGCACTTTCTTACAAAATATAACTTTTAAATAAGTAAAAGTTGCAAATTTGACTCGAAATATAGAACTTTTTAGAAAACGAACGTTTTTAACAAGCATTAATACTTCACTTTTTTTACCATAAATCAGCTAAAACTTAAAATGGATTTTAAACCAAAATTAACTATTTTTCTAACTGATCGATTTTTAACTTTTATGTCTTAAACCTAAAGCTAATAGTCTCACCCAGTAAACAAAAAAAATGGGTTTTAAAATTCCAATCCAGTCAGAAGTTATAGATTTTCTTGCGAAATGGTCCACTGTGTGACAACAAACTCGACCCCCTTGCTGCTAGTGAAAGCGAATTGACCGAGCGTGGTGAAAAAGACACTGGTAGTGATGATCCCGCCCAACCAGTCTCCCAAGAGGATAATCAGTCAGACTCAGGTCTGATAGGTGATCTTCTTGGTCGCCTGGATGTAGCGGAGGACGAGGACGCTATTTTGGATTCCGATTCAGAGAGCGGAAACGTAACCGTTACCTATGATCCAGACAATGGCGAAGGTGACGCAAATTAATGTTCACCACTCTAAAGCATCAACTGCTGCACTTGTTCTTCGTGCCGTAGAGCGGGGCGAAGACATTATACTAGTTCAGGAACCCTGGATCTCCGGGGGCACAATTCGTGGGCCCAGTGCTAGAGGCTGCAAGCTATTGTATGCAAATGTACATGGTAAGATTAGGTCTTGTATAATGGCCAAAAGGCAACTTAATATCTTCATACTGTCTGATAATAGCGATGAAGATACTGTAACTGCAGCTTGGGAGATGAATGGTAAAACATGGTGGATCCTCTCAAGCTACATGGCGCACGACCACAAGGACTCACCACCACACCATCTTGTCCGTAAAGCGGTGGCGCTGCAAAAGCAAATCGGATTCCTGTCATCATTGGAGCCGATGCAAATGCCCATCATCAAATCTGGGGCAGCACGAACACCAATATTAGAGGTGAGTGTTAATGAATTTCAAACTAAAGACTGATTTGACAGTTGTTAACTAAGGTTCAGAACCTACTTTTGTTGTTGCGAACAGACAGGAGGTTTTGGACATAACATTGGTTAGCGTGGTAAGTGCCGACTTTATTAGGGACTAGAGGGTATAAGATGACTGTTACTTCTCAGACCACAGGTACCTTTAATTCTCTATTTTGGGAAATCGGGACAGAGCGACTCCGTACGTAAATAGGAGGAGAACGAACTGGCAGATGCAGAATGCCTATCTGCGGGATATGCTACCACCGGCACCGACTATCGTTGCAGTTGGTGACATAGAGGATGCTGTACTGACACTATTGAGCTCCTTTGGGGAGGCTACGGCAATGTCCTGCCCCCAGCGCTTTTAACAAGGTCAACCCATCATGTGTTCTCTGGGCCTTGCGCGAGACAGGAGTTGATGACTCTCTGGCTGCATTCATTTCCAACCTGTTGGAACGTAGGATAATAAAGTCTACAATTGGTCAGGCTGAGGTTACGAGATCGGCTAATAGAGGAAACCCTCAGGGAGGTGTTCTATCACCATTGCTGTGGAACATGACACTGAACTTGTTGCTCAGGAATATGGACTTAATGGGACTAAGGACTGTCGCATACGCGGATGACGTGGCAGTTGCGATATCTGGAGTCCGTCTTCCATCTCTGACGGGATGGAACTGGCTCCGAAGACACTCAGTGAGTGGAGCGGAGAGAACGGATTCTATCAACCCTTCTAAAATGGAGCTCGTACTGTTCTCGAACAAGTACAAGATTCCTTCTTTTAAACTCCCGACGCTGAACGAGGTGGTACTGACTGTCGGATAGGAGTCATTCTTGACAGTAAGCTGTCCTGGAGACCGAACATAGAGGTGAGGGCGGCGAAAGAACAGACCGCAATGTATGTGCGCAATCGCGCCATTGGTAGGACCTGGGGACTCAGTCCCCGTAATGTAAGCTGGCTCTATAGGGCGGTAATAGAGCCGGTTCTATTTTATGGAGCCATTGTGGGAGGCTATGGACTCTATCACGAATCGTTGTCGCATTGAAAGAGCGATGTGCAATGGGGCGATGCTGATAATAGGCACAATGGGGACGACTCCGACTAAGTCACTTTTTACCCTTATCAACTGGTTCCCAGCCGATCTTCTTGCGAGAAAGCTGGCGCTGAATACCGCGATAAGGCGGATGAATTGATCTCCTCGGGACCCGTCGATCTGGAGGCATACACGGATGGGTCTAAGGGGTGAACAGGTGTTGGTGGAGGCATATACATTTTACAGGCAGGAGTCCGGATTTCATTCAGACTTCCGGAAAAATGCAGTGTTATGGAGGATGAATTGTCGGCGATATGCAAGGCGGCTAACTGGCTACGGTATTACAAGATATTCGGCAGGAATATCGGGATCTTCACTGACAGCCGTGCTGCCATCAGGTCCATAACTGATGTATATTCTACATCACAACTAGTCCGTGAATGCCAGGCATCCTTGAATTGGATGGCGATGCATTCTGACATCACCTTGGCATGGGTGAGGGGACACGGGACCAATGCGGGCAACTGTGCTGCTGATGCACTTGCCAGAAATGGTGCCGGATTGGATGATCGGGCAATTGACCACTTTTGTTGCAACCCCCTCTCCTCTTGCAAATTTCGCGTGGATGAATATTCTCGGAGAATTGCAGGGGCTAGATGGTCCGACTAACCCAGATGTCGAACTACTTGGATAACCTGGCCGAGGATAGATCCGGGCCGTTCGAGGTCTCTTCTTGACCTGGATAGGAGGAGGATAAGGGACACCATGGCCGCAATCACCGGCCACTGCCGATTTGGCACCCATGCCGAAAGATTGGGATTGCCTTGGAACGACTTCTGTAGAAGCTGTCAGGACGAGACTGAGGAGACTGAGAGCGTACAGCACCTCTTGTTCTTTTGCCGCTGGAGGACATTTGGATCAGGCACTTTGACATCGGTAGACTGAATAGCCTGTCGGACGTGGCCAACATTGACCTAACCAACCTGGCGTCCTTTATCAGCGATAACGGTTGGTTCGAGGACAGCGGCCAATACGGGGCGACTACCGCTGACCACACGCGATAACTTTCTATCTCTCTATCTTTATTTATATCTGATCTAATCTTTTTTTTTTTCTTCCCCAGGTATCACAAAAGGACGGAGGAAACGGACCCAAGTGGGATATACTAACTGTTCTACTTAATGCTTTTGTAAAAATTTATTTTAAAAAGCTGACCTTTAATTTGGGAAAATTGACGTTAGCCGCTTGAAAAAATTTAGTTTAAATTCTTTTTCTTCTTTGACTTGCCGAATTTATCTTATCGCATCTCTATAAAATATTGTTTCTTTCCCGGCTTTAGTTACCAACCGTCAAGTTAAAAAGTTAATTTACAAATTTTTTTGTACGCTATGCTAAAGAAATGTTTATATTAAAAAACATTTAACAAGGCAACTATCTATAGGTTAATATTTTAAGCTTTAAAAAAATGTTACAAATGACGACCACTGATTACTTTGTTACCTAAGTACGAAATATTGGTGGAAGCTATTGTTAAAACCCTATTGACTAATGTAAAAACATCTTTTGTCATTGAGGAAAATCTCATAGCTACATTAAATGATCCAAATTTTTTTTCGAATTTGTAAAAATGGCAAGATATCTCGTGTACAATGATATATGGGTCCTCTGATTGCACTTCTATGTTTACTGTATTTGCAATTTTAAAAAAATATTTAACAAAAAGTTATGTTTTTTTAAAGTTAATCTAAAAGCCACGTTTTTTAAACCTGTTAATAATATACACACAAAAAATATTTTAAGTAAACTTTACTTAAATCAAGCCATAGCGGTGTCAAAAGTACGGTGAGTACAGTTTTTTTTAAACCAAGTACGAAATTTCTTACTTCAAGTGCGATTTTTTTAGTACGAATTTCTTACTTTTAGCCACAATTAGTCCAAAAAAAGGATTGATTTATGTTCGGAACCGTACTTGATGTAAGCCAAAAAACGATTGATTTAAGCCCTAAACGGGATTAATCCAAAAATGCTATGTCATTTTTTTACTTATGGGGCTTTATAAAGAAGAAGAGTTTTGTATATGTTTTAAAATAATATATGTATTAAAACAACAAGTTTTTGTCTGCTTGATTTGTTGAAGCAATCCGAAAAGGCTTGATTTAAGAAAATGTAAGTACGAATCGTTCTTAAAATTTTCGAGAACGATTTTGGCTAAATTCCAGAATAAAATTCTTGATTTTAGAAAGCGGTTTTTTCTTTCTGTGTACTATTCGAAACCTTTGATTGTAAAATAATATTGCAAAAAATGTTATTTACAGCCTATCGTGAAAGGGAGCATATTTACGTGCTCAAGTATTAAAGAAAAGCACATGGGAAGAAAAAATTTGTTGGCAACAGGCAAAATTTATTTTTTTTTTAAATAATAATTAGAAAAGTCAAAAGAGGGTATCAAATTAGCCAGAGGAGTAACACGGTATTTTCCACCATCCAATAGTATCAAAAAAAGTACTATCGTATCAACTTTTGCAACACTGCTTTGTAATATCTCTTCGTTATCAAAGATTGATGTTTGATTATTCTCTGCTCAGTGGGCTGATAAAGCAGTTCTCCGTATCTATATATTATAAAACATTGTGAGGAAATTAATTTTTCTTAATTTTATTAATAATTTTTTCCGTATTTCTGTGGTGGAATTGTTCATCACTGATAGCTAGGACTCTTTTTATTAAAGTGCTTGGTGTGCTAATAATTAATAATGACTTTAAGTTTGTATAAAAAATTTGTACAAAAATTTTGGCGAACACTAAAATTACTACTTTTTCTTAACTTGCATCAATGCGTTGCATCACGAGTGCAAACTTTTACAAAAACAGAAGAAAAGGTTAAAAAATTTGAGTAATGCTTCATTTTTAAATCAGTGCATTTAAATAAACTTTTTGCTACCCTTAAAGTCATGATGCAGCGCAGTAATGCATTTCCGAACAGGAGTGTATGTGCATTGAACGTGTAGCATTACTCAAAGAAATTCAATAGCATTTTTTTTTTCATCATATTTTACTTATTGAATCCTCGCTAATGCGAACTAACAATAAGCATTCAAATCTTAAAACTGTGTAATTGATATTAGTCCAGTCAGTACCAGACCAAAATTTAAGTTCTCATAATAAAGTTTATTAATTTAAATAGTTTCATCTTAGTGCAATAGTATCCCTTCTTTTCAGACGAGTGTGTCCACTACTATGCTGATACTTGTGCCTTCTCAGTCCAAACAAAAGTTTTCCTTTTCGTCAACAGTTCTGTAAGATCAAAAGTCAATGTCGAATAATTTTGTATAAAACGTCTATACCATCCCGTCATTCCCAAAAATCGTCTCAAATGTCTTATAGATTTCGGTACAGGAAAGTCACGTATTGCCTTAACTTTGTCTTCGTCCACTTGTAAAGTCCCATTCCCCACTACGTATCCGAGATACTTAACTTTGTTTAGAGCAAAACTACTCTTATTGACATTTATAGTTAACCCTGCCTTTCTAAGCTGGCTTGCCACCTCTAACAAATGAGTCATGTGTTCTTCAAAATTTTGAGATACTATTAACAGGTCGTCTAAATAAACAAATACGTGCGTCTTTAAATTATATGGTATTACTATGTCCATCAGTCTGCATAAGGTCTGCGGTGCATTACACAGTCCAAACGGCATTCTTGTAAATTGATACAATGGCCGATTAGGAACGGTAAATGCTGTCTTGGGTTTTGAGCTTTCCTCCAATTTAATTTACCAAAAGGCATCTTTTAAATCTATCTTAGATATACAATAAACTGGAGGAAGTCTTGCAATTAGTCCGTCAATGTTCGGTATCGGGTAAGCGTCCTTTACAGTCACTGAATTTAATTTCCTGCTGTCCACACACATTCTCACTTTACCAGGTTTAACTATTACAACTGCTGGAGAAGACCACGGAAAGCAGGGTGCTTCCTCTATCACCCCCAGTGAAAGCATCCTATCAATTTCCATACTTAATTGTTTCTCTACAGCTGGTGAAATAGGATAGTATCTCTGCTTTATGGGTTTAGCATCACTTGTATCAATAACATGTTCAACCAAAGTAGTACTTCCTAATCCCTCTATATCAGAATTTGGATATGCTGCAATTATTTTGTTTAGTTTTTCCCTTTGTCAACTGTCAACTTAAGTTTGTCTAAATCCAAATCTGTCTCTTCACAATTAATTTCCTCAATATGGTCCACATAAATTTTGAGTCCAAACGTTTGCCAAAAATCAAAACCGCAAATAATATTCTGTTGTATTGTTGGCACTACTAGAAATTCAAATAATTTTGTCTGATCCTTAAAACTAATTTCCAAGGTAACAGTTCCGGATATCTCTTGCCGATTTCCGTCAGCCGTTCGGACATTTTCTGTACATCTTTTAAACCCATTATCATCCCTTACATGAATAGCTAATTCACCACCTATTACACTTTTATTAGCACCACTATCTAATAAAGCTAAATAATACTTTTGTTGAACTCTTAAATTAACATATGGTCTGCTGTCAGAATCCTTCTCCACAATAGAAGCAATAACACATTTTCTATAAGATATAAGTTTTCCATAATAATTACGTATACGCCTTGATGATCTACTTATTGATTTATTTCTATCAAAAATTTTCGCACGTGTCTTCCTATACTCCAGTAAACGTACATGATAAGGTCTCATTAGAGGATGAACATCGTCCCTGATATTATTGTTTATGTAAGTTTTATTTATATCTCTGTGTTGAATGTCCGTTTTTTCAGTCCTGGATGCCCGCATTATTTCCGACGGACATCCCTTTGTCCGTTTCCCTGTCCATTTCTGTTGCAGTTAGGGCATGTAGGCTTATATATCTCCTTGGCACCACAGCCATAACAAAATATTCTTCTTGTCTCCATACATTCTATATACGAGTGTCCTACTTTGTCACAGTTCCAACATTTTAAACTATGCTGAACAACACAAACTTTTGAGTCCGTTATAGATAAACCGTCTGGATTCTCATTCTGTGATGCTATTTCCATGACACGTCCCTTTGTTGACTTCCGCCTTTCCAAAACATGCACATCCCTCATGAACTTTTCATGTTTCTGAACTTCTTTGCGAAGTTGGGAAATGCTTCCAATTTCCAAGTGCAGAAGTTCGTGTTGTACCTCATTCTTCAAATTCCGTATCATTGTCTCACATAAACTATGATCCGTTACTGGTAACTTCAATTTGTCTGTCAACTCTGAAATCGCCTCAAAATACTTGTCAAAAGTTTCATGTGGTCGTTGTCTCCGTCTCCGTATATCCTCTAATACGTCGAAATCATTATAGTCAACTTTGTACTCGTTACGTAAGTCTTTGGTCAATGTCAGCCAGTCTATGTTAGCGTGTGTTCGGTGATACCGCCAAAACCAAACTAAGGCCTTCTCCTCAAATAGGCAATGAGCAAAGTCATCTAAAATTTTAAAATTACCACCTAGCGTTTTTGTTGTGAGAATGTTAACCCGGTATATAAACTCATCAACAGAAAGCCGGCTATCGTGTCCACTAAATTTTATGTGCCAATTCCGAATTATATTTAAAAATTTTATCCGTATTGAAATAATCTTGGTTGGTTCCGTAATTTGGTGTAGGGGAGGAAATTCTTCCTCCAGTATTCAAACTATAAGCATTGTTATTGCCAAAATTTTGGCTATTAGGGTTATTTGACACAGAAGAACGCCCATTATTAGAAAAATTCATATTCTGAAACATTGCCTGTAACTCAGCAAAAATAAACCCCTGCATTTCTTCACGAAAACTATGTAGAGATTCTGAAATCATGTGTTTTATTTGAGATGTATTATTTTGGTTTTCTTTTTGAGTATTCTTAGGCCTAACATTGGGAATTCCCTTAGAACGGGTTCCATGAGCTACGGGAGTGGATGGATTTTCAAGATCATTTCCTCGATTTCTACTAGAGCTTGCTTGATCTAACTGTGTATTATTATTATTATTTAAACCAATTTCATCCGTAAAATTCAAAATTTGCTAAATTCTCGCAACTTCGAGCTAAAGGCATTTTTAAATCGTTTTAATTTTTATACAATATTTAATGTCATTACTAAGTTAAGGCGTTATTAGGTAGAAATTTTTTAGCATGTAACAAAAATAACAGTTTCAATTCAGCAACTAAAAAAAAAAAAAAAAAAAAAATTTACTACATGTGTCGTTCTGATGTTAGGATAAGTATACAATAACCAAATAAATGTTTAAAGTAAAAATCTGAACCTAAAATCAAAACTAAAATAAAACTCTACTTATTGCTAGCCAAGTATAAGAGTAAATAAACGATACGCACCATTTATGAAAATCTCAACTATACTGTAGCTCAACATTCAATTTTGAAGATATTTTTTTTTTTTTTTTTCTTTCATATATTTATTATTGAATCTTCGCCTGTGGCGAACTAACAATAAGTGTTCAAATCTTAAAACTAGGTAGTTAATATAAGTCCAGCCAGTGCCAGACTAAAATTTAAGTTCTCATATTAATTATCAAGCTTCATATAAGCGCAATAGTATCCCTCCTTTTCAGGCGGGTGTGCCCACTATGTTGCAGGATGTTTCGGGCGAGCGGATTTGGGTGAGCTTCCAGCTTATTTAAATACTTGTCCACATAGTTCAGGATTTCGCATTTAACTAGTGGAACTTGTAGATCCTTGTGGATGTTGCTGTTTTTAACATACCAAGGAGCACCAGTTATCATTCTTAGGATTTTGTTTTGCCTGCGTTGAATTTTTTCTATGTTGGATGCGGAAGCAGTGCCCCATAGTTGTATACCGTAGCACCAAATTGGTTTCAAAATCGATTTGTAGAGTAGAAGTTTACAATCAAGACGAAGCACAGAGTTTCTGCCGATTAGCCAATGAATTTGTGTAGCTTTAAGTTTCATTTGCGTCAACTTCGCATCTATATGAGGCTTCCATGTGAGGCGGCGGTCTAGGTGAATACCAAGATATTTTGTCTCGGTTCGTTGAGGCACCATATGGTTGTTAATAAGAATTGGAGAGCACGTTTCTTTGCGTAAAGTAAAAGTTACGTGGGTACATTTTTGTTCATTTATTTTTATTCCCCATAACTTTGCCCATTTTTCAACTTGGGTTACATGTTGCTGCAATTGGTTTGAAGCTTCTTTAGGGTCTTTATGAATACTAAGAAAAGCAGTATCATCAGCAAATGTCGACGTGTGTGTAAAACTATTGGTTGGCATATCTGCTGTGTAAAGCAAGTACAGAACTGGACCTAGTATACTCCCTTGAGGTACACCAGCCCCTATTGTTTGAGAAGAACTTATTTGGTTTCCCTCTTTGATTTTAAACTGTCGACCGGTTATGTACTTTTCTAGTAGGTTGAAAATATTAGCTGGAAGGTTTAGCTTTAGTTTGTTTAACAGGCCTTCGTGCCATACTTTATCGAAAGCTTGAGAGACATCTATAAAAAGCGCGGAGCAGTACTTTTTTTCCTCGAAAGTTTTTCTTATAACCTGCACCAGTCTGTGAGTTTGTTCTATTGTGCTATGTTGACTTCTAAAGCCAAATTGGTGATCTGGAATGCAGTTGTTTTCATTCAGGATCGGAGTAAGCTTGTTTTTAAGCAGCTTTTCAAACAGTTTTGACAAAGTTGGTAACAAACTTATAGGCCTATAAGACTCCACCTTAGAAGGATCTTTACCAGGCTTAGGAATCATCTTAACTAAGGCAACTTTCCATATTGGTGGAAAATGTTCAAGCCGTATTATGGCATTAAAAATAAAAAGAATTATTCTTTTTGCTGTAAAAGGTAGCTCAATGAGCATTTTGTTGCTTATTTTATCAACGCCAGGAGCTTTTTTATCATTAAGGTTAGAAATAGCTTCTACCACATCTGAATATCGGAAACGTATTTCTATAGGACGTCTAGAAACAACAGGCGGTAATTCCCTCACGTCAGTGCATGTACTAGGAGTGAACACGTTTCTTAAATGGCTTGCGAGCAGATCGCATTTTTCTTCATCATTTCTAGCCCAGGATCCTCTTAGATTGCGCAGTGGTGGTTTTGCGATTACGGGTCTTTTGAGACGACTGGCTGATCGCCATAGAGAATAATTTGTTTGAGGGGTTGCGTCTAGACCTTCCAAATACTTCTTAATTGATGCAATTCTGTGTACCTCCAGCAAGTTTTTTAAGCGATTTGTACACTCTTTTAGCTTCGTTTTAAGTTGGGGCGATCTATGCTGTTGCCATTCTCTTCGCGCTCTCCTTTTTTCAGATAAAAGCTCCTCAACATCGACAGAAAAAATTTTGTTGTATTTGACCTGACGGTATGTTGAAGAAGCATGTTCAACGGCTTCTTTAATGTTTTCATTTAGGATATTTAGGCAATCATCGATTTCTTGGGGAGTTTTTGGTGGTATGTGTTCCGAGCAGTGAGAGCTGATATATTTTTTATATTTTAACCAATTTACTCTTTTTGATAAGAAAAAATCACTAGTTGCTATTTGGTGAGGACTGCAAATAGTGATAATTGTGGGTGAGTGGTCAGAAAATAAATCCATGGAGGCTACAGCCTGAATAAGGTCCGGGGATATACCTTTTGCCACGCCAAAATCTATTACGTCTGGAATTTTATTATTGTCCGTTGGCCAATAGGTTGGTTGTCCAGTTGAAATAACGAAAAGTCCTATTTCCGACACTGAGTCATACAAGACACGACCTCTGGGACTAATTAGGCGGGAGCCCCAGTATGTGTGCTTAGCGTTATAGTCTCCAGCAGCTATGAAGCGGGGACCTAATGATTTGTAGAAACTGTTGTACTGATCCTTCGTTATGGAGAATCTGGGTGGACAGTAAACTGATGAAATAACAAGGTTATGGAAAAATTCATCAATGCAGACGTTCGTAGCTTGGATATAACATTCCGAGAGGCCACCCAACCATTGGTGTTTAATTCTTGATTTGATTAGAATAGCCGAGCCACCACATGATCTATCCCTAGGATCCTTTGAATATTAAAAAGAATAACCACTAATTTTAAAAGTGCTTCTAGATGTCATATGAGTCTCAGAAATACACATAACATCGATTTTTTGGTTCATCATGAAATATTCGAGCTCGTTTTTGTGTTGGCGGATGCCGTTTGCGTTCCAGAAACAAACCCTAAGGCAGTTCATGGTCTTTTAAGCATAGCCTGCAGAAAAGCAGACTGCATTTTTTGCATTTCTTGCATCATGTTGGCCATTTGCGCCATAATCTGCGTAAATTGTGTGACCATATTGTCAATTACGGCTTCCAGGCGGCTAAAATTAGGCCCGGTTGGTTCGCTAGTTGGCACTTCTTGTTGTGTTGTAGGCTGGGTAGACTTACGTGAATTAGGCTGGTTAGACTTTAATGCGGCGGCGTAAGAAACTTGATTTGTAGTTGGTTGTGCCAATGGAGGCATATTTGTAGTTGGTATATTTAAAGGCTGGGGAGGGGCAGGAACTATTTTCGGCTTAGTTGATCGCTTAACTGAATTAAAAACAGGACAACCTCTATAGTTGGCAGTGTGGTTTCCCCCGCAGTTGCTGCATTTCTTTATCCTAGGATCATCTTTTGGCTTGTCGCACTTGGTCGTATCGTGCAGATCCCCACACACAACACAAACAGTAGGCAACTTACAATAAGTTTTAGTGTGGCCATATTCCTGGCAGTTTAAGCACTGTACGGGCCCAGATCGCTTATGTGGCACTTCCACAGTGACTCGTCGGTGCATAATATATTTTAAATCGTAGATGGGGTGAGTTTCACTTTTTTTCAATTTGATATCACCAGGCTCAAGCTCCACTCGGAATAATGGTTGGGGGTGTTTTTCCCTATTTCTCATATTCGATACCGTCCTAACCATAAACCCTTTGTTTAGCAAACTGGTCTTGATCTCTTCTGGGTCAACGTTAGAATCAATGCCTTTAATAACTACCTGAAGGCCTTTTGCGGTCTTGAGTTGGTAGGTATAGAAGTTTTTTCTGAGTTTTTCGAGCTCCGAAACCGTGGCGCGGTAGGCGTTTTCATGGTTCACTTGAATTTTTGTCTCAAATATGTTACCGCGTTTAACGTTTGAAACATAAAAGTTATTTTCCCCAATCAAACCGACTAAAAAATTTTGAAGATATAAATAAAATAATTTAAATTATATAAATAACTGGTATTGTTTCAAATTTCACCCAAAACTAATAAATCTCAGCTATATATACATATAAAGGGATATCTTATTAAAGATAACTTCTTAAGCCTTTTTGGTTTAATTATCCGAATAACGTATGATTAAATCTCCAAAGCACTACTTAAGAATTTTATCGAAACAAATGTAAATTGAATTATTATGTCGATCACGGAAAAAAAACAAAAAGATTGTGAAAGTATCAGCATGCTGATAAATTTAGGTTGGAATGTTTACATTGGCGAATGCTATGTAAAGTGTTTGTGCCGATGCCCCACGTTGGGCGCCATTTCATATTATGTAACGAACCACCTGTTAAGGCTCTGGTTTTACCAAGGCTATGCTACCTATTGTTCCGGCCATGCTCAGGGATATTGGGGATGGATCTTGCCTCGGTACTACCAGACTTAGATCAGAAGCACAACGAAACTATACAATAACAGAGCTAGAGTGTTTAGCAGTCGTGATGGCAATAAAAAAGTTTCGTTCATATATTGAAGGACAAGAGTTCAAGATTGTAACCGACCATGCGAGCCTAAAATGGTTAATGAGCCAGAGGGACTTATCTGGGAGACTGGCAAGGTGGTCTTTAAAACTGCAGGGGTTCAATTTCGCTATTGAACATCGGAGTGGAAAAGAAAATGTAGTCCCCGATACGTTGTCACGTATGCATGAGGGAGAAGGGTTTGTGGACTCCATTGAGTTGGAAAGTATACCGGCAATTAATCTTGAATCGGCGTCCTTTGAATCGGACGAATATGCAAAATTGCGAGAAGACCTACAAAATTCTAACTTACCGGACTACAAAATTGTAGATAAATACATTTACAAACGAACAGAGTTTTCCGTAGGAATGGCTGACGAATCGGACAATTGGAAACTTTATGTTCCAGAGGAATTAAGAGATGAGGTGATATATTCAGCTCATGATATTCCGACTTCTTCACATGGGGGTATATGTAAGACCTTGGAACGTATACGACGGTATTTTTACTGGCCTAGAATGGTGACGGATGTTAGGGAATATATACAAAATTGCGAGCTATGTAAGACATCAAAGACACCAACTTCCTTACTTAAGCCACCATTAGGGCGAATGGTAGTAACAGATAGACCCTTTCAGAGACTGTATATTGATTTAATTGGACCTTTACCAAGGACTAGAACCGGACATATAGGAATTTTGATTGTACTGGACCATTTTTCAAAATTTACTTTTTTGAGACCAATTCGAACATTGAATTCTAAACAGATTATCGAATACCTTCGGACTGAAATTTTTAACTGCTATGGAGTACCGGAAGTGTTGGTGTCGGACAACGGAACTCAGTTTAGAAGTAAAGACTTTGAGAAATTTTTACAAAAACACGGGGTGCAACATATGCTCACTGCAGTTTATAGTCCACAAGCCAATGCAAGTGAACGTGTTAATCGTTCAATCAATGAGGAACGACCAACGTGAATGGGACAAGTATGTGAGTAGCGTAAATTGTGCATTGCGAAATAGTATTCACCAGACCATTGGTAGATCGCCGTATCAGATTGTATTTGGCCAAAATATGGTGATGCATGGGAAGGATTATGAGTTGTTGAGAAAACTTAATATATTGGCGGAACATGACGCACAAATAGAACGGCAGGACGAGTTTACATTACTTAGGGATTCAATTAGACAAGACATTCGGAAAGCTTATGACAAAAACAAACGGACATATAACTTACGCACAAGGAAAAGGGAGTTTCATATTGGCCAGGAAGTAATTCGGCGTAATTTTGTACTAAGTTCGAAAGCTAATTATGTTAGTGCAAAATTATCACCTGTTGGTATCAAGACAGTTGTGTTAAAGAAAATAGGCAATGTAAATTACGAATTGCAGGATATAGGGAGTGGCAATGTTGGAATTTACCATTTAAAGGATATATGGACTTAGAACAACTAAACAGGACCTTCTTCTGATCCTGTTCTTCTGTAACACATGGAAGCAGTATTTTGTGAGGTCTGGAGTTGGGTAATTTAAAAATTTATTGGGTTGTTTTACTTGAATAGTAAGTTTTGAAAATTTTTTTTTAAAAATTTGAAAAGGGTAGGTAGGTTTTTTTTTATTTGTCAGAAAAAAAGAAAAAAAATTAGAGAGAGGAGGAATGAAAAAGTGGAACTGACTGGGGAACTTGAAGATTATTGTTTGGAAAATTTAATTAAAAATTAAAATTAAACGTCCCGGAGGTAAAGCAAAAACAGAAAGGAAAATTGTGGTGAAAAATTATAAGGAAATTGGTGGTTTTGGCAATTCAATCAATTAGCGCTTTTGAGTCAAGGTCCAGGAGAGTTTTGATTGGTTTCCGGGATACATCAAGAGCATATCATAGAAAGCCTTGTTCTTGGAACATACAAAACAACAGATCTAAGCAGAGACCTAGAAGAATTGGCCACATCCCAGATTTATCAGTAATTTTGAAGCATTAACTACAGTACCTCGGATGAAACTACAGAGCCTGTAAAGGATATACTTGACAGGAAGGTTAAAGGGGCAGTCCATACCCTGGACGGAAGAAAAAATAGGGTTTTATGTGATATAACACTAAAAAAAAAGGAAAAAAAAATTCCGCTAGCCGGAATTAATTATTTTATTATTTAATTTTTTTTTTTTTGTTGTTGTTGTTGGGTAGGTTTGTTAATTTTGTTTGGTGTAAAATCAATCTAAGTTTTTATAACGCAGGATAATTAAAATTTGGCAAAGTTTAAGTTTGTAAACCATACCTTAATTATTATACAACATAACACGACTTCAGCATAGGATGAGAAAATAGAATAATTTTAAAAGAAAGATCCAGCCCGAATTCCTTGGACATCAGGCCTGCTGTTTCAATGGATTTGCTAACTTTGGGTGAGTGCATATAATTTTTGTTATTTTTATCTTAATATTTTCTCATTGCCTATGCGTTTTACTTTCAATCATAAACAGTTTTAAACAGCTTAGGAAAACACTACAATAAATAAGTTTTGTTAACAAGTTAACAGAGTAATGTTATTAACATTACAGTAACAAACCATACTTACAAAACTAGTTACGTTAATTTTTATAAATATTGTTTGTTAAAGCTCTATATGTATATGTGTATGTTACTTTCAATATAATTGGCATTATTTCAATCGTTGACATATAAAATTATTTTGATTTTTACATAGTTTATTTTTTTTTAATAACTACGGGGAATTATCTAAAATGAATTACTTTTAAAATACTTTGCTGACATGAACGGTTAAGGGCCGTAATTAGGTAGAAAACCAAAAGGGATGTCCACGAGAATTACTTAAAGGGCAGAATGGAGGGAGGGTGAAGAATAGTGAAGAGAGATTTACACCATTTATCTTTTCACAGTGTTTCAATTCAGTGCTCTTTAGTTTATTTATTTGCTTTGATTTTTGGTTGAGTTTTATTTGTCGATTAGGGATAAGCTACCGAAACTTTTAACATATATGCTTCTGATCTAAGTCTGGTAGTACCTAGGCAAGATCCATCCCCAATATCCCTGAGCATGGCCGGAACAATAGGTAGCATAGCCTTGGTAAAACCAGAGCCTTAACAGGTGGTTCGTTACAATGCAAGATGTTTCGAGCGAGCGGATTTGGATGTGCTTCCAGCTTATTTAAATACTTGTCCACATAGTTTAGGATTTCGCGTTTAACTAGTTGAACTTGTAGATCCTTGTGGATGTTGCTGTTTTTAATATACCAAGGAGCACCAGTTATCATTCTTAGGATTTTGTTTTGACGACATTGTATTTTTTCTATGTTAGAGGCGGAAGCAGTGCCCCATAATTGTAACCGTAGCACCAAATTGGTTTCAAAATCGATTTGTAGAGTAGAAGTTTACAATCAAGACGAAGCACAGAGTTTCTGCCAATTAGCCAATGAAGCTGTGTAGCTTTAAGTTTCATTTGCGTCAACCTCGCATCTATATGTGTCTTCCATGTAAGGCGACGGTCCAGGTGAATGCCAAGGTATTTCGCCTCAAATCGTTGAGGCACCATATGGTTGTTACTAAGAAATAAAGAGCAAGTTTTTTTGCGTAAAGTAAACGCTACGTGGGTACATTTTTGCTTATTAATTTTTATTCCTCATAATTTTGCCCATTTCTTTACTTGGGTTACGTGTTGTTGCAATTGGCACGAAGCCTCTTTAGGGTCTTTATAAATACTGAGAAAAGCAGAATCGTCAGCAAATGTAGACGTGTGCGTAAACCTGTTTGTTGGCATATCTGCCGTGTAAAGCAAGTACAAAATTGGACCTAGTATACTCCCTTGAGGTACACCAGCCCCTATTGGTTGAGAAGAACTTATTTGGTTTCCCTCTTTGATCATAAATTGTCGACCGGTTATGTACTTTTCTAATAGGTTGAAAATATTAGCTGGAAGGTTTAGCTTTAGTTTGTTAAACAGGCCTTCGTGCCATACTTTATCGAAAGCTTGAGAGACATCTACAAAAAGCGCGGAGCAGTACTTTTTTTCCTCGAAAGTTTTTCTTATAACCTGCACCAGTCTGTGAGTTTGTTCTATTGTGCTATGTTTACTTCTAAAGCCAAATTGGTGATCTGGAATGCAGTTGTTTTCATTCATGATCGGAGTAAGCTTGTTTTTAAGCAGCTTTCCAAACAGTTTTGACAAAGTTGACTTATAGGCCTATAAGACTCTGCCTTCGAAGGATCTTTACCAGGCTTAGGAATAATTTATACTAAGGCAACTTTCCATATTGGTAAAAAATGTTCAAGCCATAATATGACATTAAAAATAAAAAAAATTATTCTTTTTGCTGTAAAAGGTAGCTCTATGAGCATTTTATTGCTTATGTTATCAACGCCAGGAGCTTTTTTATCATTTAGGTTAGCAATAGCTTCTACCACATCTGAATATCGGAAGCGTATTTTCATAGGACGTCTAGCAACAACATCGGTAATTCCCTCTCGTCAGTGCATGTATTGGGAGGGAACACGTTTCTTAAATGGCTTGCGAGCAGATCGCATTTTTCTTCGTCATTTCTAGCCCAGGATGCTCTAAGATTGCGCAGTGGTGGTTTTGCGATAACGGGTCTTTTGAGACGTTTGGCTGATCGCCATAGAGAATAATTTGTTTGAGGAGCAACTATGTGTACCCCCAGCAAGTTTTTTAATCGATTTGTACATTCTTTTAGCTTAGTTTTAAGTAAGGGTGATCTATGCTGTTGCTATTCTCTTCGCGCTCTTCTTTTTTTAGATAAAAGCTCTTCAACATCGACAGAAAAAATTTTGTTGTATTTGGCCTGACGGTATGTTGATGAAGCATGTTCAACGGCTTCTTTAATGTTTTCATTTAAGATACTCAGGCAATCATCAATTTTTTGGGGAATTTTTAGTGATATGTTTTCCGAGTAGTGAGTGCTGATATATTTTTTATATTTCAACCAATTTACTCTTTAAATAAGAAAAAATCACTAGTTGCTATTTGGTGAGGACTGCAAATGGTGATAATTGTGGGTGAGTGGTGAGAAGATAAATCCAAAGAGGATTGCGCCTCAATAAGCTCCGGGATATACCTTTTGCTACGCCAAAATCTATTACGTCTGGAATTTTATTGTGGTCGGTTGGCCAATAGGTTGGTTGTCTAGTAGAAATAACAAAGACTCCCATTTCAGACACGGAATCATACAAGATACGACCTCTGGGACTAATTCAGCGGGAGCCCCAGTAGGTGTGTTTAGCGTTATAGTCTCTAGCAGCTATGAATCGGGGACCTAAAGATTTGTAAAAACTGTTGTACTGATCTTTTGTTATGGAAAATCTGGGTGAAGAATAAACCGACGAAATAACTAGGTTACGGAAAAATTCATCAATGCAGACGTTTGTTGCTTGGATATAGCATTCGGAGATGTCACCTAACCATTGGTGTTTAATTCTTGATTTGATTAGTATAGCCGAGCCTCCACATGACCTATCCCTGGGATCCTTTGAATCGTAATATTAATAGCCGCTTATTTTAAAAGCACTTCTAGATGTCAGTCTCGGAAATCAAAATTGCATCAATGATTTGGTGTGTTAAAAAATACTCGAGTTCGTTTTTGTGTTGGCGGATGCCGTTTGCGTTCCAGAAACAAACCCTCAGGCAGTCCATGGCCTTTTAAGCATGGCCTTTTAAGCATAGCCTGCAAAAGAGCAGACTGCCTTTTTTGCATTTCTTGCATCATGCCAGCCATTTGTGCCATGATCTGCGTAAATTGCTTAACCATATTGTCAATTACGGCTTCTAGGCGGCTGAAATTTGAACCAGTTGATTCGTTTGTTGGCACCTCTTGATGTGTTGTTGGCTGGGCAGGCTTGCGTGCTTTGGGCTGATTAAACTTTAATACGTTAGCGTAAGAAACTTAATTTGTAGTTGTCTGTGCTAATGGGGGCTGGAAAGGTATTGCTTCATACATTTTTGTGCAAGAAATATAAGGAGTGGTCCTAAACTATAGAAAGTTGGCATCGAGCATTACATTGACTAAATTAAGAAAAAAACAAAATTTTGTCTAAATTGCCCACCGCCCCCCGCCCAACTTTCATATATCAACACGCGAAACCTGTGTGCAGAGTTTTATTTACATCAGCCGCGCCCACCTTTCATACATAAAAGAACGAAACCTGTGTGCAGAGTTTCAATGACAACAGCCCCTCCGCGCGTCCACCAACCCACCGCCCATCTCCCAGACGAAAATATTTTTATCCGAGTATTTTGAAATTTAAAGATTACAAAAACGATGTTGTTGTAGATAATTTCAATAAATTTAAAAAATTGACCCCAAGTGTATAAATCAGGTGGTCTACAACACATGAGTTGTCTGGGAAGATCAAAATAACTTTGCAGTTTCTTAGCCGATTTTACTTTTTATAGCTTAATTGAAAAGATATTTTACTGCACATTACAAATTTTTTATCATCTTAATTCAAACTTAATTTAAAATATTAAAATGTTTAATAAAATAAAGTAAAGGTAATTTTTTCCCCTTGTAATCCATTTTTCAAATTTCGGGGATTTTTTGGCACGGGAAGGCAAAGTCCGATTTAGGTAAATTGTTTACAATCATATTTTTATACCAAATCGATTCTTATAAAACCACCCTAATATTCACATATAAGTATAAAAATAAGTCTAAAATAATAAAACATTTAATTTATTCGTCAACTAACATTTCTTTAACTACATCATCTAGTTATAAACAATTTTTGTGAGGTTGACGTCTTATACTACTTATGTACGAATCAGATAATGCAAGCATATGATGCAAAACATCAGTATTTGTTAAAGTTCTATTGCACTTTCTAGAAAACATTAATCTATACTTCCTATAATCTTTATTACGAGCTTCTCCTGCTTCCTCGGAGAGATTACCAATAGGAAGTACTGCTGCATTAACTATCTTCTTTCCGAGTATTTTATAGACAGTTACAGGCATGAAGTACCAGTTATATTTTTTAGCAAACAGCCCAGCCGTATCCCACGAATTTTCTGGCCAGATGTTATATCTGAAGAAAAATTCGGAAGCGATCTACATATGAGTTCCTCACTTGCACCTGTTATATCAGCAACGCCTTGAGGTATTGCCATCGTTCAAAGAGACAGGTCCTTTTTTTACAGCAACCACTCGCAAACTCATTTGTTCTTTAAATGCCTCCTGAACTTAATTCTTGTTTTCTTGTTTGAAAACCTTGTTTTATTTTCTTTGATCGCAGACCACTTTTTGAAAGGTATGTTATAAGATACATGGAGTATACACTTTATTAATGTTATTTGAGAGTTTTATGATGAAATGCCCAATTTACAAGCCTAACTATCAATTCTTTTCTGTGAAATTATGTCCAAATCGTTTACATCTAAAAGTTTTGCTTTACAAATGTAACATACAGCTGCTGAAGCAGTATTTGTAATGGACTGAACCGTTTAAACCGTGTCTTACACTAAATTATTTGCCGTATACTACAACATTCGTTTTCTCCAAAGCAGTAATATCATACTTCATGTTATCAACAAGCACTTAAAAATTTTCATTAGTCTCTTTAGTGAAATAAACGAAAATTGGACGACAGCACCTTGTTGATGAAGGACTTTTATTACGTCAGTATTCTTTTTCAGTGGTTCATTTTAAACTTAAAGGTATCATCGATGCTAATAGCAGACTCCTGTCGCTTGCATCAGTTGACAAACACTGATTGTTATCAACAACCACTTAAACATTTTCATTAGTCTCTTTAGTGAAATAAACGAAAATTGGACGACAGCACCTTGTTGATGAAGGACTTTTATTACGTCAGTATTCTTTTTCAGTGGTTCATTTTAAACTTAAAGGTATCATCGATGCTAATAGCAGACTCCTGTCGCTTGCATCAGTTGACAAACACTGATTGTACTCTGCTTGATCAGAAGATCCATCGCAACCCCACTTCGACGTAAGAGTGTATTTAAATTTTTGCATATAATTAACTTTTTCGCGCGATAAACTTTTAAAAATATGCTTTGTGGTGTGATCCATCAAACTTTACAAGCTTACAGAAGCTACATTTTCTGATACGCGGACTTCATTGGGATAACATTTTTTCTTCCCTTTTAGTACCTTTATATAAGGCAGTAAAATATCATATCCCCCTTCTTGCAAAACATATTTTTTTGTCTCCTACTGATGTTTTGTTAACTCTGCATCCAACATTAACGCTAGCGCAGTTGACGAAGGACTTATGGTTGTGATTAATTTATTGCTCTCGTTACTGCACTTGCCATTAGTAATTGTTGTTATGTGTACTGGGATGCTAAATCAGCAGCTTTGTACCTTTTACTACGCCCTTTTCAATCATCGAATTCCTTAACAGGTCTTCCCCTTCTCTCAAATACATATATCTAAAAAAAATGTTGTGGCATTCAAAATTTACAATAAGTTATTTTTGCTTCATACCTTACTTTTTAGCCAAGCACAATTTTTCTTTAAAATACGAATTTTTTTTACGATTTCTCCCAGCGTTTATAAAAATAACTGAGAAATCGCTTTTGAATTGTTTTTTTCACTATTTCGATTTTATTAACCGTAAGCACTGGGTTCTTTGCTTTTATAAAATCAGTTAATACACCAACATTATTATCGCAATTAACAAGTTCCTTACGCAATTCGCTATATGATACGGCAAATGAACTCATTTTAATATTTAATTATGCTAGACAATTTCAATATAGTTTTCCTTTTATTATTATTTATTTAAACGGTTTTATTAGCCATAAAATGCCCAAGAATGCCAATTTTAACAAATTGTTGTTATAATTAATAAAATAGTTAAAGGCTAAATTTATGCAACACATTTTATTAAAAAACATCAGCAGCATCATGCTTCTCTTTTTTTAGAAAATTTACAAGTTTGTTCAACGATCGGCAAAAGTCGGTGAATTTTTTTGGGTAAGTTCAAAAAATAGACTATCACACTTTATTTGGTTGCAGTAAGAGGACGGAGGTAGACGGAGCCAACTTCTTTTTTTCCAAAGAAAACTGCAAACACCGAATTTTATAAAGCTATTTTAATTTGCTTATATATACTAAACTACATATGTATGTTATTTAAATGTATATTTTTTTAAATTAAAAAGAAGGCTGTGTATTTCAATAAAAACGGCATTAAAATATAAGCAATGAAAATATCTTTCACGCATAAGCTACTGAGTTTTATGAACATTTGCACCTGTTTTCGTTTTACAATACTAAGGTGACTTCACTAATCTTTTTCTAAGACAAAATATAAGGCTGAATTCCAAAACGCAGTTTGCTTTGCATGCCAAAATTTCAAGTTTTTCCTGAAAGCAAAGATGAGGTTTTTGATAATATCTTCTACTTCCAAATAAGTGTTTACAGCTTTATTAATGTCCTGGAAGCAAAAAACGTTGTCCAAATTGTAAGGAGTGTATAAGGAAAGAAGTTGAAAATTTGTAATGCAAGGCAAACTGCGTTTTGGAATTCAGCCTAACTTTTTATTAAAAAAAAATATTGATTTTTCTTAGTGAAACACTTTGCTTAAAAACAGCATCATTAGATTTTTGAAAAGTTTATGTCGATAATTGGCTTTTTTTCCACCAAAATACCATTGTGCTACGTCGTAAACAGGGCAACCTCTACAGTTGGAAGTGTAGTTTCCACCGCAATTGCTGCACTTCTTCACCATAGGATCATCTTTTGGTTTGTCGCACTTGGTTGTAACATGCAGGTCCCTACACACAACACAAACAAAAGGCAACTTACAATAAGCTTTAGTGTGGCCATATTCTTGACAGTTTAAGCACTGTACGGGCCCAGATCGCTTATGTGGCACCTCCAATGTAACTCTACGGTGCATCTCAAATCATATATGGGGTGATTTTCATTTTTTTTTTCAATTAAATGTCACCGGGCTCACGCTCCACCCGGAATAATGGTTGAGGGTATTTTTCCCTGTTCCTTATATTTGATTCAGCTCTAACTTTAAACCCTTTGCTGCACAAACTGGTATTTATCTCTTCCGGGTCAACATATGAGTCAATACCTTTTATAACTACCTGCAGGCCTTAAGCGCTTTTAAGTTGGTAGGTATACAATTTACGTCATTAACTTGAATTTTTGTTTCATATATGTTACCACGTTTAATGTTAGTAACGTAAAAGTTGTTTTCCCCAATTAAATCGACTAAGAACTTGATGATTTCATTAGAGTTTTTCTCTCTTAAATAAGCTGGAGGTGGCTTAAAGGTCTTTTTTTCCGTAACGGGGCCATTGTTATCCTCTTGTAAAATGGCAAAACGATTTTGCGATGAGGTTGGCCTTTCATTATTTTTCAAAATTTTAGCAGGTTGAGATGCTTCTGCCGACTTAGGGCTTCTTCCTATTTTAAGAACTGTTACGTAGCGGTCCATCCCTACCTGGATCTTAGGAGCACACCCAGAAATTGTGCTTAATGCGCCTTTATCAGCTGTTGGCACAACTCCAGAACTTCATAAAAAATAAGCGCGATGAGGATGGCACCTCGGTATTTTTTTTATAATTTTTAAAAATAGATTGGGCTAAGTTTGTCCCATGTTCAGTAAATTTATTTAAGTTAGGAGCACTTGCACTCAAATTGCTTGTAACTTTTTCTGGCTTTGCACTTAAGTTGTTTCTATTATAATCAGGGTCTCTAATGTTTTCATTGCTAACGCTTGCGGAGCTTAACACAATGTAAGTATCTCGACTATTAGGCGCACTGTCCCGACGACTACTGTTACTCATTAACCGTTTGTTTTTTTTTTTTTTTTGATAAGTTTGTTTTTATTTTCAAATCTTACTTATGTATTGTATGTAGTATGTATATTAACAATTTTTTTTGTTACTTATTACAAATATACCTATTACCAATATTACACTCGCGTAGACAAGTCCGTACACTACGAGATTGTCGCTGGCTGCGACTTCAGCTTTGTAAAGGAGCGAATTTAACGACACCAAATAAACGAGAGGCACAAATAAATTTAACAAATATTGTGTGTGCGTTTATTTCTAAAAAATTACCACAAAGTTATTCAAATTTATATTTATTAATTACAAACAACTTACCGCAGTGCTTTTCCTTTACAAACAAAAAGCAAAGTTTTTTCTAAAATATGTACTTGTTGAACAACTTACTTATTTTGGTACATATGTACTTATACACATTAAGAACAACGGTAATATTTAACGAAAGAATGCACTGCAGAAGTTTTACATTAAAAAAGGAACAACAACGTTTATATAAGCATCAAAGAATTTAAGTACATAAGACAAATAAGAAACATTAGGCATGACCTTAAAATAGGAAATATTAGGTATGCCCCTATAACATAATCAAATAAATAATATTACAAGGTTGATTTAATAAATTAAAGAGATACATAGATATTCGTATGAGCCTCTTAGCGACATTCCCACCCACGTGGATCGGCTACGATTCACTCCAAATCTAAAACGGCAAGCTTGGAAACGGGGCGCTTTTGAACTCCACTATTTGTTTGAACATCGGCTCTTCTTCTAACACCATCACTGCCGGGATACAGTTTAACAACCCTTCCTCTTTTCCAATCTCTTCTTGAAACTGCAGGGTCACATACTAGCACAAGGTCCCCTTCTCTTACGGGTTTGGTATATTCACACCATTTCGAGCGTCTGGTAAGCGTGGGCAAATATTCAATAATCCACCTTTTCCAAAAATGATCGCGTAGTTGTCGGGCAATGCGCCACTGTTTTTTCAAGACCACAGGATTTAAAATTTCAGTACCTTCTGGCGTCTGCGCTGTGTTTGCTGAACCCAACAAGAAATGGTTTGGCGTTAGTGGCTCTTCGTCCTCATGGCTAACTGGCAAATGGGTCAACGGACGGGAATTTAAAATACTCTCTGCTTCAATCAAAAAACTTTGTAACGTGTGTTTTTGGGGCAACTTCTTTTAAAGTTACTCTTAGTATTCGTTTAACGCTCTGGACCATACGTTCCCATATGCCACCTTCTGCAGGATTGAGCGGACAATTAAATTCCCACTCAATACCGTTTGTTGACATCTCATCTTGTATTTTAGCCATGTCGAAAACTTCATCAAACCGCTTAGCCTCTTGATTGACACCCACAAAATTTTTTCCGTTGTCACTTCGCATCTTCAATGGCGTGCCACGACGATTAATAAAATTCCGTATGGCTAAAATGCACGCATCAGTAGAAAGATCAAAAGCCACTTCTAAGTGCACTGCTCTAACTGTCAGACACGTGAATAGAGCTACCCATCGTTTCTCATGACGTCTACCGAT
Organism: Melanophora roralis; assembly: GCA_963583895.1. Lineage (NCBI taxonomy): Eukaryota > Metazoa > Arthropoda > Insecta > Diptera > Rhinophoridae > Melanophora > Melanophora roralis. Next base: position 59,975,980 of record OY757188.1, read on the forward strand.
TGTTATGGTTATTGGTCCAAAGTAGTCTACACCAGTGTAGGTAAACGGACGAACGTATGGAGTTAACCTATCGCTTGGCAATGACCCCATAAGAGGAGGCACCGGAGCTGCGCGACGAAATTAGCATATGCAGCATTTTTGAACCGTCTTTCTTAGAAGACTTCGTAAACGAGGCACCCAAATTTTCTTCCTTATTTCACCAATGGTCGCTTCAAAATTTTGATGTTTCAGTTTGTTGTAAACATGAGCCACAAAAAGTTGCGTTAAACGATGAGAGGGCGACAAAATAACAGGCCGCTTGGTCTCTAGTGGTAGCCAATTGGCAGCATCAATACGACCCCTAACTCGTAGCAAATGGTTTTCATCGAAATATGGCGAAAGTGTATACAAGTCGTTATCTTTTTTCAATGTGTCTCCAGATTTTAAAATTTGTATTTCAGGGGCGAAGCTCTCCTCCTGTGAAAGTCGGTACAAAACAGTTTCGGCAATTTTCAGCTCTTCTGCAGATAAACAATCTGTATTTCTTACATAGGCTACTTTTTAAACAGCAGCTGGCAAATCACAGAACCCAGGCCGTTGTTCGAGTTATTCTGAGAAAAGAAGAAAAACGATTAAAATCAATAACTGAAATTTTACTAACCAGCAAAGTAAATTTTGGTCGCAGTTCTTCTTCGCATGTAGACACAGTGTTAGCATTCTTATTCTTTGGCCATTCATTTTCAGTTTCATGTATAAATTGTGGCCCTTGAAGCCAGCGAGAATCTTTTGAAAGGTTAACCCAGCTCTTACTTCTTGTAGTTTCATCGGCAACATTCAATCCAGTTGGTAGCCATCTCCAATCACTTGGCCGTGTTGATTCTAATATTTCTGTTATTCTATGGGCCACAAAAGGTTTATATCTTCGGCTTTCAGAATTGATCCAATTGATGACAGTAGTAGAGTCGCTCCAGCATATTCGACGAGAAACCTTCAGCTCATGCTCTTTTAATATTGTGCACATTAAACGAGTTCCAAGAACAGCAGCTTGTAATTCTAATCGAGGAATGGTCATAGATTTCAAGGGGGCACATTTTGTCTTCGCTGAAATCAATGAAACTCCAATAACTCCGTTGGTTGTGACGTACCGCCAATAGGCCAAAGCACCAAAAGCCTCTTCGCTGGCGTCGACAAAAATGTGCAGCTCAATATCAGCTGGCAAACCCTTTTTAAAATATTATCGTGGAACTTCTAAAGAAATGACGTTCTTTAACTCTTGTCGCCAATTATTCCACAACCCTTTTAATGATTCAGGTAGTTTCTCGTCCCATAGCAAACCGTGTCTCCATACCTCTCTTTACAACAATTTAGCGCTTATCATAAAATGACACAAAAACCCCATTGGGTCAAACACCGACATCACGACACATAACAACTCACACTTTGTTGGATACCTCTTGCCAGTAATTACCTCATTATTCACTCTATAAAACTTCAAAACAAATTTAAAGGCGTCGTCTCCCGGATCCCAAACAGAGTGACCGCTCGTCGACTAAAGTTGCATTTTGCAACTTTTTCAAGGGCCTGCGACTTTTTGTGTGACTTCTTTATGCTGACACTATTTTGCCACTTTTTTTAAATTTTGCAACTTTTTCCCCTTTTTTGTTACGAAAGTTAAACAAATTCTAGCATATGCGCATACATAAACACATACCTTGCATATGTGGACATTTGTGTTATTCCCAAATATCACATTCCATAGTTTCTTGAAATTAAACATGCTAAAAGCTTTTGGCATACAGTGTGTTGTTTAAAAAATGATTTAAGTAAGCCATTGTGACCAAGTTTATATAAAATAGTTGCGTATATTTTTACATTACCCCACAGCAGCACATGTGCTGAAAGAATTTTTCCTAAGTCAGGGCTGATTAAAAATAAATTGGCAAACAAATTAAAAGTTACGACCTGTAATTCAAGGCTGTCAGCTTTACATTTATTAAATACTGAACTAGAATACTGTATTCCAGGTGATGAACTAAAAGACAAGTACAGAAACGAATTTTCAAATAATATGAAAGAAATTTAAAATATGAACTTGTGTATTATTACATTACATCCCTAGAGATAAAAAACCAGTGGATAGTTTAAATGTGCTGTATGTTTTTTACTTAGACTAGTTGTCTGTCTGTCCTTGTTTCAACCAAATTTAAAAAGCGATATTCCGATATTTAAAGAACATTGCATTCGATTTTTCATAATATTAAAACTATATAAAAATTTCAAATTTATTACTTTTTATGTGTCTTCGTACAAAAATTCGTTTTTAATGAATGTTTTCTTTTTGATACATTTCTTATTTGTAATTTATTTTGATCAGGTTTTTTAAAGTTGTTGAATTATTGATCTGTTTTTGTTTGTATTAGTTGTAAAAACATTAATAAAAAGTTGAATAAGGGGTTTAAAAAGAGTGCAACTTTTTTTTCCAAAAGCGACTTTTTTATGCGACTTTTGTGTTCTAAAACGACTATTTGTGCCACTTTTTCAAAATTCTCAGCGGTCACACTGATCCCAAAACATGCCGAGCACCTTTTCTGTTGAAGACCCCAACTAATTTGACCAACCTGAGAAACTAACAGGCTTATTTAAATCAACTCCCAGAGCAACAAGGACATCGGGCGAATTCGACGTAAAATTTCTCATTTCGAATCCAGCTGATTTATGTATTTCACAAACTTGTTTTGCTATTTGGATGGCTTTAGATGAACTTTCAAAACTGTCAACAAAATCGTCTACGTAGTGGTGGTCCAAAATCGATTTGACGGCCCTGGGAAAGCTATTTTGTTTTTCTAACGCGTTGGTTTTCTTCACATAGTCGGCGATACAAGGTGAACAAGCAGCTCCAAAGGTCATGACTAACATTTCATACACTTCCGGGGGGCCATTGTCATTCTCACGCCATAAACACCTTTGTGAAACCCTGTCTTCTGGAGCCACGATAACCTGGTGGAACATTTCCTTGATGTCACCACATACTGCTACTGCACCAATTCTAAAATTAAACAATACTGATGTTAATGGCTTATACTGTTGAGGGCCCTTTAACAATTTTGAATTTAATGAAACACCTTCTACCTTAGCAGCAGCATCAAACACCAAACGTATTTTTTCCGGTTTATTAGGGTTGACAACACCGAAATGAGGCAAATACCATAGTCTTGGGTTAGAAATGTTTACTTCAATTTCCGGCAATTTCCTTGCATAATTATTTTCTAAATACCCATTTATTATTTTCTTGTAGGCTATACAGAAATTTGGATTAGTTTTCATTTTACGTTCAAGGGCAAAGAAACGATTAAGGGCCATAGGGTAACTGTCCGGCAAGACTACATTATCATTACACCATAGTAGTCTGGACTGAAATCTCCCGGCAACCCTTTTTGTCGAACTCTTCAATATCTCTCTGGCACGTAAGTCATCGCTAGACTCAAGAATTGGTAAGGCCTTTACCCCAAAATTTTCAGTTTCAAAGTAACTTACCACCAAGTCGTTTAAATTATCCGGCTGTGCTGCAAACAAACATGTGTCAGATCTGGCGTTACCTCCTTTTACGTTTCCAAAAACAACCCATCCCAAAGGTGTATTAGCAGCATATGGACCTGCATCATCCAAAGGTACTATTTTGTCTGGCAACCCCAAATGGCAGTGATCCAAACCAATAAGAATTTTTGGGGCTAAGCAATCATATGGGGCTACAGAAATACCATGCTTCTTTATCAAATCCGCTTTAAAACTTTGGCTGGGCAATTTTTAATTCGAAACTCCATCTACATTTTTTAAAGCATACCTTCTATTTTTGTTTACACCACTAACATGAAGATCTACTACCTCAGCTGGCTCCTGCGCCGATTTACCACCATACCAGCTTAAGTTTAACCGACTTTGTCTGCCATGTAGTCCAAGTTGTCTTACTAGAGAACTGTCTATTATGGTAACTGACGAACCTTCATCTAAAAGCGCATTGGTTTTTACAGCACAATTTAGCCCATAAAGCACAACTGGCAACACTCTAAATAACATGTCACTTTTTCTACTAGAACTTGAAACACACTTTAATATTTGCTCAACCGGAGGATTGTTTCCAGGCTCATTTATCTCACCCGATACCCTAGGCTGTACTTCATGCAATAATTTGTTATGTCTTCTTTGGCAGTTTTCTACTTTACACGGCTAACGACGGCGGCAATCCTTGCTTGCATGACCAGTACTGAGACATGAAAAACATAACTTTAAACGCTTCACCTCACTCCACCTATCAATGGTATTTAAATTTAAAAATTTGTCACAGCTATAAACTTTATGTGGGCCAAGACAATAATAGCATTTCAACTGTGTTTCTCTGCCCTCTGCTGTATGTAAAACTGTTTTTTTTTTTGAATCACAATTGGGACGACTGACGTTAGAGTTCGATATCTGTACGTTTCTTACCAAATTAGCAATACGCTGTACCCATGAACTAAAATCTAACACGGTAGGCCACTGCTGTAAGGTTGCCGCAAACTGAGCCCAATCTAAACGCTTACTCATTGGGAGCTTTTGAACTAATTCCTCCATTAAGGTAGGGTTAGATAAATGTTGTTGACCATTTGCGTTTTCTAAAAACGCTGCTAAATTTCTTACCTTAATAGAATACGGTATAAGCTTCTCAACCGCATTTTCCCCTATTGGCTGAATTTCCTTTATTTGCTGCAACTGACATCAAATTAGCACATCTAGGCGACCATACTGGAGCTTTAGCTGTTCAATAGCGGCTGGCACATTGTTCGGATGAATGAGTAACGACTTCGCACATTCTCTAGCTTCACCTTTCAGAGCCTTCTGTAGTCTTAAACAGTTCTCAAAATTATTAAAAAAATATGAAGCAGTAAAATGTTCAAGGGCAGACAAAAACATCGGCCAGTCTTCGGGAGATCCATGAAATTTTGGCAAATCATAAATTTTACGTTGGGTAGGTGTGGACGGAATGCTAGATTGAATATTAATAGGCTGAGCCATCAACATCTGCTGGTCTTGGTAAGAAGGGGTTACGGTAGAATATGGCGTTGTATTTCGACGCTCGACTATATCTTCTGTATTATAATTGTTACCATTAACAACTGACGCGGCATTAATGGGGGCCGACGTATTTTGTTCCAAATTTAACCCATTTGTATTTTCGGCAGCCTTCATGGCTCTTTGGGCATTTAACAGTTGTGTTTGCAAATTTTCTATCTGGCGTTGAAGACTTTCTATATCGGTACTTATGTGGGCTGACGATAGAGCTTGCGACGAATGAAATCGAACACTAGGATCAGGTATCAACGGCGGAAAATTTTGTTGCACGTCACTGATTGTATCAAATATATTTTGCGTTGGTGTAGCTGCAACCGTTTCTGTAGTGGTGCCTGTAATAGTTGTTGCTTGAGCAGCAGAAACACTTGGTGGTTTTGGCGGCATAGATTGAGCAGGCTTTTGATCCCCAACTGTTATAGAACCACTGGCATCTTGACTTACAGACGTCGAGCTTTTCCTTGTTCGAGAGCGTTGCATTATGAACGGCAAATTTTAAAAACAACGCAAACACTTTCCGTAAATTCACTTAAATTTCTTTTACCTTTGAACACGAATTCCAAAGACGGTGTAACAGAGCCAATTCAAAAAACGTCTCAACAGGCAATGCGAAATAAAATCTTTCGCTGGCTGCGACTTCAGCTTTGTAAAGGAGCGAATTTAACGACACCAAATAATCGAGAGGCACAAATAAATTTAACAAATATTGCGTGTGCGTTTATTTCTAAAAAATTACCACAAAGTTATTCAAATTTATATTTATTAATTACAAATAACTTACCGCAGTGCTTTTCCTTCACAAACTTACTTTGCTTTTCTAAAATATGTACTTGTTGAACAACTTACTTATTTTGGTACATACATATGTACTTATACACATTAAGAACAACGGTATTATATAATGAAAGAATGCACTGCAGAAGTTTTACATTAAAAAAGAAACAACAACGTTTATATAAGCATCAAAGAATTTAAGTACATAAGACAAATAAGAAACATTAGGCATGACCTTAAAATAAGAAATATTAGGTATGCCCCTATAACATAATCAAATAAATAATATTACAAGGTTGATTTAATAAATTAAAGAGATACACAGATATTCGTATGAGCCTCTTAGCGACAGAGATTAAGAATGGAATAACATTAAAAAAAATTTTTTTCTTTTCATATTTTTACTATTGAAATATTATGCGAAAACTAACAGTAAGTATTCAAATCTTAAAAATATTTAATTGATATAAGCCTAGCCATTGCCAGACTAAAATTTAAGTTCTCATAATAAAATAAGCGCAATAATACCCCTTCTTTTTAGCCGAGTGTGGCCACTTTGTTGCAAGATGTTTGGAGCGGGCATATTTGGATGTAATTCCAGCTTATGTAAATACTTGTCTACATAGTTTAGGATTTCAAATATAACTAGTGGAACTTGAAGATCCTTGTGGATGTTGCTGTTTTTAATATATACAATGGAACACCAATTATCATTCTTAGGATTTTATTTTGATAAATTTTTCTATGTTGGATGCAGAACAGTGCCCCATAATTGTATATCGTAGCACCAAATTGGCCTGAATATTGATTTGTAGAGTAGAAGTTTACAATCAAGATGAAGGACAGAGTTTCTGCTATTTAACCAATGAATTTGGTTCGCTTCAAGTTTCATTTGCGATAACTTAGCATCTATATGTGGCTTCCATGTAAGGTGACGCGTCGCGACGATCCAGGTGAATGCCAAGGTATTTCGTTTCAATTCGTTAAAGCACCAAATGGTTATTAATAAGCGTTGGGGAGGACGTTGCTTTGCGTACACTAAAAGTTTCGTGGGTACATTTTCGTCCATTTATCTTTATTTCCCATAACTTTGCCTATTCCTCTACTTGGGTAAATTGATGTTGCAGTTGGTTCGAGGCCTCTTTTGGATCTTTATGAATAATAAGACAAGCGGTATCATCAGCAAACGTCAACTTGTGTGTAAAACTATTGGTTGGTTGGCATATCTGGTGTGTAAAGCAAATACAGAATTGGAGCTGGTACACTCCCTTTAAGGACACTATCCCCTATTGGATAAGAACAACGTATTTGGTTTCCCTCTTTGATTATAAATTCTCTACCGGTTATGTACTTTTTTAATAGGTTGAAAATATTTGCTGGAAGTTTCAGCTTTAGCTTGTTGAATATGCCTTCGTGCCATACTTTATCGAAAGCTTAAGACATCGATAAAAGGCGCGGAGCAGAACTTTTTTCTTCAAAGCTTTTTTATTACCTGTACCAAACTGTGGGCTTATTTGATGGTACTATGTTGACTTCTAAAGTCAAATTGGTGATGTGAAATGCAGTTGTTGTCATTTAGGGTCAGAGCCAACTCCTTGTTAAGCCATTTTTTAAACAATTTCTACAAAGTTGATAAAAAGACTTAAAGGCCTATAAAACTATACCAGGCTTGGGAATCATCATTACTAATGCAACCTTCCATATTGGGGGAAATGTTCAAGCTGAAAAATCGCACTAAAAATAAAAAGAGTTATTCTTTCACCTGTAACAGGTAACTCTAAAAGCATTTTGTTGCTTATTTTATCGACTCCGGGAGCTTTTTTTCGTTTAGGTTAGCGATTGCTTCTACCACATCTGGGAATTGGAAACGTATTTCTATAGGACGTCTTTTAACAACAGGTGGTAATTCCCTCACATCAGTGCGTGTATTAGTAGTGAACACGTTCATTAAATGACTTGCGAGCAAATCGCATTTTTCTTCGTCATGTCTTGCCCAGGATCTTCTCAGTGGTGGTTTTGCGATAGCTGGTCTTTTGAGGCATCTGGCAGATCGCCAAAAAGAATATTCCATCCGGGGAGTCGCGTCTTGACCTTCTAAATGGTATTTAAGAGATGCCATCCTGTGTACCTCCAGCAATTTTTTAATCGGTTTGTACATTTTTTCAGCTTAGTTTTAAGTTAGGGCGATCTATGCTATCGTCTTCGGCCTCTTGTTTTTTCAGACAAAAGCTCTTCAACATCGACAGAAAAATTTTGTTGTATTTGGCCTAACGGTAGCTAGTTAAAGCTTGTTCATTTGGGACGCTTAGACAATCGTCTATGTCTTCGGGAGTTTTTATTGGTAGGTTCTCCGAGCAGTAAGTGATGATATATTTTTTAAATTTTGAACAATTGATTCTTTGGGATAAGAAAAAATCAGTAGTTTTGTTTTGGTAAGGACTGCAAATAGTAATTATTGTGGGTGAATGGTCAAAAGATAAATCCAACAAGGCTTAAGCATGAAAAAGTTCTGGGAACATACCTTATGCTACGCCGAAATCTATTACGTCTGAAATTTTATTGTGGTCAGTTGGCCAGTACGTTGGTTGTCCAGTTTAAATAATGTTAAGTCCCTTTTCCGACACGAAATCATACAAGATTTGACCGCTGGGCCTAATAAGGTGGGAGCCTCAAAACGTGTGCTTAGCATTATAGTATCCAGCAGCTATGAAGCGGGGATCTAAAGATTTGTAAAAACTGTTGTGCTGGTCTTTCGTTATGGAGAATCTGGGTGGACAAAAAGCAGACAAAATGACTATGGTATGGAAAAATTCATCATATACATAATATCGGAGAGGCCACCCAAGCATTGGTGCTTAATTCTTGATTTTAATAATATAACCAACCTTTCACATGATCTATTCCTGGGAGTCTTTGAATCGTAAAAAAACTAAAGCCACTTATTTTAAAAGTGATTTTTTTGTGTATTAAAAAATATTTGAGTTCGTTTTTGCGTTGGCGGATGCCGTTTGCGTCCAGAATATAAACGAATAGCTTGCATTTTCAATTTCGAACACTAAAGAAACGTTATTTTTAATTAGCATACCATATATTTTGTCAATGCAGTAATTTAAAAATCAGTAATTACATATTGCACAATGTAGAGCGTCTTGCCTTGCGAAAACTAAAACAAAGCTAAATTATTTTTTTACGTTAAATATATCTGACACATTTTCACCTGTATTATTAAAATATTTATGGTATTTTTTTGTTAACATAGTTATGTTTATTTCTTGAATTCGTATATAAATCCGGATTAAACTAATTTTCACTGATATTAAAATAAGACTTATATACAGTTTTATTTTTGTAGTCACATAATCAAGTGCAAACAAATTCGCGGTAATACAAAACTTGTTCCTGTTGGATTAAAAGCTAAATTCGATTATTTATAAGAAAGTTATAAGCAGTAAAGTGTCGTTTCGGAAACATACTTGTGTGGAGAGCCAGCTAAAAAAAATAAGTTGATAATCGTGAAATTTCCAAGCTACTCACTATGGTTCCAACAGAAAATACAACAGAATTTGTTTTTTTTATTTTATTTATAATTTGTTGTGTTTCCATTTATTGAATTTCTAATCACATTCCATTGATTTTCCTTTAGTTTCAACCAAAAATATTAGAAGATAAATAAAACTAAGCGCACAAACTGTAGAGCAGGACCACATTGTAATTGAAAGGCCAAAGAAAGCCATGAAGAGTGGAAATATCTTAAGCATTGTAAACACCATAAAGCTTAAAATAGTCATTGAAACTGACGCCGCAATCGGTCGAATCTGTAATTCAATTAAAATTGCTATTATATATTAAAAAAAAAAATATTCATTTACATTCCTTAGCAGGAAATATTTCAACGAGAACGACAAATGTCAGCGCAATTATGCCCATGTTACCAACAAACAACACAAACCCCATAAGAATGATCGGTATAACTGAATAGTCAGACAAATCATTGGTACGTGAAATGTGAGTGTATGCACCAAAAATAGCCAATCCCACCGACATGCCTCCTGTGGACCACAGCATTAAAGTCTTACGTCCATATGTATCAACTAGTAACGTAGCAGCATAAGTTCCAATGATTTGTAAAACTCCCATTATGATTGTACTGGTATTGGGGTCCATTGCGGAATCAGAATCAGCAAAAATGATTGACATATAATTTACAAATGCAAATATTCCACTAAATTGATTTACGAATAATATAACCGCAGCTGTGATTATAGATTTAATAGCTGGTTTGGTAACTGTTTTAAGTAAATAAAATTAAAAAAAATTTACTATATCTTTAAAGCAAGTGGAAGTAGCATTTATTCAGGCCATAAAAAATTTTAAAACTAAGAGATTTTATGCTTATACGATAACATACTAATCTAGTTAATAAACTTGTGTTGAAAAAAGCTGTAAAAAATAATAATCCCAAACACAATGGAAAATAAAACTTTCGTGTCGAGCAATATGCCAATTAAATTATTAGTTGTGTTCTATAACTTTCCAGTAATTACTAGCAACGAGAGATTAAAAAGAAATATTTTCAAAATTGCTCTCAAAAATATTTGAAAGTAAATGAACACTTTTACAGTCAAAACTTGCAAGCAAATGTATTTTGTTATTGTCAACTTATAAAAATTTAAAACTTAAATTTTTTTCAAGGCATAATGACAGAAAGACTGTTTGAATAATTTCTGATAGTAAAATCTTTACTAGTAGAAATAATCAGAAACATTTTTGTTTCTAAACATATTACGCCCTTTTTTGGCTCTCTAGCTGCTTATTTTTTGTGTGCGTGAACACTTACTAGTAATAATTATCGAAAATTATTGATAATTTTCTGTAAATGAACACACCTATTATTATCAGGTTCAAACAAGCAAGAGTGATATATTCGGCTGTATCGAATTTAATATACCCTTCATATGGTATTATGCTTACCCATTCACTTGATCTTGGCAAGCTATTTTTTAACTGTAAATATAATCATTATTTCTTGTGAGGTTAAAGTACATAGCCTTAATAGTTTTCGAAACAAAAAACTCACAACATTTGAACAACTGTATCGACTTCCCTATTTTTTAAGAATCCAGAATATATGTATGTATATACTTTATGGGGTCGCAAAAGAATAGTAAAAAATATTACAAACGAAATAAAAAACTAATATATACTCTAACCATTATGGAAAGGGTCCCTGCAGAAATCAAGACTACTCCTTACATGCGTGTAAAGAGTACTCCATAAGGACCAAGACTAGTCCAAAGGTAATTCAAATATATGGGAAAACATGCTCCATTTAACATTACATTATCCTAGGAGAGGACTATGTAACCCAAAAAAACATTACGTGAGAGTAGGCCCAAAACTAGTCCAAGTAATTACTCTACACATTATTAACACACTTTTAATTATTCAGCTTGTCAGAAAACACACTAAATAAAACATGGCGTAACAGTGTTACCAAAGTTGTATTTTTTTTCAAATCACGTATTGCGAGTATTGCCAAATATCTTTTCTTTAGTCATCATGATCCATGTTTGCATTACATCGGACCATGTTGTAACTACTCCTTTTCACTTTAAACGGATCATGTACTCCAATAATTTCTGCAGGGGTTTAGCAACAATCACACAAACACACACACACACTATAGCTCTTAATAACAATAGAAAAAAATTAAGCAAAACAATATTGCGTATTGCTGGGTACCATGATACAATTAATCATATATACTAGTCCTTGCAACAACTACAAATTAGAGCCAAAGTGTGAAACAACCGCTTATAGCAAAAACAATGTGTAATAATTTTGGTTGTTTTATTTCCACAGGGAGAACGTAATATTTTTTAACTGTCAAACGAATTCTAAACAGAGGGAAAATGCAAAAAAATTTAGCTGTGTACTTGCGCGTACCTACCTAATTTAAACAAACAAAGACAAATAATTTTGACGTTTTGGCTCTCAGGTTTTTGCAACACGTTAACCATTAACGTATGCGTATGAAGTTTTTAGTTTGCTCGCATTATATAGAAAAGAATAAATTATGAAAAAACTTTATTCAAGCTTGAATAAAGTTTTTTCATAATTACAATAAAAAGGTCGACACACAAAAACTGTTAAATAATGAAAAGAATAAATAATTTTTTTTTATAAGTAGATACATTTTCAATATAAAACTTATATATGACATAGAGCATAGCATAACAAACAATTCTGAATCGTTAACTCCAAAAATGCATTTCTAGAATTACGAAATAAAATGAAGAAATAAAAATATTTTTGATTGGTGCATTAGGATCGTCAGTTCAATGCAAAAGAATATTTTCAAAAGCTGGACAAGTCCTAAATGGCCGACGAACGCGTTTAAACGAGAAAAAACCACTTATATTATACTTATAATTTGTGTTATTTGTTTTTTTTTAGGTTTTTGTTTTTGTTACAATTGATTTTACCTATTTTTATTTAACAAGAACTGTAAGCTGCTTTTATAAATTAAAGCTTAACCTCAATGCTCCAAGGGAGCTTTAAAACTTATCATCAAAAGGTATAAATTTTAATTTTGTATCAAAACCATGTTTAAAGTAAATTTAAAATATTTGTTTACCTCTGGATGATTCACTCTGTAGGCGCTGGCTGGGTTCTTCCTTGACTGAAGTATGCTGTTTGGGTTACCTGTGAGCTGGCGTTGTTACTAGGGCCACTGATACGGAATCACTTCTTATTCTCGGAACAATAAAACACAACAGTCTGTTTATTCCTTTTTCGCTTGTTTACTTTTATTTCAGCTTTCTGTTTTATATTTAAGTTTAGTTTAATTTTAAGTTTATTTTATAACTTAAGTTACTTTTAAATTTTATTTAAGAAAAACCACAACTTGGCGTTGTCACAATCACAAGAAAAATAACGAGTGGCGCATAGCTTGCCGCCGTTTCGGGAGCGGCGACTCACCACACAACGTATTACCACGTAATACGTGGTGTAATGACCACAGGAGAACGTATGCACACTGTAGACGTGACAGACGCTAACATACCGCCCGCTTTGCGACAATGGTGGAACACTACTACTCATTCAGTTAAAATAAAAAAGATAGTTAACAAAAAAAAAAAAATTAACTTCAAGCGTTAAATACAAACTAATTAAGTAAATAAAGTAAATGGTAAGAAGATTAAAGTTAACATTAAAGTTTAATTTCAAAAGTTAGTTAACGATTAATTTAGAAAAATATAATAGCTAGAAGAGCCAATTAAAAAATAATATCGATTAGTTAAAAAAGTTAAATACAAAAATTTAAAGTTGATAAGAGCCAGTTCAAATGCAGCAGTCACGTTGTAGTTTCTTCAATAGAGCGAGGGAGCTTCTCCGAAGTATACGAGTCCAAAAATCGTATCCTGGACGTAGATGGACCCCGGTAAAAAGAAAGATTTCAGTAAAATGAATGTTGAGTGGCAGGCAGTGCTAGAGGGAAAGTGGTTGTGTTTAGAAAGAGTCATTTGGTAGCAGTACGAGCTTACATATCGGCCGCATAGTTAAGCCGTTTTGAGTCCTGACCTCTGCGACACGCACTCTTCCGTCGGAACCGGGGCAAACTTTTACTATCAGACCTAAGCGCCATTCAGTAGGACCACACGGCTCACTTTTTAGTGCAACAAGATCATTTTCTTTGAGGTCGACTTGAGGAAACTTCCACTTATTGCGCTTGTGCAATTCTTTCAAGTACTCTTCCTTCCAACGTCCACAGATTTCTTGGGTTAAAGCCTTAACTTTCCGCCATCGGTTTAAAATACGCATGAATGAGGTAGGTTCTTCGGGTTCAGGTGGGGCTAGCAAAGCGGAACCTATTAAAAAGTGTCCTGGAGTAAGTGCCGACCAGTCTCCCACGTTTTCTGACAAAGGGCCAAGAGGTCGAGAATTAAGACATGCTTCGACCGTTGCAAAGAGCGTTGCAAATTCTTCGAACGTATATTTCATTTGCCCTGCCGTCTTTTTAAAAAGGGTTTTGAAGCTTTTTACTACTGCCTCCCATAGTCTGCCCATATGAGGGGCCGCCGCGGGGATAAAGTGCCATTCCAGATGATGATGACTGTACTTTTGAACAGTCGTATAGCGCAACTCTTTTACGTACTTCTGTAAATTGGTTTCGATTTCTCGCGACGAACCAAGGAAGTTCCTACATTTATCTGAGTAGATGCGATTAGGGCAACCACGACGAGCGACGAACCGAGCCAAAGCGGCAAGGAGTGCCGGTGTTGACAAATCCCTGACAGCTTCGAGGTGTATTGCTTTAGTGGCGAAACAAACAAAGATACAAACGTAGCTTTAGTAATACGACGATATCGGCCAGTAAAGCTCTAATTTTCAAAGGGGCCCGCGAAATCAACGCCAGTGTTGGTGAAAGGGCGACTTAAGGTGGTTCTCTCGGTGGGTAAAGCTGCCATAATCTGGCCTTGAAGCTTCCATTTATGCAGAACGCACGCTTTACAATTGTAAATCACCGTCCTTACTAGATTCTTGACCTTTAACATCCAACACTCCTGACGCACGGTGTTCAAAACTAATTGGTGGCCTCCATGGTGAACCAGTTGATGGTTGAATTCGACGTACAGGCGAGATAGCCTACTGCCATAGGGGAGTATAATGGGATGGCGTTCATTGTATGACAAACGTGTCGTAGAGCCTTGACGACCGTTAGCACGAATGATATTCTTTTTATCTAGGAATGGGGCGAGGGTCAACAAAGGGCTACGGGAGTCAATTTTCTTCTGTGAGGACGAAGCGTTAAGCTCGCGCGTAAAATAGCGTTGCCGTGGCAACGAAAATAGCCTATTGCGAAGAAAGTCCAGGCCTAGAGCGGAAATTCTGGTTGAGTCATACTGATGAACAAGTCGCTTTTTGCAAGTACGATGAAAGAATCTGAACATATAAGCGATGACATGGTAAGCTCTGGATAAATTAGACAAACGATCAAGGATGACCTCTTTTTCTGAAGATCTAGTCACACTTACTTGAGACTTTTTTGATTCAGCTGCAGTGTCGTGGTCTGATGGGAGGTTGGGCCATGATGCTTTTTCTAGTTTGAGCCATTCAGGACCGTGCCACCAAAATTGACTATTTCTCAGCTCCATAGAAGTCAGCCCCCGGGTTGCTAGATCGGCAGGGTTGTGGTTGGAGGCTACATGAAACCAGTGTGTGTTCTCCACCTTTTCCAAAATTGTGGCGATTCTGTTGGCCACAAACGTTTTCCAATTACAGTGATCACTATTGGGGCCAGCCAACCTGCTAGGTCGAACAAACGCGCAATTATTGAAAGGACTTCCCTCTTTGTATAGATTTGTTTGGGGCTTATCCTTTCAGTGGAAAAGTAAATATTATCCTTAACTGCGTTCCACCGAACACCAAGCGTTTTAGTTGTGCTCTTATCATCGAGCGAGAAAAAATCTGCATTCAGTATATATTCCTGGGGCAAATTTTTTAAAATTTGTTTTGAGTTTGAGTTCTTCTTCCTTAACTCAAACCGTGCAGTCCGCAATATACCAATTAGTTGGTCTCGTGCCTCTAACGCATTGGAAACAGAATGAGCTCCTACGAGAGCATCATCCACATACATAGACTCACGCAGAATATCAGCACCAAGTGGAAAACTACGTTCTTCATCGTCCGCCAGCTGCAGAATAGTTCTAAGAGCCAAATATGAGGCGCAATTTACACCAAAAGTTACTGTTTTCAGTTGGTAATCTTCAAACTTACTATACTCTGAGCTACGAAACGAAAGTTTTTGATATGGTCTATGTTCGGGTGTCACAAATATTTGGCGATACATTTTCGAAATATCCCCACTAAAAACAAACTGATAAAATCGCCATTTCAAAACCAGTGTTTCTAAATCAGTTTGTAAAATGGGGCCAACGTACAACAAATCGTTGAGGCTTTTTCCGCTCGAGGACACACTCGAAGCGTTAAACTCTATTCTCAGCTTTGTGGTTGTACTTTCAGGTTTTAAAACGCAATGGTTAGGTAAATAATAACCGAGGCCACTCTCAGAAAGTTCACATTTTTCCATGTGCTCTAGGGTCATATATTCTTTTAGGACCTCATCATATTGAGCCTTAAGATCTGGCTTGCGTAACAAAGCCCTCTCATTTCTTACATATTGAGCGAGCGCAATGTGTTTATTGGAACCAACTGAAGTGAATTCCTTTTTAAAGGGCAGACTCACTGTGTATCTTCCTTCAAAATTTTTTGTGGTAGTAGAACGATAGATCTCCTCATATTTTTTATCCTCCTCAGACAAAACCTTCTTACGAGAAACTTCTTCTAACTCCCATAACTTTTTCAAATGGTCATCAATAGAAACTTGTGTCATATGAGACACTCTAACTGATCGTGTGGAAGCATTACTGGGTACTGGGCCAGTTAAAATCCAACCATAGATTGTTTCTTGAGCCACAACGGATTCAAAAATACCATGTTGGACTCCACCACGAAGAATAAGAGGGTATAAGTCTCCTCCTAATAATATATCGACCTCGCTACTTTCATAAAGTTTTGGGTCAGCATAATCCAAACTGGGTAGCTCGTTGTTAGCAACTAGCCTTAATTAATGTGTTGGAACGGTTCCGGTTACACGAGGCACGACTAATGCTTGGACATAAAAAGACACGTTCTGATTAAAAAGCGATACAATAACAAACGTTGCCAACTTAGATGACCTGCTTATAACGTCTCCTCCTAGACCGGTTACTTCAGCTGATACTGGGGCAGTGGGCAATTGCAACAGTTTTTGTATTTTTTCGGAAATAAAACTTTCATCAGAACATGGATCTATTAGGGCTCGTACCTTGCAGCAAGAGCCACGACTAACAATGTTGACCCAGGCTGTAGGCAACATAACCTTTTTTGCGACAGACGTGTGATGTGATTGTATAACTCCGGATGGACCAGGGGTTTCAGTGGCCTGTATTTGATGTGAATAACTATTCTGCCTTTCGCCCTAAGATGCATTACTTACTTGGGCTTGATCATTGTTGTTTTTCCTAACAAAGTCCGTATGTAACAAGGTGTGGTGTTTCTTATTGCATTTTGAGCAACTATTTGTAGTCTTGCAATTACCATACATGTGACCGATAGATAAACGGTTAAAACAAAATCTTAATTTTTTCAAAGTTGTACTCCGATTTTTGTGGTCCATGCTTAAAAATTTGTTACAAGAGCTAATTTTATGATTTCCCTTACACACTTTGCATTGCTGTGTATCCACTTTTATATGATGGGCTTTAAGTTGCTTCGGTTTACTTGTGAGACCATTTTTATTAGAGCTGGTTTGGGAACCACTGGCTGAGGCACTACTTGTTGCAATAACGTCTGAGACACTTTCCAGGGCATGATATCTATCAGTTAAAAAATTATTTAGTTCTTCCCATTTGGGAACCTCTGTTTTATTTTTAACTGATTGTTCCCATAAGTTTAAAGAACCTTCACACAAGCGCGACGAGCATTGAAATACGAAAATAGGGTCCCACGATTCTATGTCAACATTGTATAATTTTAACACCGCTAACAATTGTTAATTTCTCTTTGTAGTCTTTTAATTTCAGATGCTGACTCATGGTGACAGGGATATAAATTAAAAAGCGCCTTTTACTGGCTGAACCGATAAGGAATTCTAGTGTAATTTAATTCAAACGTTGCGTCAGAATTAATCACTATTTTATTTTCCTTTTGTCTTTCCAGTACTTGAACTGAAAGACTGTTAGTACGAAATAAAGAGACGTGATGTGTATGAAGACTTGTAACCCAATACACTTTATTGCAAAAATTGGTCATCTTTTATACAAAATGACATAGTTAATAAAATTAAAGTTTACATGAATTGACCTAAATAAAAATGCATATTGAATAGTTGCTAAAAATTAATGCATGCGTTGTAGTTTTTGTTTTCATAATAAAGTTCAATTAACTTAACTAAAAATAATGCATGCATTGTAGTTTTGTTTTCATAATAAAGTTCAATTAACTTAACTAAAAATAATGCATGCATTGTAGTTTTTTGTTTTCATAATAAAGTTCATTTAACTTAAATAAAAATTATGCATGCATTGCAGATTTTATGAACATAGTGACAAAATCAAATTATATTAACAATAAAATAAAAGTAACTTAACATTCTCCCCGGCATTGACGAATGGTCAATTAGATTTAGACTTGAATTGTGAAGTTTTGCCGTGGATGTGGTGTGGGTGTTGTCCTGTTGTTTGGTGGCGGAGTCGAACAATTAGGTGATTGCGCCATTTCTGTTATTGCAGCGGTACTGGATCTTCTGCGTATTACCGTTATAGCTGAAATCAGTAGTATGGATATTACGCTGACGATTAAGGCAGAATATGCAACTGTACTACTGGGTTTTGAAGTTGAATGATGTTGAAAACTTGAAGTGTGTAATGCTTCTAACTTTTGTTGCAAGCCCCTCATTTTATTAAGTTGCACTGAAATCTGGTCTATCATCAATGAGTCATTGGTTCTGTTGATGTGTTCACTCTTTGCAAGGTTATATGAAAGCTCTGAGATGTTTGCAAGACTCGTGTAGGATGCCCCAGTCACTGTTGATATTGATTGTTGTCCGGTTATATGAATAAAATCATGCTTAATGATACATTCTGGGTCCATAGTTAATATTCCAGAGCCTTCTAAATGTAGAGTTATAATTTCCTTCCCACAAACTGCTGTTGCTCGTGTGGTTGATGATGATGAATATATCCATTGGTTGTGCTTTAGTGGTGACCACGTTATGTTTGCCGGCAGTCTTCTTAGGTTGCAAGTTGGAATAGTGACGTTGTTAAATAAGTTTACTTCACATGAGCATCTATCTGCGCCGAAATTGTATTCCAGTTGAATATTATAGCATATGAATACATCCTTCTTGATGACGTTACATGAGTTAAGTTGATCTGATGATATTGGAAAGTAATGTCTTCGGCTTGTGTCTATTGCTAGTACAGAACTACAAGTTTCTAGAATTAGCATCGTGTTGTTCACTTATAAAATTCTAACAAGTCATTTTCAGGTGCTGGTAACATTAACGAATCAGGCATATGCGGTTTGATTTTTTGTATTTCGACTTCGAGTTGTAGCGGGGTTAACAGTAACGGGTTGATTTTTCCATGATGAGTGTCGACTAATGTATCCAAGATACATGCTTGCGTTTTTTGTAAATTATTTGCTATGAGTGATAGTTGCATGAAACCCATATTGAACATATTAGCAAGCCTAAGTTGGTACAGTTCTTCGTTGTGTAATTCTTCATCTTTAACTAATTCATTTATTGTTGATTGAAGACTATCAAACTTAAATTTTGCTGCAGTTAGACCTTGTTTAACGATGTTCATTGTTGAGTTTACCACTGAAGTTTGATCCTTTATAAGTTTTAGCATGAACGAGTCGTCTTCTTGTAATTGGGCAATGGTTGCTGACATTTTATCTGCATACTCTGAATCAAGTACACCAAACAGTGAATGTGCAACATTTCCAACAAAGTCAATAGCTCCTCTTTTTTGCCGAGACTTGTCTAGCAATCTATTATCAAGACTCAAGTCAGATTCAATGTGTTGTACGTGTTCAATTATGTTCATACATGACGTCTTGGACTTGAATTTTTTACAAATTTGTTTTAATGATTCGGTGCCATTTGCCAAAAATGATGTGTCAGTCCAGTATGTTGACAGATCGTAATAAACCACTAGATTCCATTGACTTGTAGATATATATGTTGATCCTATTTCTTCAAAGTGAATTCCCAGCTGAGTTCCAAATCGTTTGTTATTGATTGGCGTTCCCAGAACCATTGGGAAAATAAATAGCAACGCCAGCAAAGTTGTGCATATGTTGTTTATTGGAACTCTTATTCTTTTGCCCTTGGGTTCGCTATCATCTTCGGCTGTTGCATCTGGATTTGCTGCGTATGAGTCTGGGTTTGTTGAGGTTGACTGTTGACTCTCTTCAACAGGAAGCAATGCAAGGCGATGTATAGGCCTTTTACATATTCCAGATGTGGTTTTGACATCAGCGACCCGAATGGATCCATCATTTCCAGGATAAACTTTAAATATTCGTCCTAGCGGCCATTTCATTGGCGCAGTGTTATCTTCCTTTATGATAACCATATCTCCTGGCTTGATGTTGGGGCTTGCAGTTTTCCACTTATGACGCAGCTGTAGTTCGTGAAGGTATTCATTTGACCATCGTTTCCAAAATTCTTGTTTTATTCTTGAGACGAGCTCCCATCGTGATAACAGTGATATTTTCTTTGATTTGGCTGCTATGTCCACCTGAGACGTGAGAGGCTCGCCGATCAATAGATGGCCTGGAGTTAATGCGGACATATCCGAACAATCATTAGACATAGGTGTTAACGGACGGGAATTCAAGATGGCCTCAATCTCTATGATTACCGTTTCCAATTCTTCATATGTAAGTGAGGCTGTACTTAAGCTTCGCACAAGTAGATTTTTTGCCGATTTTACTGCTGCTTCCCAAAGTCCTCCAAAGTGGGGAGATCTGGGTGGAATAAAATGGAATTGTATTCCTTTTGAGCTGCAGTTGGAAACTATCGATTCTTTTCCATCCTGAGAAAAGATTGTTTCAGCGAGTTCAGTGAGTTTATTGTTTGCTCCAACGAAATTTGTTGCGTTATCACTATAGATATTTTGACATCGTCCTCTTCGACCAATAAAACGTTTTAAGGCGCCAATGTAAGCATCGGTCGATAAATCGCAAACTAGTTCAAAATGCACTGCCTTTGTCGCGAAACAACAAAACACTGCTACATATGCCTTTGTTGGCCGTTTTCCTCGTATTTTATAGTGGATCCATATTGGACCAAAGTAATCAACGCCTGTGTTAATGAATGGGCGTGCAGGTGTGACTCTGTCTTGTGGAAGATTTCCCATCAATTGTTGACATAGCTTGGGACGGGCCTTGCAACATTGTATGCATTTTTGCACTGTTGATCTTGCAACGGATTTTCCTTTGATCGGCCAGAATCTCTGCCTCACCATTCCTAATAGAGCTTGCGGACTGCAGTGCTTGTTTTCTTCGTGCACTGATTTGAACAAAAGCTTCACTAATTTATCGTTGTATGGAAGAATCATGGGATGTTTTGAATCATAGGATAGGTTTGACTCCTCCAATCGTCCTCCCACTCGCAGGATGCCTTTATTATCGATAAATGGGGCTAAACTAAGAATTGAACTGGTTTTCCCAATTTCTTGTTTTTTATTTAACTGCTGGATTTCATTGGAAAAATCAAAACCTTGGATGGCACGTACGATTATTCTTAGTGACGTTTCAAGTTCTTCTGTACTTAGAGCATTCAGTGGTGTTCTTGCTGAGTTTTTATTAGAAGTGTGTGTAATGAAGCGGTGGACGTATGACACTATTCGCTGTAACTTCTTAAATGAGCCTTTATGATCGATTTCATATACAAAGCTGTAGTCGTATGTGGTTGACAAAACAATCGTTGAGTCTTTCTTTCTTTCAGGATCAGATGTAAGTTGTAAAGGTGGCCGATACTCTTTAGGCCAGTATTCTTGCTTTCCGTGTAAAAATAATGGTCCTAGAAACCATAGGTGGCACTCTGACAGTGCCCTTGCTGACAAGCCTCTTGAGAGAATGTCTGCTGGATTATCCTTAGACGAAACATGTCGCCATTGTTCTGGAAGAGTTAGTGTTTGAATTTTTGATATCCGATTACCCACAAATGTCTGGAAACCGGATGAGTTTGAGTGTATCCATGACAAGACAATTTCAGAGTCTGTCCATAAGAAGATTGGTAAACCCTTAATTTGCATAACCTTTCGAAGACGTTGAGAAAGTTCTGCAGCCATGAGTGCTGCACAAAGTTCTAATCGTGGTAGTGTTTGCCTCTTGATCGGTGAGACGCGAGACTTCGCACATAGCAATTGTGTAATTGTACTACCACCCTTAAATGTTGACCGAATGTATGCTGCTGCCCCAAAGGCTTTTTCGGACGCGTCTGCAAAGATATGCAGTTGAGTGGTTAATGGGATGTCATCTTTGAATATGTGTCGTGTTATTTGAAGATTGTTTAATAAATTTAAACTTTCGCGGAAATCTGCCCATGTTGAGCTGAGATTTTCAGGAAGAGCTTCGTCCCAAGACAACTTCATCTGCCATAAATGCTGAATAAATATCTTTGCCTTTACTATAATCGGCGATAAGAGTCCAAGCGGATCGAACAGTTTTGCCAAGTCAGAACTTACTGTACGTTTAGTAATTATATCAACAGGTTCTACCTTTACCTTCACACAAAGATGGTCAGCCTTAGGCAGCCATATTAGACCCAGGGTTTTAATAGTCTCCTTCTGTGTGCTATTAAGGTCAAGATTCACTTCCCGATCATCTTGTGGAATGTTTTGAAGAAGTTGTTTGTTATTCGCGCTCCATTTGCGGCAGTTGAACCCATGTTTTCTCAGTATGTAAGCTAGTTGTCGTTGCGTTTCTATTGCAGTAGCTAAGCTGTTTGATCCTCCAAGACCGTCGTCTACATAGAAGTTATCCCTTAGCATTTGAGCACCTAGTGGGAAATCAGTTTCGTTATCGAGTGCAATCTGTTGAAGACATCTTGTCGCCAAATATGGAGCAGCTCGTGTCCCGTAGGTGACAGTGTTGAGTTGATAATATTTTATGGGTGTGGACGGGTCATTTCTCCATAGGATAATCTGGTATCTCCTGTCATCTTGATGTACTAAAATTTGTCTATACATTTTTTCCACGTCTGTAGTGAATACAAATCTTGGTAAGCGGAAACGGATGAGTATCGAAAATAGATCGCTTTGAACGATTGGACCAGTATAGAGTAAATCATTGAGTGAATATCCAGACGACGTTTTAGCAGAAGCGTCGAAGACAGCACGAAGTTTAGTAGTTGTGCTATCTGGTTTTATAACGCCATGATGTGGAATGAAATGGTTGGGTGTTGGTATTGAATTGATATCTATTTCCGACATGTGTCCCATTTGTTCATATTCGTTCATAAAACTTATGTACTGATTTCTGGTTAATGGATCTTTAAGTAATCGCCGTTCAAGACTGAGGAATCTTTTGTAAGCTGTTGCCTTGGACTCCCCTAGTGCAGAGGGATTTTCACGGAAGGGTAACTTGACGACAAAGCGTCCTTCATCGTTTGTTTTAGTATTTTGGACAAATAGCGATTCACATTGTTGTTCGTCTTGTGACAGTCCTTTCTCATTTGACCCATCGTCTTCCATTCTCCACAGCCGCTCAATGACGTCGTTTAGTAACTCGTCGTTAAACTCATCTGATTTATTGATAAGAACGGCACAAGTTGCAGCGTCATTAGCACCTTGACTTGAAGATATTTTTCCGCTTATGATCCATCCAAGTGATGTATTCAACAAGGTTGGAAGATTGCTTGCCAATATTATTTTTTCCTTTTGTATCAGGTCAAAGTAATATTCAGCACCCAGCAGGATGTCTACTCTTCCTGGCTGATTGAAATGTGGGTCGGCTAAATCTAAGTTCGGGATTTGCCATTTAGAAATATTAATGTGCTGACTTGGTTGAGGGGGAATGATTGTTGGGATGACAAATGCCTCTAAGTTGGTTTCAAACTTATTGTTTCTTGATTGTAACTTGACGTTGATTCTCCGTGTAACTCGCTTCTTTCCATTTCCGACACCGTCCTATACATAGTGATGCTGTTGAAGTTGAAACACCCAACTTTCTTATCACTTGCTCGGAAATGAGGTTGACCTGCGAACCAGAATCAAGAACTGCTCGGAATTCTGCTGAACTTCCATTAGATGCCGTTATTTTTACTCTTGCGGTTGCAAGCATCACATAATCCTTCATTGATGATGAAGTATCTGCAGCTGCAGATGTTACTGTGGCGTTGGACGTGTTTGGCCTTGCGTCAATGTTTGGTCCAGAAATGGTAGTCTGCTTGACTTGTGGATTAAATTTTGATTCAATGTGCAATAATGTATTGTGTTTTTTACTGCACCTTCTGCACGAACTGGATGGACAGTCTTTTGCTGAGTGTTCCCCTTTGAAGCAATTGAAACATAGGTTTTGTGATTGTACAAGTTTTAGCCTGTCTATTTCTGACAAATTTAAGAACTTTTCACAGCGATATAAAGCATGATTTACATTGTTGCAACATTTGCACTTAGGTGTTCCTTTGACCACCGTAGCTGTTGTTTTATTTGTTGTGTGCACTGATTTCTCCCGGTGAGTAATGGATTCGATAGTTTGGAACTGGAATTCCAGGAACGATAACAGGTCTTCGACTGATGGTAACTCTTTTGGTTGGCTTAAAGACTGTTCGAACCTCATATGCAAATTTCGGTCTATCTTCTTTATCAATATTTGAAAAAGAAGAGGATTCCAGCCTTTTGTCTCGATTCCAATGTTGTTCAGTGCTAAAAGACACTCTCGAGTTGTATCGTGGAGTTTCTTAAGATTGGCAGAGCTTGAGTTGCATAATGGTTGACTTATAATTTTCTCGACCAATGTTGTAACAAGAATGCGTTTGTTGTTGTATCGATCTTTTAACATAGTCCATGCTGACTCATAGTTGCCTTCGGTTGTTGAAAGGTGGCTCACAAATTTTTCGGCTTCCCCTGTAAGATTGGTTTTAAGATACCACATCTTTTGGACATCAGGTATCGGTTGCTGATGCACCATATGGAGAAACATGTCATAAAATTGTGCCCATTTTGCGTAATCCCCATCAAACTTGGGAATTGATATTTTAGGCAGAGGCAGTGATGGTGCCATTAATGTCTGTTGACCTGCCGAGTTAGTGCTTGATGATTGATTTGACATCATTTGTAACTTTGTCAAACCGTCAATAACCATTCCCCTTAGGTTTTCATAAGCCTCTTGATTCAGACCATTACCTAGAGGGTTTGGACATTTATCCCATACTTGGTCGTATAGATCTTCTATTTGATTCCATAATTTGTTAATAGTATCAATTCTTATGTTGTAAAACTCTTGAGACTTATCCGTCTCCAATTCTAACATTCCTGTTAAGAACCTCTGTAATGCTGACATACGAGTGGTAAATTTGCCAACTAAATTATGTGACGACACCTCTCTAGGCCCATGATGCTCGATGCTAGACCCTTCTGCTTGATCGTTGTTCACATGGTGACTTGCTTGTAAAGTTGTTTGCTTGATCTTGAGCTCTTCTTTTTTTAAGCGCGTCAATTCGGATTGAAATAGTTGACTGTATTCTTCAACCAATGACCGTATCTGCTCAAAGTAATTAGTTTTGAAGTAGTCTACTTCAGACTGATCTTCAACAATAATACGCAATTTTTCGTCCGTCTCGTTGAATTCTGTCCACTTGTCTGAGAGACGACGTATGCGTTCGTCAAAGTAGGAACTCTTAATTTTCCTATCTGCAGAGTCCTTTTTGAAATTGCGGATGATCTGCTGGATGTTTTCGCCTAAGATACCCTGTAGGCTTATCAATGCTTCCATCGAAGTCATGTTGCCGCAAATAACGATGTAACCAAAATGCGGAAGAAACACAAGCGGCTTGTTTTGATGTCAGTGCTGATTCGCCTACTCGAAACTTGTTGATGAAGTATTGATCGTGCCTTCTTACACAATCACGTCGGGGTCACCAATGAACCGATAAGGAATTCTAGTGTAATTTAATTCAAACGTTGCGTCAGAATTAATCACTATTTTATTTTCCTTTTGTCTTTCCAGTACTTGAACTGAAAGACTGTTAGTACGAAATAAAGAGACGTGATGTGTATGAAGACTTGTAACCCAATACACTTTATTGCAAAAATTGGTCATCTTTTATACAAAATGACATAATTAATAAAATTAAAGTTTACATGAATTGACCTAAATAAAAATGCATATTGAATAGTTGCTAAAAATTAATGCATGCGTTGTAGTTTTTGTTTTCATAATAAAGTTCAATTAACTTAACTAAAAATAATGCATGCATTGTAGTTTTGTTTTCATAATAAAGTTCAATTAACTTAACTAAAAATAATGCATGCATTGTAGTTTTTTTGTTTTCATA